>CM061549.1:15357350-15872350 GCA_030864215.1 Capsicum pubescens
TACTGTCTTTCCCGTCTAAACCAGCTCTCACACGGAACAAAGAACCACCCTCGTCTGAGGAGGCTGCGATCCCAAGGCTTTGTTCTTGTCCTTGATGAGATATGAACATTTCGGGTAGATCAAAGAGCTCTAACATGACTTGTTTTCCGATGAGATCTTTATGTTCCGAAGGTTTGACAGATGATTTGTCTAGTGATATGAGTCTGAATGTTGCGCTAACAGCAGCATTTGTTCCGGCTTTAGGTTACTTCTCCATTTGAAATGACTGATTAGAGTTTGTCAGAACGAATGTCGTGTTACCAGATTCTTGCATCAGTGAAATTAAGTTGGCGTTATAGTCAGCTGGAACGGGAGTTATTAAGTCCGAAAGAGCAGTGGTTGAGTTTGCTACGATGTACCAATCACCACTGGAATGACCAGCAAGAAGGTACGGACCAAAAAGAATTGCCTGAACGGTTGCATGCTCAGGCCGATCATCTGAAACATCACAAGAGAATTTCTTAGTCGTGACACAATCGTGAGAGATCCTTTCTCCACGCCAAAAACTGATAAAGAGTACTAGAAACACACAAAAGAAGTACCTTTTATGGCCTCGGTTCTTAAAATCATGGGTAGCTCGAGAGTGATCTTGTCGCCTTGGTCCCAAGTGTTGGTGATTGTCAAGAAATTACCTGCACCAACGAGTAGAAAGATATCGATCATACAAAGACCATAACTCGGTAGGAAAAAATGATTTGATAGTAATACTAAGACATCAGATGAAGAAAATGTCGCACCTGGTGTTGGTAGAGACAAATCCTTTCCGTTTAAGGTTGCATTCGCGCCACTTGAATGTGTCCAGATCGGTATTCTCAAGTTCAACATAGACGATGGACCACTTGAACGCTGACATAAACATACATAATATAATCTACTGATCGTCCAAAAGACGATACTCAAGTAAAAGCATGATATATGACATAAACACAATGAATGCATACCCCAGTTGAAGATATTCTAATTGTCACACGAAGGCGATTATCCCACGAAACAACAGGCTCGATTTTCTGACTCACCGAGACCTTCCCAGATTTCCAATCAAGAGAGCTAGGTATATACTGGATAAGTCCCGTAGCAGCACCAAATGGAATCGAATTGTGTTCCCCAGTTGTGGTAGCTCCGAGCCTTGGAAACGCCACGACCAAGAGGAAGCATATATATCATAACTCCAGGATCTCTTCCCCTTTGGATACTGAGTACGCCATTTGTTAACGCGCGTTCATAGTAATCAGCATATGCCATTTCTTTCGTCCATTTGAATAGGTGTCGAGAAACCTACAAAGATATCAAAAAGAACTTACATCACTTGGTTCTTCGCCTATGAACAAATATAAGCTGCAATAGTACTTTAGGCGTTCGGCCAGCTTTCTAGCACCTCGACTAATTCCACGGAGGTAACTTTTTCCACCAATGCTAGGATAGATAGGAAGAAATCACCTTATGTCTCCGGTTCACTCTTTCTCATTTCACTGAGAAAGGAAGCTATGAAAGTTCTCATTTCTAAAGAGACATTACCCTCCACGAACTTATTAAACTCGTATCCTCTCTTCCACTAGATAAAGCAAAAGAGGAAAACGAAGGCATAAATCTTGTAACATACCTTCAACATGTTATAGGTCGTACAGGATTCCTCATTCTCGGTTTGTAGTGTGCTTGCCAACCGCTTTGGATCGGACCTGTTCAGAACCAAATGTCAAAGAGGAGCTAATTTTATGCATATAAGAAGCGTACTTAATCAAACACGAGACAATACTGATGGATCGATTAGGTTAAATTTCTTGGATTGACTCTTACCAAAACTCATCGACTGATGTCCCACCAGTTGCATAGCTGTGGGAAGAATTGACGATATCCATAAAGTACGTCCCAATTTCCTGTCAGGCAAAGTTCAATAACTTAAAAAGATCGAACTTCCTGTCAAACAACTCGAAACCAAATTAGTTTACCTTGTACAGGGGATCCCCAGTAACTTCATAACGCATTTGACTTCCAACAACAACCGGGATATGCGTATTGGCATGACAACCTGATATATCATCAGCCTGGTGTAACAAAAGATACTAAGACATGGGACAGAAAAGGATCAAGTACACTTTCTTAGACACGTTGATTATAACGCGGCCAGTTGAGCATAACAAAAATGGTGATTAGGATAACTACAAGAAACAACATTTTTAGCGTGAGCCAATGAATTAGAATTCGCGGAGAAGTGTGATTTACACCTTTAAAGCTAAGAGTCCTAAAAAACATGGTTTATCAAAAAGATGAGCCAGCCGTAAATGCTTTGAATCGCCCTGCAAAACCAATAAAAGAAAGTGTTAAATTTGACATCTATGCTCATTTGTGACATCAACATCAACCGGAATAGAAATTCAACAGCAGAAACTAGAAAGATAGGAAATTGCAGGGCAGTTCATTTGGCATAAATACATACCGTTACACTGTATAACTTATAAAGAACGTCATTCATCCCACCGGTTTCTTCATTTAATGATAGCCATTGTTTTTCAATGGTATACTTTGTTATCACATTCTGCACTCGATTGTAGAAGTATTCGACCATCCATGTAGTCATCTTTAACGATTGATCATTACCAGCAACCATATACTGGTCCAAGAGACCTGCTAATATATATTAATCCAACAATAAAATAAGCCACTTATTCAAGAACAAAACCAGATGTAGAAACAAGAACTTTTAACGAGTTAGTTTAGTTCACCTTGTGAATTGTGTAGTATGGTGCCCATACTGGTTTTATAGCTTCAAATCGGTCGAAAAGCTCGGATGGAAAAGTGGATAGATATCCCGAGTCCATTTTCTCCTGACAGGCAGAAAGTGCAGAAACAACTGCAGACATTTTCTGTTTGAAGCTGTCGTTATGTGTGCTAGCCCACATCTGTGCGGAGGCACTAAGGTAATGACCTTTATAAGTTACGATTAAAGTTAGTGAATAAATAAAACATACACGAATACGAGCATGTATTAATTGAATGAAGTAAAATTCCAAAAACTTATCTTCAATTGCCGAAAACTAAACATACTGAGAAGCAACAAGTACAGCGAAACCAACTAAACATGCTACCGTATTCTGGTCACTGGTCAAGTACTTAACATTGTCACATCAATATAACAAGTTAACATCTACACTTAAGTACCGAACAGGTGGGGCTCGACAATATGAATTCCCACCTCTTCTTTTAAGCTCATTTCAATGGTAAGGGCAAAACGTTGATAATGTTTTCATAATTGTTTTTCTAATCAGAAATTTTAAAAGGATTCTAGCAAGCCATTCTATAGAATCATATTTTCAGGACAATAACAGAAACTAATGGCGATACATTAGTACTAAAAAGTCATACATGGCAATTAATTCTACAAGAACGACAAGTAATGAGAACACTCATATCACCAGTGACCATACGTGAAATTAACCCTGTACGAGAATTACTCAAAAATGCAGAAAGGTGTAAAAACAGGACTAACCGACAAAATGACCGCGAAGCTCAACATCCGGAGCCTAACAACCTCCATACGGATTACCAGGAGTCTCCAAACCTGCAGTTTTCCGAAAGCTCCACACCAAACGATCAACAAGTACTCCAAATTAGTCTGTTGAGCTACTCCATGCATTGAATTTGGTTCGATTCTCACATCATGAAGTGAAACTTCGTTCAATATACCATCAATCGCTTTAACACCACCAGAATTCTTAATCTTTCTATACATCATCATCCAATCAAATTTCTCCTCCTCCTTCAACATTTTCCTTGGACGTAAGATACTCCAGGCCGAATCATCGGTAGGAGTCAAATGCTAATAAGAAAACATCTCTTCTTTCCAAGGTTCATTCTTTGAAGATAACAACTCATATCTTAAACTATGTGATGATAATTGAGTAGGAACATTAGTACACTCCTTACTCATAACAACCCCACATAACATAGCCAAAAACACCAACCCCCACACTTTCAAGAATTCCAAAAACTTCATACCATAAGACATAAAAAATGAGATACTTATGGGTAAATAAACTATACAGATATAAATAGGGGTGGGAAAATGAGCAATTGAATGGGATTTGGAAGAACTGAAAATAGATCAGATTGTAATACACTCATATAAGCATGGATAAAACTAATTTAGTTACTAAATATGAATAAAAATGGATTTGGTCAGATATGGATTTGCTCCGCGATTTTCATTCAAATACTTGATAATTTTTTGTTAGGAAAAATTAAGGATTATCTAATACTCGAGATCGTCAAATCTCATAACTCCAGTTCAAGAAACTGGACAAGTAAACACTAGACAAACAAATGTTCATGATTGTAGGCAAATATTTGATTTTATTGTCATCTGCAACAGTACTAATTAACCTCCCTGGCTACCACGCTATGATTGAATGTTGAAATACACAGTATAAGATTCATCTCTAAAGCTAAGCAAAGGTGACAAAACGAAGTTTCTCTTTGCCCCTTTCGCGACGAAACTAATAGGATGATACTCACTAATGCCATTTCCCAATAAAAAACTTGCTGACTGTTTGAATCCAGCGTCCGAGGACTTCGCATTGCAGCTAAGTTTGACAGTTGAACTCGATGTATAGTCCATGCCGCTAGAGATGAAACAACCTTTCTGTGATTCAGACTCGAGAGAGACTGTACTGTCTTTCCCGTCTAATCCAGCTGCCACACGGAACAAAGAACCACCCTCGTCTGAGGAGGCTGCGATCCCAAGGCTTTGTTCTTGTCCTTGATGAGATATGAACATTTCGGGTAGATCAAAGAGCTCTAACATGACTTGTTTTCCAATGAGATCTTTATGTTGTGAAGGACTGACAGATGATTTCTCGAGTGATATGAGTCTGAACGTTGCGCTAACAGCAGCATTTGTTCCGGCTTTAGGGTACTTCTCCATTTGAATTGACTGATTAGAGTTTGTCAGAACGAATGTCGTGTTACCAGATTCTTGCATCAGAGATATTAAATTGGAGTTATAGTCAGCTGGAACGGGAGTTATTAAGTCCGAAAGAGCTGTGGTTGATTTTGTTACGATGTCCCAATCACCACTAGAGTGACCAGCAAGAAGGTATGGACCATAAAGAATTGCCTGAACGGATGCATACTCAGGCCTGTCATCTGAAACATCACACGAGAGTATTTTTAGTCGTAACACATCATTGAGATCCCTTCTCCACACAAAAAACTGTTAAGAATACTAGAAACACACAAAAGAAGTACCTTGTATGGCCTCGGTTCTTAGAATCATGGGTAGCTCGAGAGTAATCTTGTCGCCTTGGCCCCAAGTTTTGGTAACAGTCAGGAAATTACCTGCATGAACGAGTAGAAACGGAACACCTTACAACTTTTTTGTAAAAGATATCAATTATATAAAGACCATAACGAGGTAAAGAAAATGATTTGATGATAAAAGAAAATGTCACACCTGGTGTTGGTAGAGACAAATCCTTTCCGTTTAAGGTTGCCTTTGCGCCACTTGAATGTGTCCAGGTCGGTATTCTCAAGTTCAACGTAGACGATGCACCACTTGAATGCTGAAAGAAACGTACAGAATAGAATTTACTGATTGTTCAAAAGACGACACTCAAGGTAAAAGCATGATAGATACACACAGAAAAAAAGAGATATAACACGACAGAATGAACGCGTACCCCATTTGAAGATATTGTAATGGTCACTCGGAGACGATTATCCCACGAAACAACAGGCTCGATTTTTTGACTCACCAAGACCTGCCCAGTTTTCCAATCAAGAGAGCTAGGTATATACTGGATAATGTAAAGTCCTGGAGAATTCCCTTTCTCTTCGAAATATATAGAATCTCCCAACTTGGAGAATGATTCAATTCCTTTAATAAACACAAACGGAAACCAACAATTCAAATCATTACAGGTGTTCATAGCGAATCTTTAAGGTAAACTCGGAAGGTCAATAATCACCTGTTCCGTAGCAGCACCAGAAAGAATCGAACTGTGTTCCCCATTTGTGGTAGCTCTGAGCCTTCGAACCACCTTGTTTAAGAGGAAGCATATATATCATAACTCCAGGATCTCTTCCTCTTTGGATACTGAGTACACCATTTGTTAACGCGCGTTCATAGTAATCAGCATATGCCATTTCTTTCGTCCATCTGAATAGGTGTCGGGAAACCTACAAAGATATCAAAAACACACTTACGAGGAAATCTTGGATTCAACGTCAATCTTCAAAGGACATTAAGTTACACTGTTCTCTCTTTCTCCTTTCTCGATGAAAGAAAGCAATAAAATTTTCATTCCTAACTAGACATTACCCTCCATGAATTGATTAGACTTGTACCCTCTCTTCTTCTAGATAGAACAAAAGAGAAAAACGAAGGCGCAAAATCTTTAACACACCTTCAGCATGTTATAGGTCGTACAGGACTCCTCATTCTCGGTTTGTAGTGTGCTTGCCAACCGCTTTGGATCAGACCTGCTCGGGATTAAATGTCAAACAGGTGCTAATTTTGTGCATAAAAGAGCATTCTAAATCAAACACGATACAAAACTGATGTGTTGATTAAGTTAAATTTCTAGGGTTGGCTCTTACCAAAACTCACCGACTGATGTCCCACCAGTTGCATAGCTGTGGGAAGAATTGACGATATCCATAAAGAACGTCCCAATTTCCTTGTATAAGGGATCACCAGTAATTTCATAACGCATTTGAGTTCCAACAACAACTGGGATGTGTGTATTGGCATGAAAACCTGATATATCGTCAGCCTGTTGTAATATAAGATATTAAGAAATGGGACAGAAAAGGATCGTCTCCTCCAGACGAAACAGTTAAGTACTTTAGATATTTTGATTACAACGCGTTCAGTTGAGTATAACAGAAATGGTACTACGATAACTACAAGAAAGAACAGTTTAATGTGAACCGATGAATTAGAATTCGCGGAGAAATGCACCTTTAAAGCTAAGGGTCCTAGAAAACACGGTTTGTCAAAGAGATGAGCCAGCAATAAATGCTTTGGATCGCCCTGCAAAACCGATAAAAGAAAGTGTCAAATTCACATACATTTGTATCTAATTCAAATCCAGTTGAGACTTCCGAATAAGACATCAGTTCTCTTACGCTCATTTGCTACATCAACATCGACTGGAATAGAAATTATGCGAAAGAAACTAGAAAGATAGGAAATTGTAAGGAAGTACATTTGACATAATATACGTACCGTTACAGTGTATAACCTATAAAGAACATCATTCATGCCACCAGTTTCTTCATTTAATGATCGCCAGTGTCGTTCAATGGTATACTTTGTTATCACGTTTTGCACTCGATTGTAGAAGTATTCGGCCATCCATGTAGTCATCTTTAAAGCGTGATCATTACCAGCTATCATATACTGGTCCAAGAGACCTGCCATTATCTTTCAATCAAACGATAAAATAAGCCACTTCTTCAAGAACAAAACAGACGTAAATACATGAACTTTTAACAAATTAGTTTAATTCACCTTATGAATCGTGTAGTATGGTGCCCATACTGGTTTTATAGCTTCAAATCGGTCGAATAACTCCGATGGAAAAGCAGATAGATACCCCGAGCCCATTTTCTCTTGACAAGTAGAAAGTGCAGAAACAACAGCAGACATTTTCTGTTTGAGGCTTTCGTTATGTGTGCTAGCCCACATCTGTGCTGAGGCACTAAGGTAATGACCTTTTCAAATCACGATTAACGTCAGTAAATGAATAAATCATACATGAATACGAGCACATGTAATTAAATGAAGTGCAAATGCCGAAATCTTATCTTAAATGGTCGGAAAGTAAACATTCTGAGAGGCAACAAGTACGGAGAAACCAACTAAATATGCTACTGTATTCTGGTCACTGGTCTAGTACTAAACATCGATACAACAACTACGCTTCAGTTCCAAACAAGTTGAGCTCCTCCACTATATGAATTTCAACTTCTTCGTTTAAGTCACTTCAAAGATAAGTGCTAAACATTGACAATGATAAGTACTTAATTCACACAGCTCCTTGTAGAAATGTAAGATGAGGCTATGTACAGTAGACCCTTGTGGTTCGGCCCTTCCCCGTACCCTACGCACAGCGGGAGCTTTAGTGCACCAGACTGCTGTTTTGTAATTCACACACTAATTGAAAACTACTCCCTCCATTACAATTTGTTGTCTTACTTCCCTTTTTAGTCTGTTTCAAAACGAATGTCTCTTCTTTCTCGGCAACTCTTTAAGACCACAAGATTAAAGTACATTTTGGTATATATTCCATATATCTTTAGTTTCAGAGCACACGTTCCAAAAGTTTTCTTTACTTTCTTAAATTCCATGTCAATTCAAAACCAGGCAAACAAATTGAAACGGAGGGACTAACATATAAGAATCAATGCACAAAAGCGGAATGCAGGGGAAGCAATATAACAAATCTTTGGTAAATATCTTTTCTACGAATTCAAGTTGCTCAATAGAAGTGTAATTTTTTCATACAAAACAAACGTCATACAAGGCAATGCGTTATACAAGAACGACAAGTAATGAGCACATACATCAGCAGTTACCAATACAAGAACTTAAAAGTGAAATGCAGAAAGATGTAAAACAACAGGACTAACCGACAAAATGACCGCGAAGCTCAACATTCGGAGCCTCCCAACCTCCATATGCATTACCAAGAGTCTCCAAACCAGCAGTTTTCCTAAAACTCCACACCAAATTATCAACATCCAACATCAACAAATACTCTAAATTAGTCTGTTGAGCTATTCCATGCATCGAATTCGGTTCAATTCTCACATCATGAAGTGAAACTTCATTCAATATACCATCAATCCCTTTAACACCACCTGAATTCTTTATCTGTCTATACATCATCATCCAATCAAACTTCTCTTCCTCCTTCAACATTTTCCTTGGATGTAACTTACTCCAAGCCGAATCATCGGTCGGAGTCAAATGGTAATGAGAATACATCTCTTCTTTCCAAGATTCATTCTTTGAAGATAACAACTCATATCTTAAACTATGTGATGATAATTGAGTAGGAACATTAGTACACTCCTTACTCATAACAACCCCACATAACATAGCCAAAAACACCACCCCCCACACTTTCAACAACATCAAAGACTTCATTTTTATCAAAACTGTTGGGAAAATCGGGAAATTTTCCCACTACAACAGAACAACTTAGTGAAATGAACTGGTTCAGAACAATTGAACCAGACAGAACACTAACAAAAACACCCGACAAAACTACGATGTGGGAGAAAAAGAGCCAAAAAAACAACAAAAACAAGATGGAAACTCTCAAGAAAAGCTCAAATTTCAACAAAAAATGTATCTTTAAAGAACAAAACACTTCATCTTGATCAAAATAATCAAGAAAAGCTCAGATTTCAATAAAAACTGTATAAAACTTCATTTTGATCAAAATAATGAACCCCATAAGCTCAAAATTCATTAAAAAACTGTACCTTTAAAGAACAACAACAAAAAAAAACTTTATTTTAGAATAATAAGAAAGCAAAACCAAACCCCACCAATTTATAGCAATGAATGAATAAAGAATGTTGACAATTAAGCCAACTAAATACCAGAGTCCCGTGAAAGGTAAGAATGGTTTTGTTTTCTTGTATAACAAAAATTATCCACAAAATATAGATATTTTTTGTCACAAGTGAAAGCAATAACAACAATACTAACAGTGTCAAGTGTACGCAGTTTCGTACCACTATCTCAGAGGTGACGTAGATAGGCAGTTTCCGATACACCCCGACTCAAGAAAAAAATAGTCTAAAAAAGACGTAATATAGTAGCAAGAAGTAATAGGTGAGGTAGAGAAGCAGTTTCCGATAGACCCTCGACTCAAGGAAAAAACAATCTAGGTGAGAATCAACATAAAAACAATCTAGAAAAGACGTAATATAACATCAAGATAACAAAAGATAATCAAAATCCAATCATAGAAATGTGCCTAACAAAACAATGAGAAACATTATAATCAAAATTATTATACACCAAAAACTGAACTTTCAAGAAAAAAATGATAACCTTATAATTAGGAGCTTAAATAAGAAGACAGAAAATAATAATTGAGTTTAAGCTAAGTATGTGTGGTTTGTTTTACACTACATATCAAATTTTCTCGTGTTCATACTTAAAACATAAAAGATTAAGACACTTATAGGTAAAATAAACAATATATATAAACACAAATATAGGGTGATGTGTATGTATATATATAGATATATATGTATATATATAAACTAATAACAACAGAAGAGGTACTGACAGAAGTGGTGCCAAGATTTTCTAACAAACATGAACAGATATAATTGTGTTAGTTTGACTGAGCACGGAATTTAAGGTCGTTTATTTTTACTTGTCGTTTTTTGTTTTTTGAGAGTCCAATTGCATGAACTTTTATCGAATGTATTTTTTCAGCATTTATTACTTATATAAAAAAAGATTGCTAACTTATTTTTCGTATAGTTTTTAAATATTTCAATTTTAAATTTAGTTTTAAAGATTAATTGAATTGAGTCTCGTAAAGCAAATTTTGACAAGTAAAAAGGACGGAGATGGTATTTCTTAATGTTGTAATCTTAAATTAAAGATATGCATGGTTGCTACTTGTTACCGTATTATTAGATTAAATTAAATATGACATTTATTCTGATTGTTACTTAAATTTGATTTTCTCGTATTATTAAATCAATAATTTTGTAATGACAAAAAGTCTTGTTTTACGTAACGACTGATTTATTGTGATGGTGTTGTTACCTTTCTTTCTCATTTTGTATATAATTTTATTTATCTAATAATCGTATGTTTACAAGAAGTTTGGATTTATTGATAACAAATTGTTGCAATAATAGATAAGCTAAAAGTTGTTAATCATATATGTTTATAACAAACTTGGATTCATTATACAAATTTAAATTCATTATTCACAAATTGATACATAAATAGCTAAGCTAAAAGTTCTTAATTATATATATTAATAACAAGTTTGGATTCATTTTTCACAAATTACTACAAAAATAGCTAAGCTAAAAGTTCTTAATTATATATGATTATAAAAACTTTAGATTTATTGTTTACAAATTGTTACAAAAATAGCTAAGCTAAAAATTCTTAGTTATATATGTTTATAACAACCTTGGATTTATTGTCCACTAATTGTTACAAAAATAGCCAAGCTAAAAATTGTTAATTATATATATTTATTAACAACTTTGGATTTATTGTTCACAAATTGTTTCAAAAATAGCTAAGCTAAAAATTCTTAATTATATTAATATTTATAACAACTTTGGATCCATTGATCACAAATTGTTACAATAATAGCTAAGCTAAAATTTCTAAATTATATATCTTTATAACAACTTTGGATTCATTGATCACAAATTGTTACAAGAATAACTTAACTTTATTAATTAAGTTTTGTGAATCTGTTATAACTAGAATTTTTTTGTAAACGATGTCAATATTTTAATAAATGAACAAATAAGATCACCATAGTGACAATCATTTTTTATATTTACATTCAATATTTTTATTTTTCTTGTTATCTAAATATACATACCTAGAGATTAAAAAGAAAAATCAACCAAACAGTGTCTTTTGTACAAAATACAAGTATTCACTAAAATTTTAAGTTCATAATTATGATAGTGTTCAATATACACTGTGAAAATATAATGGTTGAATACATCAAAATTAACTTTTGAACAAGTCAATAAAGTCACCAACAATCATTATTATATAACTTAATTTTGTATCTTATAGTAGTCCTTTCCTTGCTTTATATAATCTTATTTTTTAGGTGTCCTCGTTTGGAAAACAAGTTATCTCGAGATTATTAATTTTGTGGAGGAATAAGAAAAACACTATAATCTTGGAATAACTAATCCCTGGATGAGTTATCTCATACATTTTGTCTCAACCAAACAAGGGATAAGCTTCTCCTCTAAATTAATCTCGAGATTAGTTATCCTTATCCCTCCTGCCAAACGACCCCTTAGTAGAGTAATACTAGAAGATGTATGTGATAACCAACATGAGTTGCGGTGTAGTGGTGAGAGTGCTTCATTCTGTCTAGGGATGGCAATGGGGCGGTGCGGGTGCGGTGCGGTGCGGGTTTTAAGCTATGTGGGGCGGTGCGGATTTTAAGTTATGCGGTGCGGGGCGGGTGCGGGGCGGGTTAAAGTAAGTTTTTTTAAAAATGGTGCGGTGCAGTGCGGGTTGCGGGTATATGTTGGTTTAAATTAAAAAAAGCTAAAAATTAGTATTGTTCTCGTGAATATACCTAAAATTATATGTATTCTTTACTTAAAAATTGATGATACTTAAAATGACATGTATAACACTACAAATAAATAATTTTATAGTAGTTTTTTAACATCTCTATTCATTTAATAAAAATATGCTATTTGATCATTACTTGTACACGTTATACTTTTTGACAAATTTTAGTGAAAAGTGATATAATAGAAATTAGTTATTATTTCCTAGTTGTAGATTTAAAAATATTATGATTTTCAATGGAGTTACGATTTTTTCAAAAAAAAAAGGGAAAAATTAAAACATGGGGCGGTGTGGTGCGGTGCGGTTATGCGCGGGTATGAATGTGGGGCGGGTTTATGCGGGTTTAAAGGTGATGCGGTGCGGTGCGGTTTTAAAACTTACGGGTTTAAAAAAAACCCGCACCCGCACCGCACCATTGCCATCCCTAATTCTGTCTCGAGTTTAAATCCTGGTTATGGAGAAAATTTTATTGAAAGTGCTACCTCAGAATGAACCCTACAACATGCTATCTGAATTAGTCCGAATTAGTCGGGACTTTGATGCAGATATCGAAAATAAAAAATGTATGTGATATATATTTAAAAAAAATAAATAAATTGTGTTTGAGATGTGTTGGGTGGGTGGGTGGGAATATTTGGCATTATTTTCATTCTTTTATGTTTATGTTATCTTGTGACTTGTGAATTGGACTAAAGTGAATCACCCGTGAATTTCATATTACAATTTCGAGGCAACTTCTTACCAAACTAACTCCCTCACTCACCTGTGTGCGGTGTTCAGGTGCATAGTATTCGTTGAAAAATTATATTGTATTAGATTAAATATTAACTATTATGAGAATGTATATTTAATTTTGTACACTCTTAACGTTATTAACGCAACTGACAAGAAAATTTACACATTATTAGTCAAATTCCTGGCTCGGCCACTGCGGCAACACTGGCGAAGTCAGAAATTTCGTGCCCTTTGTCCTGACCTTAGTTGACATTTACGCTCGATCTCTAACTTTTGATGTACACAAGTAAACATTTAAATTTAAATAAGGCATAATACATAAGCATGCTCTTTAACTTGGTCTCAAATCACATCTATGACCTCCAACTTTAGGTGTGCACACGTAAACACTTAAACTTGTATAAAGTTGAACAAGTAAACACATACATCCTATGTAGCGTCCTACGTGGATAATTCTTGTTGTACATGTCGTCCACATTGGACGTTTGTGTCTACTTGTTCAACTTTGTACAAGTTTAAGTGTCTACTCGTGCGCATCCAAAGTTAGAGGTCATAGATATGTGACAAGTTAAATCACATGTTTATGTGTTGTACCTTTAAATAAAGTTAAATAAAATAAGTAAACACACTCGTTCTATGTGGCATAATGCATGTAGGACGCCATGTAGGATACAAATTACCACGTAGGACGCTATATTGGACGCATACGTTTATTTGTTTAACTTTATACAAATTTAAATACCTATTCACAATCAAAATTCAAGGACATAAATATCAGTTAAAGTCAAGTTATAAAGCACGTTTATGTCTTATGTCATTCTTGCTATTAAGTTAATTTTGTAAGCTAAGCAAAAGCTTAAAGGAAGACAGGAAAGTGTCTTTAAATATTCATAATTAAGGTTTTAAAATATTCCTTAAAGATATTTTGAGTGATTTTTAGAAAACGTGAAAATTAAATATAAGATGTCGAACCAATTCTTTTCTTTTAGTTCATAATTGTTCTTACAAATATTTTAATTATGATCATGTCATGCTTGTTTAAATAACAACAATAATAACATGTTCAGTGTATTTCATAAAGTAAAATCTCGGAGGATAAAATGCACGCAGTCAATGGAGGGTTGTTTTCGATAGACAAGATTATTTTTTTTGGTTTCCCATCCGGTGTCTGCTGCCCGCATTGGAGCCTCGGCTAATCCGAATCGCGCGTTGCAGGGCCAATTAAGGTGACAGCGCTCTCAATAGAGTTTTCTCCGTACCCAGGATCGAACCCTCGACCTCTGGTTAAGGGTGGAGCAGCCTCATCCACTGCACCACAACTCATGTTGGTCAAGATTGTTTAAATAACAATCAAGGATAAAATAATTAAACTTTTTCTCTTTTAAACAGGTACTTATTCTAATAGTAGTGAATTTTTTTTTCTTTACCTAACTTAAGATACTTTTTTTCTTTTTTGGAATTTACACACTGACATTTTTGATGAAGCACCAAGTTGATAGTCACAAAAAAGTGACCAACCATTGACTTTGTTGATTGAAATTGTACGGTTTAATAAATTGTGCAATTAAATCTCTTAAAAATGTATCAGAGTAAAATAAATTATTTATAAGCAGCAAAAAAAAAACAGACAATATTTTATAGACAAACAAGTTTTGTTACTGTACAAGCAAAATCCGATGCTAATTCTATTTATCAATGGATTAGTAACGAATTATTACATTTTTTTTTTTGTTAGATATAGGTTATTGATCAAAGAATTCATGAAACATCGCGCTTTTAATCCTTGAAATATTGAAAAATCTTGATTTTATTATTGCAATATCTAGTTTTAAATTAATTTACTTGTGAATCTTCATAAATATTTATGAGTTATCATCTGTTAAAACTATTTAATTATATATATTATATTAAATTTATATTATCATTACTCTATATTTATGGACGATAATGTTCTAAAATAAATTGTTGAAATTTATTATTTGATGTCAAAATCAGTTGAGTAGGAAGATTGGGTCCATTACATATACTTGTGGCTACAGATCTTGATATATTATAATTCAGAAAACAATAGAGCATGAGTGATGTATACATTCCAACCATATTAATTTTTAAATAATTAGCAATAAATTAAAAATTAAATTCAAGATTTAAACTTGATGAGTAGGTTCAGAATTTGTTATTTGTCAAAAAAGTTTAATTACGTTATTGGATAATTATGTTAGTAGAAGATAGAAGGTACCTATAGAATAGTCAAGTTCAGTGACGTGGTTCAAAATATAGAAAAAAAAAAAAGTAAACACTTGAAAAAACAAAAAGAATACATGATGTAATTTCTGACGCCCCCTAACGACATCTAACTCCACACCTACGCCAAAGCCGATCCAAACACTGTTATTATAAACGAAATAGAAATTTTAATAATTTTTTGGCAACGTATATTATGATTCAGATAAAAAATATTGAATTCAGCTAAATCCGACATTATACATTATGTGTGCCTCAGAATGAAGTCCATTATTGATGTCATAATCAGTTGAGTTGGAAAGTTGGGTCCATTACATGTACTTGTTGCTTTTATGGCTCTTATAATTCATCACATCATGGGACCAAATAGTATATGCTTTCATCACTTTAAAAAATAAATAAATAAATAAATAAATAAATAAATAAATAAAACAAAGAGATTGAAAGGTGTATATATACCTTATTCCCTCCATTTAATTTATTTGTCGAGATTTGACTGACATGAAACTTTAAAAAATAATACGTACAATGTCACAATATTCTTTAATCTTGTGCCTTAACCGGGGCGGAGCCAGCCTTTGTAGTGGGGGTTCACCGAATCCCCTTAAGCGAATTTTTTTACTATTTATGTACTACTAAAAGTATATTATATATATATATAACAGATGTCGAAACTCATTCGATTAGTTTTTCTTCAAATTTTGAATCCCCTTCGTGGAAATCCCGATCCCGCCTCTGTAACATGTCATGATTCAAATAAAAAATTGAAATTAAAGAGGTATAAAAAAGGAGATTTTTTTTTAAAATGAACTAAAAGAGAAAGTAAGAAAATTAATTGAATCGAAAAGAATATTTTAAGATTATTTTTCTTGTTGGATATAGTTTTGGAATTGTTAACTAGTGCACACAAGTGTTAGTTATATGACATTTAATTCCCACGTCATAAATGTAAATATAAAGTACCATATGGTATAATTTTATAAATTGGCTTGTGTTTGCGTAGACGTTATATAGAATTAAATTCACAGGTACTAAGATAGGAAAAGCAATAACTATATACTATAAGTAGATTTTATTCTTTTTGACTCTCGATGATGTCAGAAGTCATTTGAATATAACATTTTTTTTTTTCTATTCTTGGGTAATAGCTTCCAAAAAATACTTTCATGTGGATCGTGATCGTTAATGACCTTTTTATTAATTTTGACGATTGAATTACTCTGTGACTAAAATTAAATACTTTAATTTAGATGGTGAGTAACCACGAGTGATAATTTCTCACCCTTGACTTATGTGTAACTTCATCTCCCAAAATTTTCAATACATACCATCTATCATAAAAAAGGAAACTTATAATAGACAATATTTGAATATAATAAGTAATATGAAAATGAAAAATCAAAACTAAAAGGAAAAGAGTTTGTATTCAATTGACCCAATTATATGGGGACACTTAAAGTACAACTTAAATGACAAAACAATTGCAACCAAAAAAAGGATTAAGAGAAAACAATAAATAATATGAAGCAATACAAATTTTGAATGTATTGGTGGTGGAGGAAATTTAATAATATGGAGGTGGTGGTGATGGTGAAGGAGGAGGGGGTGAATTGTAGTAGTAAGGTGGTGGAGGAGAAGGTGACGGTTTCTTGTAGTAGTCATTTTTTGGTAAAGACGGTACCTTGTATTCTGGTTTAGGTACCAAAGGAATCTTGTAGTCGTTATCTTTTGGAACAGATGACACCTTCTTGTAGTTGTCTTCTGGAACTGATGGCTTCTTGTAGTAGTTGTTCTTTGGCAAGGAAGGCACCTTGTACTCCTGTTTAGGCACTGAGGGTAACTTGTAGTCGTTATCTTTTGGAACGGATGGTACCTTTTTGTAGTTATTTTCTGGAACTGATGGCTTCTTGTAGTAATCATTCTTTGTCGAAAATGGAGCCTGGTATTCCTTTTCAGGCACTGAGGATACCTTATAGTCAATATCTTTTGGAACAGAAGGCATATTCTTGTAGTTGTCTTCTCGAATTGATGGCTTCTTGTAGTAGTCATTCTTGGGCAAAAATGGCGACTGGTACTCCTTTTCAGGCACTGAGGGTACCTTGTAGTCATTATCTTTTGGAACAGATGGCACCTTCTTGTAGCTGTCTTCTGGAGTTGTTGGCTTCTTGTAGTAGTCATTCTTTGACAAAGATGACGCCTGGTATTCCTTTTTAGGCACCAAAGGTACCTTGTAGTCGTTATCTTTTGGAACAGGCGGCACCTTCTTGTAGCTATCTTCTGGAATTGATGGCTTCTTGTAGTAGTCATTCTTTGGAAAAGATGGCGTCTGGTATTCCTTTTTAGGAACTGAGGGTTCCTTGTAATCATTATCTTTTGGAACAGATGACACCTTTTTGTAGTTGTCTTCTTCTGGAACTGGTGGCTTCTTGTATTCCTTTTCAGGCATCGAGGGTACCTTGTAGTCATTATCTTTTGGAACAGAAGGCACCTTTTTGTTGCTGTCTTCTGGAACTGATGGCTTTTTGTAGTAGTCATTCTTTGGCAAAGATGGCGTCTGGTATTCCTTTTCAAGCACCAAGGGTACCTTATAGTCGTTATCTTTTGGAACAGAAGGCACCTTCTTGTACTTGTCTTCTTCTAGAACTAATGGCTTCTTGTATTCCTTTTCAGGCCCCGAGGGTACCTTGTAGTCATTATCTTTTAGAACAGAAGGTACCTTTTTGTAGCTGTCTTCTGGAACTGATGGCTTCTTGTAGTAGTCAGTCTTTGGCAAAGATTGCGTCTAGTATTTCTTTTCAGGCACTGAGGGTACCTTGTGGTCATTATCTTTTGGAACAGAAGGCACCTTCTTGTAGTTGTCTTCTTCTGGAACTAATGGCTTCTTGTATTCCTTTTCAGGAACCGAGGGTACCTTGTAGTCGTTATCTTTTGGAACAGAAGGCACCTTTTTGTAGCTGTCTTCTGGAACCGATGGCTTCTTGTAGTAGTCAGTCTTTGGCAAAGATTGCGTCTGGTATTCCTTTTCAGGCACTGATGGTACCTTGTAGTCGTTATCTTTTGGAACAGAAGGCACCTTCTTGTAGTTGTCTTCTTCTGGAACTAATGGCTTCTTGTATTCCTTTTCAGGCACCGAGGGTACCTTGTAGTCGTTATATTTTGGACTAGAAGGAACCTTTTTATAGTTGTTTTCTGGAACTGATGGCTTCTTATAGTAGTCAGTCTTTGGCAAAGATGACATCTGGTATTCCTTTTCAGGAACCGAGGGTACCTTGTAGTCATTATCTTTTGGAACAGAAGTCACCTGGTATTCCTTTTCAGGCACTGAGGGTACCTTGTAGTCATTATCTTTTGGAACAGACGACACTTTCTTATAGCTGTCTTGTGGAACTGATGGCTTTTTGTAGTAGTTATTCTTTGGCAAAGATGACGCCTTATTGTATGTTGAAGTTGGTGATTCACTAGAGGGCGAATACGCCATGGTGCATGTGGCAATCAAGAAAAATGTCAAAGCAAAAGCAAATTGAGGCCATTGCTTCTTCATTTGGTTACCCATTTTAGAAGATTTGAACTCTAATAAAGGCTAGATTGTTTTTTTTTTCTTGTGTGTTTTAGAATTGAGTAACTAGGAGTTTTTATAGCCTAAACTAAGAAGGTGACATGATAATATGAACGATTAAAATAATCCAAACATATCAAAGATTTTCCATTATTTGGGTAATGCTATTCCACTAAGGTCTTGAAGCATGAGAAAATTGAAGAAAAGGTGTCTTTTAAGTCTTGAATGAAGGATTGGTGACATTATCCAACAGATAGGGTCAAACATCATTAGGAAACTTGATTAAGTTAATTGTGGACTTGATTAATATTTTCAAAACTTTCTAATCTTTTTAAAAATACAAATCAACCCAACCCACACCCCTCTTCAATCCTAATCAACCACTCTCTCTCTCCAGCTTCTCCTAACCAACAGTTCTCTAAAATTTCTCCCTTCAACCTCCGACGATAAATAGTCGGGCGAGTTTCTTTTCGACTTTCAACCGTCAATTGATGTTAATACTTCTCCGGCGACAACAACTTTGAGTTCTTCGTCCTCCTATTTCCTTTTTTCATAGGTAAAAAATTATGAAGAAATATAGGAACTTGAGCCAACTACTCTTCTGGTATTGAAATATGGACTGAATAAAATATTAATTTTTGGCATTTCTGCATTTCTTCTTCTCGTTGTTGAACTGCTGATTCGAATTTGTTGGTGATTTTTTGTCACAGTTGATGTTCTTAGTGTGTATGTATGTGTGTGATATGTTGGTGTTGCTGGGTTGATTTATTGTTTGTCTTGGTAGAAATGGTATTGCAATAGTTGAAACATTTGATGTAATAGATGAAACATATGATGCAACAGATAAAAATCTGATGCAACAGATTAAAAATCTGATGCAATAGGTGAACAATCAAACAGATCATTCATCTGTTGTGACAGACGACTCTTCTGTTTGGAAGAAATCTAAACAATATTGATCCAACAGATAACTGATTAGTGATCTATTTTTATTCTTTCCAACGGTTTACTCTTCATTTTAAAATCTGATGCAACAGATTAAAAATCTGATGCAACTATAAAAATCTGATGCAACAGGTGAACAATCAAACAAATCATTCATCTGTTGCGACAGAAGACTCTTCTGTTTGGAAGAAATCTAAACAATATTGATCCAACAGATAACTGATTAGTGATCTGTTTTTATTCTTTCCAAAGGTTTACTCTTTATTTTACAACAGATTAGGACTATTTTTATTCTTTCCAATGATTTACTCATACAGGTCGGTTATCTGTTGCAACAGATAACACACCTGGTGTAACAGATTAGTGATCCGTTTTTATTCTTTCCAACGGTTTACTTATCCATTGCAACAGGTCGGTTATATATTGCAACAAATAAAATATATGGTGCAACAGATTAGTGATCTGTTTTTATTGTTTCCAACGGATTACTCATCCGTTGCAACGGGTCAGTTATGTGTTGCATCAGATAAAATACCAGGTGCAACAGATAGTGCTGGTTTTATGATTCCCACGTATTACTCATCCGTTGCAATAGGTCGGTTATATGTTGCAACAGATAACATACCTGGTGCAACAAATTAGTTGTCTGTTGGAACTGTTATATTACTGTTATGCATTAATCAATTATAATCTATGTTATGTTCCTGTTAATTTAAGATAACATGGCTCCCAAAATAAAAGAAATCGAATCAAGTCCAAGTAAAGGAACAAGTGCAACAACTCAGCTACATCTACTACTCTATGAGCTTGCTTTGCAAGCGTTATTCAATCAGAAGCAGAAGATAATGAAAACGGGGAGGAGGAATCTTTCAAAAGAGATGATCCAAATGCTAATAGCCCTTCCATCGAAGAGTTGGTCAAAACCTTCAGCATTGATCGTTACCCTATGAGAATGCAGTGCGATGGTGCCACAAATTTAATGGGTGATCTTATGGTTAAGTCAGTCATGGGAAAATCTTTCGACGCCTTCAGAAAAATACCTCGAGAACAAAAATTGGATTCTTATTTCAGGAAAAGCTGCTTTGGAAAATATCTTGATTTACCGGAGGACAACAATGCTCGTTTCCAGATGAAAATGGTATATGACCTTCTCAAGCGCAGGTTTATGTATGAAAACAAAGATAAGATGGATGAGGTGTGGATAAATTACTGTGGCATGCCTGTTTGTTTTGGTTGGGAGGAGTTTGCCATAGTTACCGGACTAAAATGTTATCCTCCTTCTCCTTCTCAAGTTATACCTACTCTGACCCAAAAAAAAGCACCCCGCACACCCAAAAAAGGAAAAGGCAAGTCGAGTGATCATGATGACTTGGTGTCCATTGTTGGTCCAATCTTCAAAAATAAAAATTTGATTGAAGCGTTAAAAGGTAAAGGACTTTCAAAGAAGCACAAGAAATCATTGTGCTTGGTTTGATTTGTACATAATGTTCTTTGGGCGAGATACGTTAGCAACAACATAAACCTCAGTTTAATAAATCTCTCTGAGGATCTTGAGGCATTTAACAGCTATCTTTGGGGTTATGAAAGCTTCAAAATGACTGTCGAATATTTGTTGACTCCGTTAACGCCAAAAACAGTCAACTTATATGGTTTTTCATGGGCCTTCATGGTAAATATTTCTTTTATCATGATATGATTCATCATTTTTTTATTCAATAATGCTTTTGATTTATTGACGTTATGTTATAGGCTTGGGCATTTGAAATTATTCCTAATTTGAGACAACAAGTGAACTACCAGGAAGAAGTTTCCTGTCTAAGAATTCTGAGATGGTTGTCGGCCAAAACCGATAAAAATACAAAATTTCTTGATCTTTTCAATCCCCCCAAGAAAGCAGTAAGTCCAATTCTAATCAAGTTTTTGTTTTAATTGATGATTAAATGATTTCATCATCATTCTTAATATATGTACCGATTTATTTTAGATTGTCCATCCGTGGCTTGTTCCAACCAACCCAAAGTTAGAGATGCCATTTTTTCTTACTTTACGATCTGTGCAAACTTTATCGGACCCTAAGGTCGTTGATGGAATAAAAATGGAATTGTTTAGAGCAACAACCATCACAAGAAATTTTTTTTGGGAGGGTGGGGCTAATGATGATCCTCTTACAATTTTTGAAACAACAAGCCATTCTGATTATGATCATAATGGTTGTACAGATTTTGCCGCATCTAGCGAATGTTCTTCATGCAAATGTCAAGACTGCAAGGCGAAACATGATGGAGTGATTAATGCTATTAATGCACTAACTGCTTCTGTAAAGGAAATGACATCTAAGAGGGGTGTCATTCCATCAAAGAGGATTTCATATCCAGACACTCCACTAGAGATCAAGGCGGTTAAGAGGATAAGGAAAGACACTTCCAAGGCATCATCAATCATAAAAAAAACAAGATTGCAATGCCTCTGTCTTTGTCTTACACCGATGTTCAGTGTGCAAGGGCCACAGAAGAGCAGCATGAGCTGAAGAAGGTGAATGTACATCATCTGTTCCAAAAAACAAACAAGCACATATCAAACAAATGTATACATCTATTGCAACTGTTGTCTAACCTGTTGCATCAGATTCGTTAGCTATTTCAATAGATGAGTCTTATGTTGCAATAGATGGGTCATTGTTCAAAATTATCGTACTGCTCTAATTTACCTGTTCGAATTTGTCCCAACAGATAATCCATCTGATGCAACATAAGAATCATTTGTTGCAACAGATGGAAAATCTGTTGTATATCTCTACTTAGTATTGACAATTCTAGCTTTCCAGGTGGATGTCACAGCTACTGCCGAAGAGCATAATATGACAGTTGATAATCCATCAACTGCTTCCAAAGATGAAGAAAAAGTGGTGCTTGTCAGTTTGGGAGAACGGAAGAATTACTCATTTGAAGGGTTCAACATCTCGGACGAGGCTCCAAAAAAACTAATACAGTTGATCAACGACTATTCAGAATGGATTACCGATGGGTTGTTAAAGCATCATGCCGGCAGGTACATAAATCAATTTTATGGATATTGGTTTATACAATTCTTGTTGTAAGAACCTAACATTAACACATATAAATCATCATGTAGAAAACAAAATGACGAGCGCTACAAAGTGAATGAATCGAGTCTTGGTTTTGATATGTTCAACTTTGTTGTTGTACATCCTGGAACGAAGAATTGGTTCTATTTGATGTCACAACCCCAAACTTGCTGGAATGATGAGGTTTAAAGGCCATACATATTATTATTAATTAATACTTTATTTAATTACATCTGTGTATTGATTTTTTCGTTACGTAATCCAAAATATTTGATAATATGTGCAGCACATCGATGTCATTTTTTACTACCTCCGAAAGAAGGCCAAGTTGCAAATACAAGAACAATACAGATACACAACAGGCAATTGTTTGTACACTGTTTACATCAATAATGCCTACGATAGGTATTGTCAACAGCAACCGGAAGTTTCCCGAAATGAGGAATGCTTAATCAACATCATCAAAGGTTTTAGCATTCTGGCTGACTTACCTTGATATTTGGTCGATGAAGTGTACATCCCAATCAATTGTGGTGATGAATTCCATTGGGTGTTGGCTGTCGTCATTCTAAAAGAGAGGCGCATCCGAGTTTATGACTCGATGTCATGAAGGAGACGTTCTGGGCCATCGTCTGAGATACAAAAGCTGGCCAAAATATTGCCTACTTACCTTGATATGAGTGACTTTTTGGATCAAAATGTTCGTACTGATTGGTCGACGATTGAAGCATACCGGGATAAAATGGCTAATTCATTTGATGTACAATATATTGACGGAATCGCTCAATAAACCATTGGTAGCCTGTAAGTTTAAGTATCATGATTTAGTTTCATTTCACAAATTTCACAATGCTTGCATGAACTGCAGGATATGGATTATCTATTTTTTTATAATGCAGAGATTGCAGTCCTTTTGTTACCGCGTATGCCGAGTATTTGAGTGATTAATTACAAGTACCAAATGATGGACTTGATGCCGGATTACTCCGCGAAAGATATGTTGCTCTTTTATGGAAATATGGAGAAGCGAAAGCTCAGAAGCCGTACACAACCGACGTTAAAGATTCATGACGACCAAAGCCGAATTCCATAGCACTGGATGAAGAACAACTTGTCCATATTGATTAGATCTTTATAGCTCGAGTCCGTCAATGTAATAACCTATCCTCCTTGGTTTAACTTGTTGATTTATTTGTAGAGTAGATCGTTTGTACTCATAATGATTTTTTTTACATTTCATTTATTTGTTGAGTTATTTTATTTTATGTAATTTTCGAAGGCTTCGATTTATTTTATTCTGTCTATGAATATAATTAATTCTGAGTTTTGAACATGTTAATTGAAATGGAGTATTAGATTCAAATATCGCAACAAATAATACATCTGCTGCAACAGACGACCTATCTTATCAAACAGATTTAGACATATGTTGCAACATGAGATGCAACACATAGGTCATCTGCTGGAAATTATATAATAGGTCTTCCTACTTTTTTGATTTGCTTCAACAGATTACCGATCAATTGCAACAGATAAGTTATATGTTGCAACAGATCATAAATCTGTTACGACAGACAGACGGAGAACATCTGCATAACGCAACAGATGACCAACCTATTCCAACAGATAATCAATCCGTCACAACAGGTACTATATCTGTTACGACAGATATAAAATCTGTTGCATTATAAAAATTCAACTTTGTCAGACATAAAAATTATTGCCCCTATATGTATAGTGAATTGTCTTGAGATGAAAATTTGTTATCGTGTTCGTATCTGTCTTTTTACATGTTTTTTTTATACACGGGCTCCAAACATTTAGTTAGTATCCCATATGCCCAGACCCATTGCATCTTTCCCACAACTGTGTCGCACACACCGGTCATTTGTGTGTCGGTCAGCAAACACTCCATGTATGCAAGCGAGTACGGCCCGCACGCTGCACCGGTTGTATTTTTTGGGAGATGGATGTTCTTATTTCGACCTTCAAAAACCCATGATTCCTTCGCCAAGACTTCAGCCGGCAAATGATCCATCAGCTTACTCTGCGTCAACAACTTGGGCAACAACTTCAAGAGTGGCTGCATGTGGGTTAAAAATGTCTTCTCGCTGAACACAGGTAAGTTGCAGTCATAAATCTTAATCTTTTCCTCGTATAGTAGTATCTCAACAGTGAGAAAATTGGTGACATCCACGTTCATGACTGCAAGGATTCTCTTTGCCTTGGCCCAGCTCTTACCGTGTGGATATGACCTCTTCCCTCTAACATATTTAATCGCTTCTTAATCCCATTGGAACGTAGAAACTAACTGATCAAATCCCAGGCCACTGGAATCAACTAGATTATGAAAATTAGCGTACCTATCTTTGAAATTATTGTAGAAGTTGAGGTCCATTATCCTATCAGCAGCATCATAAGCATCTGGGTACGCTAATTGCCTACCCCTCATGAGGCAGAGAATTTCATCAACATACTGTGTTATAAGAAGATAATTTTTAAATAGGTTAGTAATTGTAAAGAATAAAAACACAGTGGAAAGAATCTGATGCAGAGGGTTCTCTGAATTAGTTCACAGATTACCCAGCCAACGCAACTTATGCAACAGATGTGTATTATGTTGCAACAGAATACCTAGCCGTTGGAACAGATTACACATCTGCTGCGTAGATTCTTCTTCATGGAGTAGATTGGAAGGGTAGGTTAGCAAAAGTAAACTTACCTTGTCCTCGTACCACACACACATATTTTTCATATTCGAGAAGTCTTTGACGGCAAATGAATGCATGGTGTATTCTTTTTGAACCTTTATCTTGATGAATTCTTCCAGTTCCTTATTATTCTTCTTTCCAAGCGCTGTAAATATGTCCACCTTCTTCGGCGGCCCCTGAACTTTAACAACTATTGGAGCGGGGGGAGTTGCATTTTTTGTTGATCTCAGAACGGAGAGAATTTGTCTAATTTTTATTCTCTTCCTCCTAACCTCCATTGTAGGAATGCATGGCTCCCTCACCTCGTTGGATGGTATGACACCCCTCCTGGATTTTAACTCCTCGACAGCTTCAGCAATAGCCTCTAGCTTATCGAGGAGTATATCATCTCTGTCCTTGCACACTTTGCATTTTCAATGAGAACATGAGGGTGAGGAGGGGTAAGAGGGACCACTGTAAGGGTGGGAGGGACCGGTGTAGGGGTGAGAGGAAGGACCTGTGCAAGGGGTGTTTTCAAATATATTTATTTTTTGCTGAGCACCAACATGCTCATAATCACGACTTGCAGCAGAAGCAGAAGCATGATGGCTTCCACCATCACAAACAACTCCACCAGCAACACCCTCAGAAGAAGCACCCGGATCTGTTGCAGTTTGAGTTAGGTCGTGAAGATCTTCAACGTTAGACTGAGCTTTCCTAACTGCTCTTATTATGGATGTTACTCCATCCAATTCCTTCTTTATTAACTCCACCGTTGGGTCTTCTGTTGTATCAACAAGACCCAAAGTAATAAAAGAAGTCATCCCCATCTCATCAATGGTAGGCACGATCCAAGGATGCACAACCTATAAAAAACGACAGGAGGAATTTAAATCATATAATAATAATTTGCAGTCAGTTGGGTTACATGGGGCTCAGGTTATGTTAACACAACCAACTTATGCAACAGACGATCTAGCTACCACAACAGCTGATCTGTATGTTTAAACAGATTGATAATATATTGCATCAGAATACCTATCTGTTGCATAATTTACTGTAGATGGGTAATCTGTTGAGTAGGGTTCAGAGAACAGAGCAACAAATGGTTAATCTATTGCGAAATATGGATCGTATGTTGCAACAGATTACCCATTGCACCAGTTGCAGTTGACAGGTAATCTCTTGCAACAGATGAAACATCTGTTTCAATATCTTTCTTTGAGGTAAAATATTTTAGTTGAAAGAAGACGTACTGCATCATCCGGAGGGTTAAAGAGATCAGCCTCGTTAATATTTTTTTCTGCTCTCTACTGCAGCCAACTACCTAAGGATCCTTGGATGAGAAACCTTATTCGGGTAATCCGTGAAATATTTTCGGAGGGGAGGAATGACTTCACATGCCCAAGCCTAAAAATTGTAAACAGGAAGCAAGCAAAAAAAAAGTCACAAGTACATTCAATATAAATTAATGAATAAGTAAGAATAGTGATCAATTTTATCATGAAATCCCAAGGAAAGCCATATAATATGGTCTTCTTTGGCGTTAGCTCTTTCAGTAAATATTTGACAGTCAAGTAGTAGCTGTCGTAGCCCCAGGGATAATCGTTGAATCTCCCAAAATCATCAGCAAGCGCAAAAAAATCACGTTCTATGACTTTCTTGACGTCTCTTGCCAATAAAACGGAATGGACAAACCAAACTAAGCACAATTTCTCCCTGTAGTGCTTTGGTATGTCTTTATTCTTGAGATCCGCTATCAAATCCTTCACTTTGTAGCTAGGTACAACAATGCCCAAAAACCCATATTTTTTTACCTTGCGTTTGTTGGACCCTTTGTGGGGTGTTTTCTTGATGGCAGGTTCTTCTGGACGATCGCATCTCAAGCCCGTCACAATGACAAACTCTTTCAATCCAAAACAAACCGGCATGCCACAGTAGTTGATCCAGACTTTATCCATCTTATTTCCGCCCTCCTTCGGACCTCCATCATCCCCCGCATACATGATACTGTGCTTGAGAAGGCCATATACCATGATCATTGGGAAACGGAGAGGGCGGGGCCCAGACAACTCAAGAAAGTGTGCAAAGCAGCTCTTCTTAAAAAGTTCATCTATATTTTGTTTCTTCATAATACTCCTAAGTTCATCAAAAGGTTTCCCCAACTGACATTTAAGTACAAGATCACCAAATACTGCATTAGGATTATTCGTCAGCATCGCAACTCGAAACTTGTCAATACTAATGGTTTTGACAGAATCATCCTAGAATTTCGATATTATTTCATGCCCCATTGGTAAGGAGGAGTTATCACTTTCCTCGGCTTCATTTTGCCCTGACTGAGATTGTTCTGGAAGTTCCTCCAAATCTATATGTACTCTAGCCTTTTTTGTTTGGTGATCGGAAGTTGATCCACTTTCTCCACTTTCTGTTTCTTTTCTTTTGGGAGACATCTTTTAACTACAAACAAAAGAAAAACAAAAAATACATTGCATTTGATGTCTGCATAATTTTTTTAAAAAAGGTGAGACAAATTTCAATAAATTATTCTTACCACATAACCAAAAAAAAATACTCCAACGGACAACCCATCAGTTGGAACAGATGGGGAACCCGAATCTGTTTGAAGACCTATTTAATATCTCCCCACAGATATTCCACCTGTTGCAACAGGTGGAGAAATTTTAATAAATTATTCTCTGCCACATTACAAGAAAATACTCCAACGGATAACCCATCAGTTAGAACAGATGGGGAATCTGTTTGAAAACCTCTTTAATATCACCCAACAGATCTTCTACCCGTTGCAACAGATGGACCACCACCACCACAACCAATGCCACGACCAATGCCACCAAGACCACCACCAATGCCACCAAGACCACCGATACCACCGCCAAAAAACACAAATACCAACACCACCAATAACAACCACCAACAACACCACAAACACAATCCAACAATACCACGACAGTCAACAAAACACTGAGAAAAAAACTAGGGTTTTCTCGGGTGCTTCCTACTTTTTTAGCATCAAAACTTAAAATTGTTAACCCATTCTCGAAGATAATACAACTAAAAGTCTTCTTTTTTATTATTAACTAAAAAGCCCTATTTTTTAGAATAAAGAACAAATGTAGAACTCTTCTCGAACTCTGTTACATGCGAAGATAGAGAAAACAACGGACACAAGCGGGAATGAAGCCGAAAAAAACAACTATATGTAGTCGTAAATGGGAAGAAAATTGACCTGTTTTGAAGGGTTGAGCAATATGTTGAGTAGTTGTTGTTTGTATTATTTGTATTGTTGATAGGAAGAGGACACCCCGAGAGAGAGAGAGAGAAGAGTGAGAACTTAAGATTTGAAATAAAAAGTTTTTCGCACAAATGGATGATTTGTAATTTTAGAAAAGAATGACAAGCTTTGAAATTGCTAATTTGATCCGAATTGATCTTAATTAATTTTAAATTTTTTAAAAGATATAGTTTTTAAAAAATTGAGTTGATGAGAAATCATTTCTACTCAGAGTGACCGATCGACGACTCGGGTCGGGATGAACGCAATACCAGTGCCATGCAATTGCAAAGACTCGATTGGATTTGTAGTTGACCCTGCGAACTCATTCATTCATCTCTAGTTCCACCTAAATCAACTTAGGTACTATCACTATCCTAACATTGAGTTGATGAGAACTTATTTTAACTCAGAGTGATCGATCGATGACTCGGGTCGGGATGAATTCAATACCAACGCCATGCAATTGCAAAGACTCGATTGGATTTGTAGTTGACCCTGCAAAGCTCATTCATTCATCCCTAGTTCTATCTAAATAAACTTAGGTACTATCATTATCCTAACATTGAGTTGATGAGAACTCATTTCAACTCAGAGTGATCGATCGATGACTCGGGTCGGGATGAACGCAATACCAACGACATGCAATTGAAAAGACTCTATTGGATTTGTAGTTGACCCTGTGAGCTCACTCATTCATCCCTAGTTCCACCTAAATCAACTTAGGTACCATCACTATCCTAGCATTGAGTTGATGAGAACTTATTTCAACTCAGAGTGATCGATCGACGATTCAGGTCGGGATGAACGCAATACCAATGCCATGCAATTGCAAAGAGTCGATTGAATTTATAGTTGACCCTGAGAGCTCACTTTTTCATCCCTAGTTCCACCTAAATCAACTTAGGTACTATCACTATCCTAACATTGAGTTGATGAGAACTTATTTCAACTCAGAGTGATCGATCGATAACTCGGGTCGGTATGAACGCAATACCAACGCCATGCAATTGCAAAGACTCGATTGGATTTGTAGTCAACTAAAAATCAATTTCTATGAAATCTGTTGCAACAAATGACTAAACTCTTGAAATTTTTTAAACGGGTACATATATATTGCAACAGATGACATATCTGATTTAATTATCAAATAGATATTTGCATCTGTTGTGACAGATGACTGAGCTGTTGGAAATTTGCAAAAAAATATTTATATCTGTTGTAATAGATGACATATCTGATTTTATTAATTATCAAATGAACATTTTCATCTGTTGTTACAGATGACTGAGCTTTTGGGATTTTTAAACAAATATTTATATCTATTATAATAGATGACTGAGATGTTTGGATTTCTAAACAGATATTTATATATGTTGCAACAGATGACATATTTGTTTGAAAATCTTTTTATTTCTTTTAATTTTAAAGCAAGAAGCTTCTGGTCCGAGTATATAATATCAAGTAGTAGTACTTACTACTAAAGGCGGTAAAAAATATTTCTTGGATATCTCAAAAGTAAGTTCATTGAGCAGTCTTGTCTTGTCTTTTCAATGTCAGTAGTCTTAGTCTTCCTCGTGCCCCTCAAATTATTAATGAAATTAATGAATATTAATTAATGAATATTGAAAACCACCACGTCTACGTACATAATACATCTATAGAAATTGTCTCATCTATTCCTTCAGCTGCAATTTATTTTATTCAACTCTCATCTTTTTCTCTCTCCTCTTTAGGGTCGCAACCTTTTTTCTCTCTTTTCTCTTCTCTCCTCATAAAGATTTTTTCGGATCTAAACCCATCCATATCTTTCCTCGACTTAAATTTTTGTTTTGAACCTCTTTTTGATATTAAGGTATGGTTCATTATTGTTCTTTCATTCTCGTCTTCTTCTTTGCATGTTATTTACATCTGTTTTTTTATTTAATTACTATTTACCCATATCATATTTATTAAAAAAAATTTAAGGAACTTTTAAGTGTTGAATAAACAATCCGAGAATTTTTATTATAATATTAGCAAAAAGTCATTTGTTGGGAGAAGTTTAAAAGTCTTGTTGGAAGTATCATTTTTTTTGTATGTATTTTGTTTGTTTCATTATTGTTTATGCAGTTATTGATATTGTTGGTGGGGTTGGCGTTGTTGGAACTTGTGGTGTTGTTGATGGTTCTGGCACAAAGGATGTTGCTTCTTTGTTGTTGATGATGTTGTTGGAACAAATGTTGTTTCTTATTTGTTGATGTTTATGCTGTTGTTGATGTTGCAACAGATGGAGAAACTGTTGGAACAAATAAAACCACCAGAAAGGCTGGTTTGATGTATTCCATCGGACTCCACATCTGTTGCAACAGACTTCACATCTGATGCAACAGATGGACAATGTTCTTTTTGTGACATTAATTTTTTTCCTCTTCTTTGTAGATATAAGGAACTGCAGTTGATCAACTTTTGACGGACTATCTCAAGAGGCTGCAGTAAAGATGGGGTCGGAGGAATAAGGTGCTTGTAGATGGAACCACTTCATATGTGGGAGGTATGTATTACTGATAATGTTATCATGGAAACACACATAGAGTGTACTGATTTTGTGAATGATGTTTTTACTGATTAGTCATAGATCGTTCAAACAAGATGTCTGTAATTTTACAATTAAGTTTGGTAGGTCCGAACTGATAAGGTTGAGGGACCATGAATATGGTTCTGATAGCCTGTTAAGATTTAATGTCGGTTGTTGTTCATTTTTATTTGTCAAGCATTGTGAAGGGATCTAATTTTTTTGTCATTGTAAAGAGATTCAATAGCGATTGGACTAACTTTTAGGGTGCATTGGGTCCTTAGAGGGCCTTCGAAGCTTAGCACTGCATCTAATAAGAACGGAAAACCAATATATTTATTGCCCTGGCCAAAATTTATATGGCTGGATTGCTCGCTCGGGGTGATGATTTTATGCCAGAATGTGCGGTAGGAGAATGCTTTTGAAGGAAAATGGGTGGTTGATGGAAGACTATATCATCTGAGAGCTAATTGAAAAAGAGACATAGGATAGAAATTAACTTCTAACAAATCTGGCCGGTGGAATTATCTTAACAGATGCGAGATCTGAATCAAATGCAAATATGAAAGTGTATCCGGTAATGTAATTTCATCTGTTGTGTCTCTGAAAGAAAAATAATGCAGATGGACACTTTGCTAGGGAGCTGTGTGGTCGGGATTATCACCTAGATAGAAAATAGAAGAAGACCAACAAAGAAGCCTCACGGGCATCGAGGGTAGAAATGATGTACAACAAGTCTAGAAAACTTATGCCAACAGCAACTGCAATTAAAATAAGGAATCTAAGTGAAGGCGGCAAATTTCTGATTTTTAAATTTCATCCCATGCATTCTTGTTTGTGTTTTCGATCAGGTCCACTGTCGTTGACCTGATCGGAACCACAAACGAGATTGAAAGACAAATAGAGTATCATTGCTTCCTTAGCAATATGGTTATAATTGATTGTGTTTTCTTGCCTTGACATGCTTTCAACATTCCTTGGAGAATATCAGATGCTTACTATAGTATGTGAATCCCGATAATTTTCAAGATTGCCTCCAGCTTGTTGATTCTGTATTCAAGTTGGTCGTTTCCCTCTTTGAAGTTGGTAAAGAGTTCCTCGTCTCCTGTGAGCTCGATCAGGAACACTACCTTCAAAGTTGTGGCATTCTAGAAGCCCTTCAGAACACTTTCGTCAGAAGCCTTAAAGGATACATGGAGGGTCTCTGTGTTTGTTTTAGGTCAAAATGTGTTGATGCACGTTGAAGATGTGGTCCCAAAAGTTGAACAACACACTTTTATCTAGCGTTGCTCCATGCATCTTGCTCAACCAATTTGATAAATTAGTAAGCATGGAGTTACGTAGCGTGTGATCTAAACCAGCTCTACCCTTACTATCAAACGTTACGTAACTCTAAGCTCATTACTCTATAAAAAAATATGACAAAGTTAGTGCACAAATCGAACGAGCTCAATCTCTCAACCTTTCTGCTGATTGCTCTTCTCCAATATAGATGACAAGATATCTGTTATGCAAAAGTCTACACCGTCGCCAGAGATGTTCCCAAACAATCATGTCTGGCGATGGTATAGAATTTTGCATAGCAGATATCTTGTCATCTATATTGGAGAAGAGTGATCAATAGAAAGGCTGACAGATTGGGTTTTTTTTCTATGTGCACTAACTCGGGCATATTATTTTGATAGGGTAATGAGCTTGGAGTTACAGAACGTTTGATAGGCTTGGTAGAGCCGGTTTAAATCACATGCTACGTAACTCCATGCTTATTAATTTATCAAATTGGTTGAGCAAGATGCATGGAGCAACGCTAGATAAACGTGTGTTTTTCAACTGTTGGGACCACATCTTCAATGTGCATCAACACATTTTGACCTAAAACAAACACAACAACCCTCCATGTATCCTTTAAAGCTTCTGAAGAGAAAGTGTTCTGAAGGGCTTCTAGAATGCCACAACTTTGAAAGTAGTGTTCCTGATTGAGCTCACAAGAGACGAGGAACTCCTTACCAACTTCGAAGACGGTAACGACCATCTTGAATACAGAATCAACAAGCTGGAGGCAAGCTTGAAAATTATCGGGATTTACATACTACAACAAACATCTGATCTTCTCCAAGAAATGTTGAAAGCATGTCAAGGCAAGAAAACACAATCAATTATAACCATATTGCTAAGGAAGCAATGATACTCTATTTGCCTTTCAATCTCGTTTGTGGTTTCGATCAGGTCAACGACAGTGGACCTGATCGAAAACACAAACAAGAAGATGGGATGAAATTTAAAATTCAGAAATTGCCGCCTTTGCTTAGTTTCCTTATTTTCACTGCAGTTGTTGTTGGCGTAAGTTTTCTAGACTTGCTGAGCATCATTTCTACCCTCGATTCCCGTGAGGCTGCTTTGTTGGTCTTCTCCTATTTTCTACCTAGGTGATAATCTCGACCATTCATCTCCCTAGCAAAGTGTCCATCTGCATTATTTTTCTTTCAGAGACACAACAGACGAAATTACATTACCGGATACACTTTCATATTTGCACTTGATTCAGATTTTGCATATGTTAAGATAATTCCATCGGCCAGATTCGTTAGAAGTTACTTTCTACCTTGTGTCTCTTCTTCAATTAGATCTCAGATGATATAGTCTTCCATCAACAACCCATTTTCCCTCGAAAGCATTCTCCTACCGCACCTTCTGGCATATAATCATCAACCCGAGCGAGCAACCCAACCATATAAATTTTGGCCAGGGCAATAACTATATTGGTTTTCCATTCTTGTTTGATGCAGTGCGAGGCTTTGAGGTCCCTCTAAGGGTCCAGTGCATACTTAAAGTTAAGTCCAATCACTATTGGTTCTCTGCAGTGACGACAAATATTGATCTCTTCTCAAAATTTGACACGTATAAACACGAGTACCAACCGTCAGTAATTCGTAACAGTATATCTGCACCATCTTCATGAGGTCCTCAGCCTTATCAATTTCGAACCCATCAAACTTAATGGTACAATGCAGGATCTTGTTTGAATGATCAATGCCTAATCGGTTAAAAACTGCATTCACAAAAATATTGTACTTTGTGTGTGTTGTCCCGGTAACCTTATCAGTAATACATACTTAACTCCCACACATATGATAGTGGATCCATCTGCACGCACCTTATTCTTCCTAGCCCATCTATGGCTTAAATTGAATAAACAGATGACTAGCTTGTTGCAACAGATGACAAATCTGTTTATATTGTCAATCAATTGGAGACATCTGTTACGACAGTGATCAACCTGTTGCAGAAATCAAACAGATATATACATTTGTTGCAAAAAGATTGTCAGTATGTTGTAAGTTATCTAACAGAAAGAATATATTTTGTAACAAATTACCCATCTGTTAGATTTATTTTAAAGCAATTTTCTTTTCTTTCCAAGATACAATAATTTATAAATAGGTCCCTCCTTACAAATATGGATGATCCAGATTCGTACAAGAATATTCATATCGAGTCCTTGCATGAACTTCAAAGGCAGTTTGATTGATGAACTCCAAAGAGATATTTGGCTGACTTCGGAGCAAGGCTGTCGGATGAATGAAAGATGTCTGATTGACAATAATAATAATAATAGTAGTAATAATAATTAGGTAATGTTTTTTATTTTAGCGATTATTTTTCTCCTTTTATATATCAAATCTACCCAAGGGATTCAAAAATTTATGAACATTCATTTCATTTTGTTGTCGACTTTGAATTTTTAATTCTTATTTAGTATTTAATAATAATCATTCTGTTTATTCCTTGTTCTCAACATGTCGACGGTTGGTGGTACGGATTGAGCAGCAATTTGTGTCAACAGTTAGAGGTTAATCTGCTACAACAGATCGATCATATGTTGCACCTGACGGTTATTAATAAAAAAGGGTTATTGTTGTTATTGAGAGGGTGAAAAGAGAAAGACATGACTCGGAGTTTCGATTATTCAATATGAAAAATGTTTCGTAAATAAATAATAAGGAAATAAATAATAAACACAATTTATAACCACAATTTTAATAACTGATCGTGACTTTTCACCATTTTTGTTTTTGAATTTGTTTTTTAAATTATTTATTATATAATAAAATGATTATTATTTTATTAAGGAATTTGAAAAGGTATTTTTTTTATTTATAAAATAAAAAAGTAAGCAAATTTGGATTTATGATATGATGATATAGTTATTTTTTTTTAAAAGTAGATTATATGTTTCAACAATTAAATTATCTGATGCAACAGGTTCACTATGGTTGCAACAGATGATATATCTGTTGTCACAGATGATTTATCTGATGCAACCTATATCGAGTCACAACTCAATAAAAGCAGTTCTTGGAAAGAACTAATTAATAATAATAATCTGAAAAGTCATGACTTATCACAATATTTCTTAATTTAATTAATTCATTACTTTTCACAATAATTAAAAATGTAATTAATAAATGGAGGTGAACAGTTAGATTATATGTTGCAACAGATATGTTATCTGATGCAACATATTTTATATTTGTCGCAACAGATAATATATCTGTTGTCACAGATGTGTTATTTGATGCAACAAATATAGAATCTGTTGCCACAACTCAATAAAAATGGTTCTTCGAAAGACTAATTAATAATAATAATATGAAAAGTCATGACTTATATCACAATATTTATTTTCTTAATTTAATCAAAAATTTAATTAATGTATGGAGGTAAATAGTCGCGCCTTTTTGCCTCTCATTCAAATTCAATCCTCTATAAATAGGTCCGTCCTTACTACATCGTTCATTCAAATACACACTCTATTTATTTATTGCATCTCATCTTTCATATTACACTCTAGAAGATAAGATTATGGCTGACCCAGTATGGGACGTTGCTTTTTTGCAAGACGCCGTGAATGAACTTCGGAATCAAGTTCGTGATCTGCAATGGAAATTGGGAGGAGTTAGATTAAGAATGCTCCGCGAGATATGCAGGCTGAGGAGGGGCCTTGCTACTTCCGGTTGAAGATTGGCCGGCTGGCAATGATGATGTTGATAATAATAATAATAATTAGACTATTATTTTTCTTTTAGTCTATTATATGTATTTTTATTTGTTTAATAAATAAATTATGTTTGATCTTTGACGTTTTAATTCATATTTAATTTTCATTCTTTCTATTATCTTCTCAACAAACATTTCGACGATTCGACGTAAAAAGGAATAATTTAGAATCCAGTAGCAATAGCAAGATTTATCTGTTGGGTTTGTGGCAGGGGTTGATTTGTGTTGTTTCAAACAGATTAATCATTCGTTGCAACAGATAATTAGTCTGGTGCAACAGATAAACATTCTGATGCAATAGATAATTAGTCTGGTGCAACAGATAAACATCCTGATACAATAAATAATACGTCTGATGCAACAGATAATACGATGATGCAACAGATAAATAGTCTGATGCAACCGATTACTCATCTGATGCACCAGATGATTGATTTGTTTAAATTGTGGACACTTGTGCAGGATTCATAATCGGGGTTCTATCCATTGTTGGAAAAACAGAAGTGTACCTAGATAACAAATAAGGATAAAAATCATAATTTTACTTACCAAAGTAACCTATGAAGTAATGCCAAAGTGGAAAGTGATGTAGTAAAAAAAATTTGACCTAAGAAATTGGTCAGATCGCAGCAGTAGCGCTGTACCACCACCACCACCAACAACAACAACAACAACAAATGGTCTACAAGAAGAAGATGATGAATAAAACAGCAGAAACAGAAACAATTAACAACAAAAATCGCTAAGAGAGAGAAAACAACAATGGATGAGAAGAGAGAGAAAGACACCTTTTTTTCCCTCCGTTTCTCGTTATTTTAAGAGTAAATCATCTAGTACCCCCGAACTATGACTAAATTTGCTACGACACACTTCAACTTCACAGGGGACCTATTACCCTCCCCCCAACTCAATTTTAGTGTATTTTTTTGTCAATCTTTTTAGCTGATGTGACACCTTTTAAGCTGACGTGGGCTCTATTTTTACGTAATAAAAGTGTCATATCAACACAAAAGGGTGACAAAAATATGCTAAAATTGAGTTCAGGAGAGTAATAGGACCTAAGTGAAATTGGAGTGTGTCGTAGCAACTTTGATCATAGTTCGAGGGGATACTGGATGCTTATCTCGTAAATTAATGACTTGTAAGTCCATCAAATATTTTAGTTTATCCTTAAGAGTAGGAGGATCCTTGTGTGAAACTTAGATGTTGAAGGACGTACCTCTTTTTTTTTCTTTTTTTTTTTTCTATTTTCTTTATTTATTTCTTTATTTTTTTAACGAACTTAAAAGTAGCTTTTTTTCCCCAACATGTGTATATGGATGTAATATTAATATGATTGATATTTTAAATTTACTATTTGAAGTTTTCCAAAGTCTCAAATTGGTTTTGGCCTTGTTTCGTAGTGAATTTATGAATTTGAATACTTTTAAAATTTGAATTATATTTTAAAAAGACGCGAACCCTCAACCGATGATGGGGTGCTCAACCACTTGAGCAAGTCTCACCTGGTGAAGCTAATTATTTTTATTTTCCACAGTCATATATATTATTATTATTATTTTGCTTGGTTTAACTATAAAATCGAATAAATTGCTATTAAATGCACCTAATTAACCGCCGCTAAATTCTTTAATATCTAAAGGGTCATTTGGTTGGCGATAAGTTATTTCAGGATTAATTATTATTAGATTAGCTATATCTAGATAAGTTATCCTATTATGTATATGGGATAACTTATCCCATCATTATGGTATAAATAATCTTCGAGACTAACTAGTACCTCCAACCAAACGCGAGATAAAATAATCTTACATTTTATCTCAAAATTATCATACTTTGTACCTCACACCAAACGACTCCTACATAGTTCAAGCAGAAAATCCATTGTTGGAAATTGGAATATAATATTTATTATGGAACAATTGTTTATGTTAGAAGATGGGGCTTCTAGTACTAATATGAGTTTAATAATATATTAAACATATCATATATTTGTTTGTCATTTACTTACATACTTCTAGTATATCATTCAGTCTATAAAAGCTTAACTTACACATTGAAGATTAAATCGTTGAGTAATGAAATATTTTAACGTTTATCTCCCACCTATACTCTTTAAGACAAAATAATGAGCCGATAAAACTTTAAATTATACATAGAAGATTAAATCATCGGTTCATAAATTTAATCATCCGTACGTCTGGAAGGGACCGACAGTCACTATGTATAGAATGAGCTTCGCAGCCATAGTTTATCACATCTGGATAGAAAGGAACCACCGAATTTTTCAAGCCAAATCCACCGAGCCACACATGATAACGAGAAGAATAGTGCAGGAGATTTTTCCCAGAGGGCCTCTGAAGCCTAAGCTCAATAGCAAACTAGCAGATCTCAATTACTATCCTTAATTTTCTGATTTTTCAATTTTGCTTAGATGTAATGGTTGATAGAATGACCAACTGATTGGTTGTTATGCCAATGCAGTTTGATTGTATTGAATGTAAACACTTTTGGTAATAAAATGATATTTTAATTGCCAAAAAAAATAATAAATCATCCGTACGTCCAACTCTATTATTTGCATGTTGTTTTGGTAATATAGAAGTTTCTGATGGTTGTTATATGTTCCACTGCTTTGCTATTATATTTATGTGAAGAAATTGGCAATTTCTGGATGAATGGATATATGAAAAGTATATTATAAAGTTTCAAAGAAGAGAACACGTATTCAATTGAAGAGAATACAGGATATTGTGTTTCATTACTCTTCCACCAATCCAACGTGTTGATCCGTCGTCTGCGATCTTCTGGCGGCGATCGAAGATAATATTTCAGCTCTTTCCGATAAGTTGAGGTGTAAGTTCTCTCATCAACATTGTTCCAACAAGGTAAATCATAAAAGAAATCAGGAAAACCACTATGTGCCGACCTTTTAGAAGATAATGGCTCCTCGTGAGGATGAGGAGCGATAGTTGGAGTGATATTTGTAGGTACGGCTAAGTCAAATAAATCAGCATAGTGATTATATAATTTTTCTATGTATTCATTCGCATCACTCATAGCCGTCCACAAATCAGGTTGTACTTGTTCAGAATCAGTGTTCGTATTTACTTTTAAGTTCGCATAAATAATAGTACTAATGTGACACATAGTATTAGATTTAATGCACGGATTTAACATAGCACCAATCAAGTAAATAGGGAGAATCGAAAAAAAATATTTTTTAAATGTAAACATGGCACCAACAGCTTCTTTATAACTATCTTTATTTTTATATTCTTTAAGTAAACCAGAAATATCGGCTATATATCCCAAAATATTACAAACAGTAGGATAATACGCACCGAAAAATTCAACCGTAGCTACGTAAATTTTTTCTAAAAACATAACAAGATCATTAATTACAATCCAATCAAAATCATGTAGCATGCAATCAGCAGAATCAGTAAATGAACCGCAATATTGGTTATAAGCTAGTGTAATAGGAACTCTATATTTATAACAAATTTTAAAAAAATCATATGTAGAATTCCATCTGTCACACCCCTTTTTCGACTCCAAAAATAATATATGTATTTTAAGTTCGAAAGGGTTTTATTATTAAAGTGACAAAAATAAAAAATTTGTTTCGAAAAAAAAGGATTATTTACATTATTTTTTTTCTTATTCAGAGTCGCCACTTGACATAATCCAGTGTGGCAAGTCACCTTTGGAAAATCCTTTTCGAAATGATTTGACTCTAAAAACTGATTCACGAACAGAGATTCCGGCTAAGGAATTCTGTTGACCGAGGGGAAGGTGTTAGGCACCCCTCGATCCCGTGGTTCGACCACAGTCGCTTGGTGGAGCGTATCGGCTAATTTGACATTACAAATGTACAAACAAAATAAACACACAAACAAATCACACAAAATTCAAAACAAACCAAAATAATGTTCAGTCCAAATTATACAATCCAAAATAAAAGAGGTGCTGAAATATAAAACTTATTCTATTCTAAACTAATCCTAAACTAAACTCCACCCGACATTTCGGGCCTTGATCACGAGCCTCCTTTGCGTACATGCTACTTCGGGGCATTCCCCGGATAAATCAATACAAATCCTTCAGGGCATTCCCCGGCTAAATGAGTACAATTTAAACTTTTCGTGCAATAAAGTAGAAAGTACCATTCACGCACATATTCAAACACTCCAACAACTCGTTATTCCTAAATTTGCCTACCCGGCCTATGTTTGCCTACCAAGTTTAACGCATCACAATTCTATCATGTTTAACATTATCAATACATCAAAATTAATCAATATTCATTTTTCTCCATTTTTAATCTCCACCTTAATTTATTCTCAACCACGTGATTAACCCATTTCAATACACAATCCACCAATCGAGAATAACGAAAATTCACCAATCATGCTTAGCACATCACACACCCAAATGTCACCAACAGTTCACATCAACAAACAAACAACGGTATCGAATCACACGCAATCACAATCATATAAGAATTAAATGAAAGAGAAGAAAGAATTGGACCTTAAATTTGAAGCTTTCAAACTCAAAGTTATTCGAATAAAGAGAGTCCGCACTCGGAAACCTCGAGCCGAACCTTAACACCAACAATCCAACTCGACAAATAATGACCCGTTCACCGTCACTTTTCACGCCGTCACTATTCACAGGTACTGTTCACCGGTCACTGTTCACCGGTTAATTTTTTTATTTTTTTTTCGTTGTTGTTCTTGTTCTTGTGAGAAAGATTATTTGGTGATTCTTGTTATTGTGGAGAAGATGATGATCAAAGAATGAGCCCCCTTTGTATATGATGATGGACGAAGAAGAAAATACCAATGGAATGTTCTCTCTGGTGTATGTGAATTTGTTTTTGTTTTAAATGGAGAAGAAAGGAATTGCCTTTCTTGAGATCTCTGTATCTCTCTATTTTTTTTTAACCTCCCTCCTCCTCCCGTGATTGTGAGAGTATGTGTGTATATATTGCGGTGAGGGTGGGGTAGTGGTGAGATAGGTGGGGTTACGTGGGGTAGGGGGTAGTGGTGAGGTGTTATGTTTTTATTGGGTAGGTGGTTAGGATAAGACAGGGTTAGTTATTTTTGTCATTTTGTGGAGGAATTATCACACGGATGAGGGTACACGGTAGGATAGGGTAAACAATAGGTAAAAACGATATCGGGGAGGGACGAAATTAGGTGTCTACACCATCTAGTAGCAATTTCCTCAGACATCAATATCGGTGCAAATCCATTTTCTTGACATTTAATTTTAAATTCTCTAATTCTTTTTCTCCAATTATTTTCTTGAATAAAACCAATAGCAAGACGGATTTTTCAATATAAAGCTCAAAAAATTCAAGACCATCTTTTACAATTAAATTATACATATGGCATTCACACTTAATATGAAAAAATTCAGGCAACGGCGGAGATAACATAAATTTTAATTTTTTTTATAGCAGTCTTGTTGTTAGAAGCATTATCAAAAGCAATACATAAGATTATATTTCCTATACCATAAAATCCGGCAACTTTAACAATAGAATCAACAATAAAATCTCCAGTATGTTTATGATCTTCATCATATAAAAAAACAAGAATACGTTTTTGCATCACAAAATTACTATCCATCCAGTGCCAAGTAACGGTTAAATAATCATTTTTATTTACAGCACGACCAAGATAAGAAGTTAGGGACAATCTACATTGAATATTTTTTAACAATGTTGATAAATAAAAATAATATTGTGAATGAAGTCTACAAATATCAGATCGACAAGTACTTCTAGGAACACCATTAAACATAAGATTATAAATAGCTTGAATATATAATGAATAAAGGCATCAGAAGAAGGAAAACTAAAAGGCAAACAACCCACAACTACCATTTTAGCTATTTCTTTCCGGTCCCTCAATTTATTATACTTCTTGATTACCTGACCGGTTGCTGGGTCCATTCTAGTTTGCGTTGGCCCATCAACATCCCACCACCTCGTGCAATTTCTAACTCTCTTTTGTGAGCATCACCTATATGTCTCATTAACGTACCCGTACCCCTTGCTTGCCTCCGCTTTTATGCTTATATATTTGTTGACAAATATTGCATTGCACCTCAGTATCTGATATACATTCAAAAAATTGTCATGCAATACTAGTTGTTTTACAAGATCTTGGGGCACGGGGAGGACGGGAAGGGAGATTAACCGATTCTGATCTAACGTTAGCATTTCCTACTGAGGGTGTCTCATCAATATTTTCATCATCTTCATCTAAATTAACCGCATCTACTTCATTTTCTTCTTCTATACCATAATTTTTCTGAACTTCTACATAATCTATATCGTGAGCACCTACACCTATTTGTTCCTCAAAAGGTGTACCAAGCGGTACTGGAGGCGAAGGCACACAGGTATATCTACTACTTGAAGTACCTATACCACTAGTAATTCGCTTTTTACTACCACTACCGTTTTCGAGACAAATTTTTTTAACACCTTTAGTAGCGAAGTTTCTTAATTTATCCATAGTATAAATTAAATTAAACTAAAAAAATTCAAAATACACAAATATAATAAAATTAAATATTCAACAATTAATACAATAAATAAAAATTATACGTAAGAGATGGAACGACAATACCAAATTTTGAAAGTATCCGAAGTTGCGAATTTAGAAACTTCCACTCGTACTTTGTTAACGCAAAATTAAAAAATTAAAGTGAGCACTTTAGGAAATTAAATATATTGAATATTTGAGATTTGTGATTTGAGAGAGAATGAGATTAGAGAGAGTGAAAAATTGTGTGAAAAATGATTTGAAGGTGTAGGGTATTTATAGAATTTTTTTTGGGATTAAAAAATTATTTTAAAAGTAATTTTTTTTTAATTAATGGGCCCAAACTAGCCGTTTGGGCCCAAAAACGGCTATATATCCGTTGGGCCAATGACTAGTTTGGCCCAAAATCCAAAATTTTCAAAAAAAAAAAAAATCGGGTCGGGCCAGCTAACCAACGGGCCTGGACCGGGCTTGGTCTGGGCCGGTTAACCGAGCCCAAATTAAAAAAAAACGTCCCGGGACCCGGTAATCTAAACCCCTTGGGTTTACTGGGCATGGTCAAACCGGCCCACTTGACAACCTTACCAAAGCCCAAGCAAATTGAGGCCATTGCTTCTTCATTTGGCTACCCATTGAGAAGATTTTAATTCCAAAACTAGATGGTTTGTTTTTATTTTCCTTGTGTATATGAGAATGGAGTAATTAACTAGGAGTTTATATAGCCTAAACTAAGATAAAAATATTCAAAATAAATCTTAGATTTTCTCATTTTTTGGTTAATGCTATTCCACTAAGGTCTTGACATAATGGGAAGCCATGAACAATTCATACACCTTTGGTTGACTCACCTATTTTTCTAAAGTTAAGTCCAAACTTTTATTGGATTCCAAGAATATAGTTCATGTTTTTTTTGTTGGTACATTGAAAATTTGATTAAATAAAACTTCTAAAGTTGAAATATATATTTCTGCCTACAATTATTTGTTCATTATTTGGAAGGTTGGGTCCATTAGTTATGTGTACTATTGATTCTTTGAGCACCACTTATTATTCATGATTTGAGCACCACTTATTATTCACATCATGGGACCATACACACTTTGGTATCATAAAAAATAGTCTATCGTATAGAGCTTCATCTTATATTTTTGCATAGAATTTTTTCACGTTTGAATTTGTAATCACCTGATTATAAAAAAATAACTTTACTAGTTACTCTAAGGCTATCTTCATACTTTGCATCACCAAGAATGACAATATATTGGAAGCTATTATTTCCAATTTCATATATATATTTTTTCCGGTTTAACTATCTGTTAGTCATCAGATATACCATGCTAAATTCATCCAAACGATTGATAAATTCACCTGAACCGTCACTAAATTCACCTAAATATCGCTAAATTCACATAAATGGGCCGCTAAATTCACCTAAATACCGCCAAATTCCCATAAATAGCCGTTAAAAATTACTAACTGCCACTAAATGTACATAACAACCACTAAATTCACGTAAACTGCTACTAAATTTACCTAAATCGCGCTAACGCTATTTAATATGTGAAAGAATTCATAAAATTGGGAGACTTTAGGTATGCTTTTGACCCTTTAATCAAATTAAAAGGGAGGGCATTTTTGCAGAATAATGTAACTCAATGACTCTTGTCGAATTAATAATTATTTTTCTTTCTTTTGCTTGTTGTTTTGGTAACTTGGAATCATCAAATCCTCATTGATATGGTTGCTATTATATTTATATGAATAATACATTGGCAATTGCTGGAAGAATGGAAGAATCTCTCTCTCTCTATATATATATTAAATTTCAGTAAAACGAACTCGTAATCAATTGAAATAAATCTCTGGAAACATTCAAAATACAATCATTTAAATGACAAAACAATTGCAATCCAAAGTAGGAAAAGAAAACAACAAATAAAGAATTACAATTTTTTGGATATCATCCCTTGGACTAACAACATGAGAACCCAATGGTTTATATATGTGGAGATGGAGGACCTTCTTGAAACATGTTGAACATGGAAAATGAAAATTTAATAATATGGAGGTGGAGGTGATGGAGAAGGAGTTGAAGATGATTGATAATAGTAAGGAGGTGGTGGTGATGGAGAAGGAGTTGAAGATGATTGATAATAGTAAGGAGGTGGTGGTGATGGAGAAAGAGTTGAAGATGATTGATAATAGTAAGGAGGTGGTGGTGATGGTGAAGGAGGAGGGGGTGAATTAGTGTAGTAAGGCGGTGGCAGAGAACTAGGAGATGGTTTCTTATAGTAGTCGTTCTTTGGGAAAGATGGCTCCTTGTATTCCGGTTTAGGTACTGAAGGCACCTTCGGAACATATGGCACCTTCTTGTAATTGTCTTCTGGAACTGATGGTTTCTTGTAGTAGTCATTCTTTGGCAAAGAGGGCACCTCGTATTCATGTTTAGGAACGGAGGGTACCTTTGGAACCTTCTTGTAGTTGTCTTCTGGAACTGATGGCTTCTTGTAGTAGTCATTCTTTGGCAAAGAGGGTGCCTGGTATTCTTTTTCAGGCACCGAGGGTGCCTTGTAGTCGTTATCTTTTGAAACAAACGGCACATTCTTGTAGCTATCTTCTGAAACTGTTGGCTTCTTATTGTACTCATTCTTTGGCAAAGATGATGCCTGGTATTCCTTTTCAGGCACCGAGGGTGCCTTGTAGTCGTTATCTTTTGGAACAGACGGTACCTTCTTGTAGCTATCTTTCGGAACAGACGGCACCTTCTTGTAGCTATCTTTTGGAACAAACGACACCTTCTTGTAGCTATCTTCTGGAACTGATGGCTTCTTGTAGTAGTCATTCTTTGGCAAAGATGACGCCTGGTATTCCTTTTCAGGCACCGAGGGTACCTTGTAGGCGTTATCTTTTGGAACAGACGACACCTTCTTGTAGTGGTCTTCTGGAACTGATGGCTTCTTGTAGTAGTCATTCTTTGGCAAAGATGGCACCTGGTATTCCTTTTCAGGCACCGAGGGTGCCTTGTTGTCGTTATCTTTTGGAACAGACGACACCTTCTTGTAGATGTCTTCTGGAACTGATGGCTTCTTGTAGTAGTCATTCTTTGGCAAAGATGGTGCCTGGTATTCCTTTTCAAGCACCGAGGGTGCCTTGTATTCGTTATCTTTTGGAACAGACGGCACCTTCTTGTAGCTATCTTCTGGAACTGATGGCTTTTTGTAGTAGTCATTCTTTGGCAAAGATGACTCCTTATTGTATGTTGAAGTTGGTGATTCACTAGAGGGTGAATATGCCATGGTGCATGTGGCAATCAAGAAAAATGTCAAAGCAAAAGCATATTGAGGCCATTGCTTCTTCATTTGGCTACCCATTTTAGAAGATTTGAACTCTAATTAAGGCTAGATTGTTTGTTTTTCTTTTTCTTGTGTGTTTTAGAATTGAGTAACTAGGAGTTTATATAGCCTAAACTAAGAAGGTGACATGATAATATGAATGATTAAAATAATCCAAACATATCAATGATTTCCCATTTTTTGGTTAATGCTATTCCACTATGGTCTTGAAACATAATGGGAAGCCAAGAACAATTCATACACAAATTTGCATGACTCATTTCATAAAAACATAAAAATAATAATTCAAACTTTTATTGACTTCCAAGAATGATGTCTTTTTTTTTTTTTTTTTGGGTGTTGGTACATTGAATATTTGATTAAATAATTTTTTAAAAGTTGAAATATATTGTTCATTATACAGTGTATGTACTTTGATGCTTTTAGGCAGCACTACTTATAATTCACATGATCATGAGACCATATATGTTTCATAATCAATGATATAATTTTTTATTTGATTTTAGAATTTATGTCAACAAACCCAAAATCGAAAAAAAATGTATCGGAAGCTAATTATGTATCTTTATAAAAAAATTTTTATCTTTATCGGATGTATCAGGAGCTAATTATGTATCTTGACAGACTCAAAATCGAAATTATCAGTAATTATTTAAAATGCCAAATTTTTCTGAACTCCAAGTTGTCGGGATTTATGTTGTTTGCCCATAAATTAAGAGTAAAGCATCTAGTACCCCCGAACTATGACTAAATTTGCTACAACACACTTCAACTTCACAGAGGACCTATCTCCCCCCCCCCCCCCCCAACTCAATTTTAGTATACTTTTTTGTCACACTTTTTAGCTGATGTGACACTTTTTTAATTGACGTGGGCTCCATTTTTACGTAATAAAAGTGTCATATCAACACAAAAGGGGGAAGAAATACGCTAAAATTGAGTTCAGGAGAGTAATAAGACCTATGTGTAATTGAAGTATATCGTAGCAACTTTGGTCATAGTTCAAGGAATACTGGATGCTTATCTTGTAAGTCAATCAAATATTTTAGTTTATCCTTAAGAGTAGGAGGATCCTTGTGTGAAACTTAGATGTTGAAGGACGTACCTCTTCTTCTTTTTTTTCTCTATTTTCTTTATTTATTTCTTTAATACTTTATTTCTTTAATGAACTTAAAAGTATCTTTTTTTTCCCAACATGTGTATATGGATGTAATATTAATATGATTGATATTTTAAATTTACTATTTGAAGTTTTCAAAAGTCTCAAATTGGTTGTGGCCTTGTTTCGTAGTGAATTTATGAATTTGAATACTTTTAAAATTTGAATTATATTTTAAAAAGACGCGAACCCTCAACTGATGATGGGGTGCTCAACCACTTGAGCAAGTCTTACCTAGTGAAGCTAATTATTTCCGTTTTCCACAGTCATATATATTATTATTATTATTATTATTTTGCTTGGTTTAACTATAAAATCGAATAAATTGCTATTAAATGCACCTAATTAACCGCCGCTAAATTCTTTAATATCTAAAGGGTCATTTGGTTGGCGATAAGTTATTTCAGGATTAATTATTATTAGATTAGCTATATCGAGATAAGTTATCCCATTATGTATATGGGATAACTTATCCCATCATTATGGTATAAATAATCTTCGAGACTAACTAATACCTCCAATCAAACGCGAGATAAAATAATCTTAAATTTTATCTCAAAATTATCATACTTTATACCTCACACCAAACAACTCCTACATAATTCAAACAGAAAATCCATTGTTGGAAATTGGAATATAATATTTATTATGGAACAATTGTTTATGTTAGAAGATGGGGCTTCTAGTACTAATATGAGTTTAATACTATATTAAACATATCATATATTTGTTTGTCATTTACTTACATACTTCTAGTATATCATTCAGTCTATAAAAGCTTAACTTATACATTGAAGATTAAATCGTCGGTTTTATATTCTATCATGGACCATACTCAATAGAAATGAATAGTGCAGGAGATTTTTCACAGAGGGCCTCTGAAGCCTAAGCTCAATAGCAAACTAGCAGATCTCAATTACTATTCTTAATTTTTTGATTTTTCAGTTTTGCTTAGATGTAATGGTTGATAGAATGACTAACTGATTGGTTGTTATGCCAATGCAGTTTGATTGTATTGAATGTAAACACTTTTGGTAATAAAATGATATTTTAATTGCCAAAAAAAATAAAAAATCATCCGTACGTACAACTTTATTATTTGCATGTTGTTTTGGTAATATAGAAGTTTCTGATGGTTGTTATATGTTCCACTGCTTTGCTATTATATTTATGTGAAGAAATTGGCAATTTCTGGATGAATATATATATGAAAAGTATATTATAAAGTTTCAAAGAAGAGAACATGTATTCAATTGAAGAGAACACAGGATATTGTGTTTCATTACTCATTCATCAATCCAACGTGTTGATCCGTCGTCTGCGATCCTCTGGCGGCGATCGAAGATAATATTTCAGTTCTTCCCGATAAGTTGAGGTGTAAGTTCTCTCATCAACATTGTTCCAACAAGGTAAATCATAAAAGAAATCAGGAAAACCACTATGTGCCGACCTTTTAGAAGATAATGACTCCTCGTGAGGATGAAGAGCGATAGTTGGAGAGATATTTGTAGGTACGGCTAAGTCAAATAAATCAACATAGTGATTATATAATTTTTCTATGTATTCATTCGCATCACTCATAGCCGTCCACAAATCAGGTTGTACTTGTTCAGAATCATTGTTCGTATTTATTTTTAAGTTAGCATAAATAATAGTACTAATGTGGCACATAGTATTAGATTTAATGCACGGATTTAACATAACACCAATCAAGTAAATAGGGGGAATCGAGAATTTTTTTAAAATTTTTTTAGTAAACATGGCACCAACAGCTTCTTTATAACCATCTTTATTTTTATATTCTTTAAGTAAACCAGAAATATCGTCTATATATCCCAAAATATTACAAACAGCAGGATAATACGCACCGGAAAATTCAATCGTAGCTACATAAATTTTTTCTAAAAACATAACAAGATCATTAATTACAACCCAATCAGAATCACATAACATACAATCAGCAGAATCAGTAAATGAACCGCAATATTGGTTAAAAGCTAGTGTAATAGGAACTCTATATTTATAACAAGTTTTTAAAAAATTATATGTAGAATTCCATCTAGTATCAATTTCCTCAGGCATCAATATCGGTGCAAGTCCATTTTCTTGACATTTAATTTTAAATTCTCTAATTCTTTTTCTCCGATTATTTCCTTGAATAAAACCAACAGCAAGACGGATTTTTGAATATAAAGCTCAAAAAATTCAAGACCATCTCTTACAATTAAATTATATATATGATATTCACACTTCATATGAAAAAATTTCAGGCAACGGCGGAGATAGCATAGATTTTAATTTTTTTATAGCAGTCTTGTTGTTAGAAGCATTATCAAAAGCAATACATAAGATTATATTCCGATACCATAAAATCCGACAACTTTCATAATAGAATCATCTATAAAATCTCCAGTATGTTTATGGTCTTTATCATATAAAAAAACAAGAATACGTTTTTGCATCACAAAATTACTATCCATCCAGTGCCAAGTAACGGTTAAATAATCATTTTTATTTACAACACGATCAAGATCAGAAGTTAGGGACAATCTACATTGAATATTTTTTAATAATGTTGATAAATAAAAATAATATTGTGAATTAGGTCTAAAAATATCAGATCGACAAGTACTTCTAGGAACACCATTAAACATATGATTATAAATAGCTTGAATATAATGAATAAAGGCATAAGAAGAAGGACACCTAAAAGGCAAACAACCCACAGCTACCATTTTAGCTATTTCTTTCCGGTCCCTCAATTTATTATACTTCTTCATTACCTGACCAGTTGCTGGGTCCATTCTAGTTTGCGTTGGCCCATCAACATCCCACCACCTCGTGCAATTTCTAACTCTCTTTTGTGAGCATCACCTATATGTCTCATTAACATATCCGTACCCCTTGCTTGCCTCCGCTTTTATGCTTATATATTTGTTGACAAATATTGCATTGCACCTCAGTATCTGATATACATTCAAAAAATTGTCATGCAATACTAGTTGTTTTACGAGGTTTTGGGGCACAGGGAGGACGGAAAGGGAGATTAACCGATTCTGATCTAACGTTAGCATTTCCTACTGTGGGTGTCTCATCAATATTTTCATCATCTTCGTCTAAATTAACCGCATCTACTTCATTTTCTTCTTCTATACCATAATTTTTCTGAGCTTCTACATAATCCATATCGTGAGCACCTACACCCATTTCTTCCTCAAAAGGTGTACCAAGCGGTACCGGAGGAGAAGGCACACAAGTATATCTACTACTTGAAGTACCTATACCACTAGTAATTCGCTTTTTACTACCACTACCGTTTCCGGGATAATTTTTTAACACCTTTAGTAGAGAGGTTTCTTAATTTATACATAGTATAAATTAAATTAAACTAAAAATTTTCAAAATACACAAATATATTAAAATTAAATAATCAACAATTAATACAATAAATAAAAATTATACATAAGAGATGGAACGGCATTACTAAATTTTGAAAGTATCCGAAGGTTGCGGATTTAGAAACTTCCACTTGTACATTGTAAACGCAAAATTAAAAAATTAAAGTGAGCACTAGGAAATTAAATATATTGTATATTTGAGAATTGAGAATTGAGATTTGAGAGAGAATGAGCTTAGAGAGAGTGAAAAATTGTGTGAAAATTGATTTGAAGGTGTAGGGTATTTATAAAAAAAAATTTGGGATTAAAAAATTATTTTAAAAGTATTTTTTTTTTTAATTAATGGGCCCAAACTAGCCGTTTGGACCCAAAAACGGCTATATATCCCTTGGGTCAATGGCTAGTTTGGCCCAAAATCCAAAATTTTCAAAAAAAAAATAAAAAAAAATGGGTCGGGCCAGTTAACCAGCGGGCTTGATCCGGACCGGTTAACCGAGCCCAAATTAAAAAAAACGGCCCGGGAGACGGTAATCTAAAGCCCTTGGGCTTACCGGGCCTGGTCAAACCGGCCCACTTGACACCCTTACCAAAGCCCAAGCAAATTGAGGTTATTGCTTCTTCATTTGGCTAACCATTGAGAAGATTTTAATTCCAACACTAGATGGTTTGTTTTTATTTTTCTTGTGTATATGAGAATGGAGTAATTAACTAGGAGTTTATATAGCCTAAACTAAGATAAAAATATTCAAAATAAATCTTAGATTTTCTCATTTTTTGGTTAATGCTATTCCACTAAGGTCTTGACATAATGGGAAGCCATGAACAATTCATACACCTTTGGTTGACTCACCTATTTTTCTAAAGTTAAGTCCAAACTTTTATTGGATTCCAAGAATATAGTTCATGTTTTTTTTGTTGGTACATTGAAAATTTGATTAAATAAAACTTCTAAAGTTGAAATATATATTTCTGCCTACAATTATTTGTTCATTATTTGGAAGGTTGGGTCCATTAGTTATGTGTACTATTGATTCTTTGAGCACCACTTATTATTCACATCATGGGACCATACACACTTTGGTATCATAAAAAATAGTCTATCGTATAGAGCTTCATCTTATATTTTTACATAGAATTTTTTCACGTTTGAATTTGTAATCACCTGATTATACAAAAATAACTTTACTAGTTACTCTAAGGCTATCTTCATACTTTGCACACCAAGAATGACAATATATTGGAAGATATTATTTCCAATTTCATATTTTATTTTATTTTCGATTTAACTATCTGGTATTCATCAGATATACCATGCTAAATTCATCCAAACCATCGATAAATTCACCTGAACCGTCAGTAAATTCACCTAAGTATCGCAAAATTCGCATAAATGGGCCGGTAAATTCATCGAAACGATCGATAAATTCACCTAAACCGTCACTAAATTCATCTAAATAGGGAGGGCATTTTTGCAGAATACTGTAACTCAATGGCACTTGTAGAATTAATAATTATTTTTCTTTCTTTTGCTAGTTGTTTTGGTAACTTGGAATCATCAAATCCTCATTGATATGGTTGCTATAACATTTATATGAATAAGACATTGGCAATTGCTGGAAGAATGGAAGAATATATATATATATATATATATATATATATATATTAAATTTCAGTAAAACGAACTCGTAATCAATTGAAATAAATCTCTGGAAACATTCAAAATACAATCATTTAAATGACAAAACAATTGCAACCCAAAGTAGGAAAAGAAAACAACAAATAAAGAATTACAAATTTTTGGTTATCATCCCTTGGACTCACAACATGAGAACCCTATGGTTTATATATGTTGAGATGGAGGACTTTCTTGAAACATGTTGAACATGGAAAATGAAAATTTAATAATATGGAGGTGGTGGTGATGGAGAAGGAGTTGAAGATGATTGATAATAGTAAGGAGGTGGTGGTGATGAAGAAGGAGTTGAAGATGAATGATAATAGTAAGGAGGTGGTGGTGATGGAGAAGGAGTTGAAGATGATTGATAATAGTAAGGAGGTGGTGGTGATGGTGAAGGAGGAGGGGATGAATTAGTGTAGTAAGGCGGTGGCGGAGAACTAGGAGATGGTTTCTTATAGTAGTCGTTCTTTGGGAAAGATGGCACCTTGTATTCCGGTTTAGGTACTGAAGGCACCTTCGGAACATATGGCACCTTCTTGTAATTATCTTCTGGAACTGATGGTTTCTTGTAGTAGTCATTCTTTGGCAAAGAGGGCACTTCGTATTCATGTTTAGGAACGGAGGGTACCTTTGGAACCTTCTTGTAGTTATCTTCTGGAACTGATGGCTTCTTGTAGTAGTCATTCTTTGGCAAAGAGGGCGCCTGGTATTCCTTTTCAGGCACCGAGGGTGCCTTGTAGTCGTTATCTTTTGAAACAAACGGCACCTTCTTGTAGCTATCTTCTGGAATTGATGGCTTCTTATAGTAGTCATTCTTTGGCAAAGATGATGCCTGGTATTCCTTTTCAGGCACCGAGGGTGCCTTGTAGTCGTTATCTTTTGGAACAGACGGCACCTTCTTGTGGCTACCTTTTGGAACAAACGGCACCTTCTTGTAGTTATCTTCTGGAACTGATGGCTTCTTGTAGTAGTCATTCTTTGGCAAAGATGACGCCTGGTATTCCTTTTCAGGCACCGAGGGTACCTTGTAGGCATTATCTTTTGGAACAGACGACACCTTCTTGTAGCTGTCTTCTGGAACTGATGGCTTCTTGTAGTAGTCATTCTTTGGCAAAGATGGCACCTGGTATTCCTTTTCAGGCACCGAGGGTGCCTTGTTGTCGTTATCTTTTGGAACAGACGACACCTTCTTGTAGCTGTCTTCTGGAACTGATGGCTTCTTGTAGTAGTCATTCTTTGGCAAAGATGGTGCCTGGTATTCCTTTTCAGGCACCGAGGGTGCCTTGTATTCGTTATCTTTTGGAACAGACGGCACCTTTTTGTAGCTATCTTCTGGAACTGATGGCTTTTTGTAGTAGTCATTCTTTGGCAAAGATGACGCCTTATTATATGTTGATGTTGGTGATTCACTAGAGAGTGAATATGCCATGGTGCATGTGGCAATCAAGAAAAATGTCAAAGCAAAAGCATATTGAGGCCATTGCTTCTTCATTTGGCTACCCATTTTAGAAGATTTGAACTCTAATTAAGGCTAGATTGTTTGTTTTTCTTTTTCTTGTGTGTTTTAGAATTGAGTAACTAGGAGTTTATATAGCCTAAACTAAGAAGGTGATATGATAATATGAATGATTAAAATAATCCAAACATATCAAAGATTTCCCATTTTTTGGTTAATGCTATTCCACTAAGGTCTTGAAACATACTGGGAAGCCTAGAACAATTCATACACAAATTTGCATGACTCATTTCATAAAAAAATAAAAATAATAATTCAAACTTTTATTGACTTCCAAGAATGATGTCTTTTTTTTTTTTTTTTTGGGTGTTGGTACATTGAATATTTGATTAAATAAATTTTTTAAAGTTGAAATATATTGTTCATTATACAGTGTATGTACTTTGATGCTTTTAGGCAGCACTACTTATAATTCACATGATCATGAGACCATATATGTTTCATAATCAATGATATAATTTTTTATTTGATTTTAGAATTGTTCTCAACAAACCCAAAATCGGAAAAAAATGTATCGGAAGCTAATTATGTATCTTTATAAAGAAAAAAATTATCTTTATCGGATGTATCAGGAGTTAATTATGTATCTTGACTGACTCAAAATCGAAATTATCAGTAATTATGTAAAATGTCAAAATATCAGCACAAAAGGGTGACAGAAATACGCTAAATTTGAGTTCAGGAGAGTAATAAGACCTATGTGAAATTGAAGTATGTCATAGCAATTTTGGTCATAGTTCCAAGGGATACTGGATGCTTATCTTGTAAGTCCATCAAATATTTTAGTTTATCCTTAAGAGTAAGTGTGTCAAACGGGCCGGGCCGGGTCAACCCAGAGCCGACCCTTCTATTTTAACCGGGTTGAGGGCCGGTTAAGGGCCGGTTTTGGCGCTAGACGGGCCGGGCCGGTCCCAACAGTAAAAAAATTAAAACCCACCCTAACCCGGCCTACTTAACCCAACCCGGTCAACTCCACCAAAACCCGGTCAAACTCAGTTAAAAAAATGATCAAACCCGGTAAAAAATATAAAAAAAAAAGCTTTCTTTCAATATACATTACATATAGTCATATACCCACCTATATACATCATAAATACGTTAAATAATATATATACACAATATATATAGTATATACTACATTAGAATTTAAAAAATATATACACATTTACACAATTAGTCAATTACTCATATATACGCACCATTCAATATATATATACTACAACTTATAAAATATACTACATTATATATACATTACAATATATATAGATATAGTTATACACTAATTTATAAAACATATACACAGGTATACGTTAAATATACACTTCTATAGAAGATATATACACGTGTATACGCTGGATTCAATGTATATATACTACTACTTATAAAATATACTACATTATATATACATTACAATATATATAGATATAGTTATATACTAATTTATAAAACATATACACATGTATATGTTAAATATACACTTCTATAGAAGATACATACACGTGTATACGCACCATTCAATGTATATATACTACTACTTATAAAATATACTACAATATATATACATTACAATATATATAGATATACTTAAATACCAATTTATAAAATATATACACATGTATATGTTAAATATACACTTCTATAGAAGATATATACACGTGTATACGCACCATTCAATGTATATATACTACTACTTATAAAATATACTACAATATATACACATTACAATATATATAGATATACTTAAATACCAATTTATAAAACATATACACATGTATATGTTAAATATACACTTCTATAGAAGATATATACACGTGTATACGCACCATTCAATGTATATATACTACTACTTATAAAATACACTACATTATATATACATTACAATATATATAGATATAGTTATATACTAATTTACAAAACATATACACATATATACGTTAAATATACACTTCTATAGAAGATACATACCCGTGTATACGCACCATTCAATGTATATATACTATACTTATAAAATATATACTACATTATATATACATTACAATATATATAGATATAGTTATATACTAATTTATAAAACATATACACATGTATATGTTAAATATACATTTCTATAGAAGATATTTACACGTGTATACGCTGGATTCAATGTATATATACTACTACTTATAAAATATACTACAATATATATACATTACAATATATATAGATATAGTTATATACTAATTTATAAAACATATACACATGTATACATTAAATATACACTTATGTAGAAGATATATACACATGTATACACACCATTCAATGTATATATACTACTTATAAAATATACTACAATATATATACATTACAATATATATATAGATATACTTAAATACCAATTTATAAAATATATACACATGTATAGTTAAATATACACTTCTATCGAAGCTATATACACGTGTATACGCACCATTCAATGTATATTTACTACTACTTATAAAATCTACTACAATATATATACATTACAATATATATAGATATAGTTATATACTAATTTATAAAGCATATACACATGTATACGTTAAATATACACTTCTATAGATGATGTATACACGTGTATACGCTGGATTCAATGTATATATACTACTACTTATAAACTATACTACAATATATATACATTACAATATATATAGATATTGTTATATACTAATTTATAAAACATATACAAATGTATACATTAAATATACCCTTCTATAGAAGATATATACACGTGTAGACGCACCATTCAATGTATATATACTACTACTTATAAAATATACTACAATATATATACATTACAATATATATAGATATAGTTATATACTAATTTATAAAACATATACACATGTATACGTTAAATATACACTTCTATAGAAGATATATACAAGTGTATACGCACCATTCAATGTATATATACTACTACTTATAAAATATAATACAATATATATACATTACAATATATATAGATATACTTATATACTAATTTATAAAACATATACACATGTATACGTTAAATATACACTTCTATAGAAGGTATATACACAAATATACAAAACATATGTTACTTAATATAATAAATTAATAATATTTGGTAGTAAATTAATAATATATTAGAAGTAAGTTGTTAATTTAAAGTAGAAAACTAGAAATTCAATTTAAAATTTTAAATCGTTAAATGAAAAAATATAAAAAGCAAGAACTAAGGAGTGAATGAGTTTGGGGAATTTTATTGATTGCAAAATAATTCAAAATTTATAATTTACATGAATGTAAAATCTACAAATTATGCATCATTTTTTCCAACTCATTCATGTTAATATTAACGGGAACTTGCATAGGATAGTCGAAGTCAACGGGAGCAAAACCATGCATTGGACTTGATTCTGCTAATTTTTTTTATAACAGTCTTGTTGTTAGAAGCATTATCAAAAGCAATACATAAAATTTTATTTTCGATACCATAATATCCGGCAATTTTAACAATAGAATCAGCAATAAATTGTCCAGTATGTTTACGATCTTCATCATATAAAAAGCAAGAATACGTTTTTGCATCACGAAATTACTATCCATCCAATGACAAGTAACGGTTAAATAATCATTTTTATTTACAGCACGACCAAGATCAGAAGTTAGGGACAATCTATATTGAATATTTTTTAACAATGTTGATAAACAAAAACAATATTATGAATGAAGTCTAAAAATATCAGACCGACAAGTAGTTCTAGGAATACCGTTAAACATAGGATTATAAATTGCTTGTATATAATGAATAAAGGCATCAGAAGAAGGAAAACTAAAAGGCAAACAACCCACAACTACCATTTTAGCTATTTCTTCCCGGTCCCCCAATTTATTATACTTCTTCGCTACGTGACCGGTTGCTGGTACATTCTAGTTTGCGTTGACCCACCAACATCCTCACCACCTTGTGCAATATTTAACTCTCTTTTGTGATCTTCAGCTATATGTCTCATTAACGTATCTGTACCCCACTTCTATGCTTATATATTTGTTGACAAATATTGCATTGCACCTCAATATCTGATATATGTTCAAAAAATTGTCATGCAACACTAGTTCTTTTACGAGGTCTTGGGGTACGGGGAGGGAGATTAACCTATTCAGATCTAATGTTAGCATTTTCTACTGCGGGTGTCTCAACAATATTTTCATTATCTTCGTCTAAATTAACTGCATCTACTTCATTTTTTTCTTCTATACCGTAATTTTCCTTAGCTTCTACATAATCCATATAGTGAGCACCTACACCTATTTCTTCCTTAAAAGGTGTACCAAGCGGTACCGGAGGCGAAGACACACGGGTATATCTACTACTTGAACTACCTCTACCGCTAGTAATTCGCTTTTTACTACCACTACCGCTTCCGGGACAAAAAATTTTAACACCTTTAGTAGCGAGGTTTCTTAATTTATCCATAATATAAATTAAATTAAACTAAAAATATTCAAAATACACAAATATAATAAAATTAAATATTAAACAATTAATACAATAAATAAAAATTAAACTTAAGAGATGGAACGACAATACTAAATTTTGGAAGTATCCGAAGGTTGCGACTTTAGAAACTTCCGCTCGTACTTTGTAAACGAAAAATTAAAAAATTAAAGTGAACACTTTAAGAAATTAACTATATTGAATATTTGAGAATTGAGAGAATTTGAGAGAGTGAAAAATTGTGTGAAAAATGATTTGAAGTTGTAGAGTATTTATAGAATTTTTTTTGGGATTAAAAAATAATTTTTAAAGTTTTTTTTTTTTTAAGAAATGGGCCCAAACTAGTCGTTTGGACCCAAAAACGGCTATATAGCCTTTGGGCCAACGGCTAGTTTGACCCAAAATCCTTTTTTTTTTTTAAAAAAAAAAAGCTATCCGGGTGGGGCCGGTTAACCGGCGGGCCTGGATCGGGCTTGGTCTGGGCCGAGTTAGCCGGGTCCAATTTAAAAAAATAACCGGCCCAGGACCCGAAACTCTAAAGCCCTAGGGCTTATCGGGTCGGGTCAAACCGAGCCGGGTTAGTTACGAGGGCCGAATTGGGTCGGGTCAGACCGGGTCAGACCGGATCAGCCCGACCCACTTGACACCCTTACTTAAGAGTAGGAGGATCCTTGTGTGAAACTTAGATGTTGAAGGACGTACCTCTTATTCTTTTTTTCTCTATTTTCTTTATTTATTTCTTTAACGAACTTTAAAGTATCTTTTTTTTCCCAACATGTGTATATGGATGTAATATTAATATGATTGATATTTTAAATTTACTATTTGAAGTTTTCCAAAGTCTCAAATTGGTTCTGGCCTTGTTTCGTAGTGAATTTATGAATTTGAATACTTTTAAAATTTGAATTATATTTTAAAAAGACGCGAACCCTCAACCGATGATGGGGTGCTCAACCACTTGAGCAAGTCTCACCTGGTGAAGCTAATTATTTCCATTTTCCACAGTCATATTTATTATTATTATTATTATTATTTTGCTTGGTTTAACTATAAAATCGAATAAATTGCTATTAAATGCGCCTAATTAACCGCCGCTAAATTCTTTAATATCTAAAGGGTCATTTGGTTGGCGATAAGTTATTTCAGGATTAATTATTTCGAGATTAACTATATCGAGATAAGTTATTCCATTATGTATATGGGATAACTTATCCCATCATTATGGTATAAATAATCTTCGAGACTAACTAATACCTCCAACCAAATGCGAGATAAAATAATCTTAAATTTTATCTCAAAATTATCATACTTTATACCTCACACCAAATGACTCCTAAAGGCATAGCTCAAACAGAAAATCCATTGTTGGAAATTGGAATATAATATTTATTATGGAACAATTGTTTATGTTAGAAGATGGGGCTTCTAGTACTAATATGAGTTTAATAATATATTAAACATATCTCCCATTGTTAATGTGTAAGTTAATCTATAAAAGCTTAACTTACACATTGAAGATTAATTCGTTGAGTAATGAAATATTTTAACGTTTATCTCCCATCTATACTCTTTAAGACAAAATAATGAGCCGATAAAACTTTAAATTATACACAGAAGATTAAATCATCGGTTCATAAATTTAATCATCCGTACGTCTGGAAGGGACCGACAGTCACTATGTATAGAATGAGCTTCGCAGCCATAGTTTATCACATCTGGATAGAAAGGAACCACAAAATTTTTCAAGCCAAATCCACCGAGCCACACATGATAACGAGAAGAATAGTGTAGGAGATTTTTCACAGAGGGCCTCTGAAGCCTAAGCTCAAGAGCAAACTAGCAAATCTCAATTATTATCCTTAATTTTCTGATTTTTTCAGTTTTGCTTAGATGTAATGGTTGATAGAATGACTAACTGATTAGTTGTTATGCCAATGCAGTTTGATTGTACTGAATGTAAACACTTTTGGTAATAAAATAATATTTTAATTGCCGAAAAAAAAAAATCATCCGTACGTCCAACTTTATTATTTTCCATGTTGTTTTGGTAATATAGAAGTTTCTGATGGTTGTTATATGTTCCACTGCTTTGCTATTATATTTATGTGAAGAAATTGGCAATTTCTGGATGAATGGATATATGAAAAATATATTATAAAGTTTCAAAGAAGAGAGCATGTATTCAATTGAAGAGAACATAGGATATTGTGTTTCATTACTCCTCCATCAATCCAACTTGTTGATCCGTCGTCTGTGATTCTCTGGCGGCGATCGAAGATAATATTTCAGCTCTTCCCGATAAGTTGAGGTGTAGGTTCTCTCATCAACACTGTTCCAACAAGGTAAATCATTAAAGGAATCAGGAAAACCACTATGTGCCGGTCTTTTAGAAGATAATGACTCCTCGGGAGGATGAGGAGCAACAATTGGAGTGATATTTGTAGAAACCGCTAAGTCAAATAAATCAGCATAGTGATTATATAATTTTTCTATGTATTCATTCGCATAACTCATGGTCGTCCACAAATCAGGTTGTACTTGTTCATAATCATTGTTAGTATTTATTTTAATGTTAGCATAAATAATAGTACTAATGTGACACATAGTATTAGATTTAATGCACGGATTTAACATAGCACTAACCAAGTAAATAGGGGAATCAGAAAAAAATATTTTTTAAATTTAGTAAACATGGCACCAACAACTTCTTTATAACCATCTTTATTTTTATATTCTTTAAGCAAACCAGAAATATCGGCTATATATCCCAAAATACTACAAACACTAGGATAATACTCACCGAAAAATTCAACCGTAGCTACATAAATTTTTTCTAAAAACTTAACAAGATCATTAATTACAACCCAATCAGAATCATGCAGCATACAATCAGCAGAATCAGTAAATGAACCGCAATGTTGGTAAAAGCTAGTGTAATAGAAACTCTATATTTATAACAAGTTTTTAAAAAATCATATGTAGAATTTCATCTAATATTAATTTCCTTAGGCATCAATATCGGTGCAAGTCCATTTTTTTGACATTTAATTTTAAATCTCTAATATTTTTTCTCCGATTATTTCCTTGAATAAAATCAACAGCAAGACGGATTTTTCAATATAAAGCTCAAAAAATTCAAGACCATCTTTTACAATTAAATTATATATATGACATGCACACTTAATATGAAAAATTTCAGGCAACGACGGAGATAACATAGATTTTAATTTTTTTATAGCAGTCTTGTTGTTAGAAGCATTATCAAAAGCAATACATAAGATTTTATTTTCGATACCATAAAATCCGGTACCTTTAACAATAGAATCAACAATAAAATCTCCAGTATGTTTATGGTCTTCATCATATAAAAAAGCAAGAATATGTTTTTGCATCACAAAATTACTATTCATCCAGTGACAAGTAACGGTTAAATAATTATTTTTATTTACAGCACGACCATGATCAGAAGTTAGGGACAATCTACATTGAATATTTTTTAACAATGTTGATAAATAAAAATAATATTGTGAATGAAGTCTAAAAATATCAAATCGACAAGTACTTCTAGGAACACCATTAAACATAGGATTATAAATAGCTTGAATAAATAATGAATAAAGACATCAGAAGAAGGAAAACTAAAAGACAAACAACCCACAGCTACCATTTTAGCTATTTCTTCCCGATCCCTCAATTAATTATACTTCTTCATTATCTGACCGGTTGCTGGGTCCATTCTAGTTTGCGTTGGCCCATCAACATCCCACAACCTCGTGCAATTTCTAACTCTCTTTTGTGAGCATCACCTATATGTTTCATTAACGTACCCGTACCCCTTGCTTGCCTCCGCTTTTATGCTTATTTATTTGTTGACAAATATTGCATTGCACCTCAGTATCTGATATAGGTTCAAAAAATTGTCATGCAATACTAGTTGTTTTACGAGGTCTTGGGGCACGGGGAGGACAGGGAGGGAGATTAACCGATTCAGATCTAACGTTAGCATTTTCTACTGCGGGTGTCTCATCAATATTTTCATCATCTTCGTCTAAATTAACCGCATCTACTTCATTTTCTTCTTCTATACCGTAATTTTCCTTAGCTTCTACATAATCCATATCGTGAGCACCTACACTTATTTCTTCCTCAAAAGGTGTACCAAGCGGTACCGGAGACGAAGACACACAGGTATATCTACTACTTGAAGTACCTCTACCACTAGTAATTCGCTTTTTACTACCACTACCGCTTCCGGGATAAAAAAATTTAACACCTTTAGTAGCGAGGTTTCTTAATTTATCCATAGTATAAATTAAATTAAACTAAAAAAATTTAAAATACACAAATATAATAAAATTAAATATTCAACAATTAATACAATAAATAAAAATTATACGTTAGAGATGAAACGACAATACCAAATTTTAGAAGTATCCGAAGGTTGCGAATTTAGAAACTTCCACTCGTACTTTGTAAACGCAAAATTAAAAATTAAAGTGAGCACTTTAGTAAATTAAATATATTGAATATTTGAGAATTGAGATTTGAGAGAGAATGAGATTAGAGAGAGTGAAAAATTGTGTGAAAAATGATTTGAAGATGTAGGGTATTTATAGATTTTTTTTTGGGATTAAAAAATTATTTTAAAAGTATTTTTTTTTTTTAATTAATGGGCCCAAACTAGCCGTTTGGACCCAAAAACGGCTATATAGCCGTTGGGCCAAAAATCGAAAAAAAAAATAAAAAAAAAATATTCCGGGCCTGTTAATCGGCGGGCTTGGACCGGGCTTGGTCCGGACCGGATTAACTGGGTTCATATTAAAAAAAACCGGCTCAGAACCGGTACCCTAAATCCCTTGGGCTTACCGGGCCGGGTCAAACCGGCTAACTTGACACCCTTACCAAAGCCCAAGCAAATTGAGGCCATTGCTTCTTCATTTGGCTACCCATTGAGAAGATTTTAATTCCAACACTAGATGGTTTGTTTTTATTTTTCTTGTGTATATGAGAATGGAGTAATTAACTAGGAGTTTATATAGCCTAAACTAAGATAAAAATATTCAAAATAAATCTTAGATTTTCTCATTTTTTGGTTAACGCTATTCCACTAAGGTCTTGACATAATGGGAAGCCATGAACAATTCATACACCTTTGGTTGACTCACCTATTTTTCTAAATTAAGTCCAAACTTTTATTGGATTCCAAGAATATAGTTCATGTTTTTTTTTGTTGGTACATTGAGAATTTGATTAAATAAAACTTCTGAAGTTGAAATATATATTTCTGCCTACAATTATTTGCTCATTATTTGGAAGGTTGGGTCCATTAGTTATGTGTACTATTGATTCTTTGAGCACCACTTATTATTCACATCATGGGACCATACACACTTTGGTATCATAAAAAATAGTCTATCGTATAGAGATTCATCTTATATTTTTGCATATAATTTTTTTACGGTTGAATTTATAATCACCTGATTATACAAAAATAACTGTACTAGTTACTCTAAGGCTATCTTCATACTTTGCATCACCAAGAATGACAATATATTGGAAGCTATTATTTCCAATATCATATATTCTTTTTTTTTTTTTCGTTTTAACTATCTGGTATTCATCAGATATACCATGCTAAATTCATCCAAACCATCGATAAATTCACCTAAACCGTCAGTAAATTCACCTAAATATCGCTAAATTCTCATAAATGGGCCGGTAAATTCATTGATACGATCGATAAATTCACCTAAACCGTCACTAAATTCACCTAAATATCGCTAAATTCACATAAATGGGCCGCTAAATTCACCTAAATACCGCCAAATTCCCATAAATCGCCGTTAAAAATTACTAACTGCCACTAAATGTACATAACAACCACTAAATTCACGTAAACTGCTACTAAATTTACCTAAAAAGCGCTAAAGTTATTTAATATGTGAAAGAATTCGTAAAACTGGGAGACTTTAGGTATGCTTTACCCTTTAATCAAATTAAAAGGGAGGGCATTTTTGCAGAATAATGTAACTCAATGACTCTTGTGGAATTAATAATTATTTTTCTTTCTTTTGCTTGTTGTTTTGGTAACATGGAATCATCAAATTCTCATTAATATGGTTGCTATTACATTTATGTGAAGACATTGGCAATTGCAGGAAGAATGGAAGAATCTCTCTCTCTCTCTCTATATATATATATTAAATTTCAGTAAAACGAACTTGTATTCAATTGAAATAAATCTCTGGAAACATTCAAAATACAATCATTTAAATGACAAAACAAAACCCAAAGTAGGAAAAGAAAACAAGAAATAAAGAATTACAAATTTTTGGTTATCATCCCTTGGACTCACAACATGAGAACCCTATGGTTTATATATGTTGAGATGGAGGACTTTCTTGAAACATGTTGAACATGGAAAATGAAAATTTAATAATATGGAGGTGGTGGTGATGGAGAAGGAGTTGAAGATGATTGATAATAGTAAGGAGGTGGAGAAGGAGTTGAAGATGAATGATAATAGTAAGGAGGTGGTGGTGATGGAGAAGGAGTTGGAGATGATTGATAATAGTATGGAGGTGGTGGTGATAATGGAGAAGGAGTTGAAGATGATTGATAATAGTAAGGAGATGGTGGTGATGGAGAAGGAGTTGAAGATGATTGATAATAGTATGGAGGTGGTGGTGATAATGAAGAAGGAGTTGAAGATGATTGATAATAGTAAGGAGGTGGTGGTGATGGAGAAGGAGTTGAAGATGATTGATAATAGTAAGGAGGTGGTGGTGATGGAGAAGGAGATGAAGATGATTGATAATAGTAAGGAGGTAGTGGTGATGGTGAAGGAGGAGGGGGTGAATTAGTGTAGTAAGGCGGTGGCGGAGAACTAGGAGATGGTTTCTTATAGTAGTCGTTCTTTGGGAAAGATGGCACCTTGTATTCCGGTTTAGGTACTGAAGGCACCTTCGGAACATATGGCACCTTCTTGTAATTGTCTTCTGGAACTGATGGTTTCTTGTAGTAGTCATTCTTTGGCAAAGAGGGCACCTCGTATTCATGTTTAGGAACGGAGGGTACCTTTGGAACCTTCTTGTAGTTGTCTTCTGGAACTGATGACTTCTTGTAGTAGTTATTCTTTGGCAAAGAGGGCGCCTGGTATTCCTTTTCAGGCACCGAGGGTGCCTTGTAGTCGTTATCTTTTGAAACAAATGGCACCTTCTTGTAGCTATCTTCTGGAACTGATGGCTTCTTATAGTAGTCATTCTTTGGCAAAGATGACGCCTGGTATTTCTTTTCAGGCACCGAGGGTACCTTGTAGTCATTATCTTTTGGAACTGAGGACACCTTCTTGTAGCTGTCTTCTGGGACTGATGGCTTCTTGTAGTAGTCATTCTTTGGCAAAGATGATTCCTGGTATTCCTTTACAGGCACTGAGGGTACATTGTAGTCGTTATCTTTTGAAATAAACGGCATCTTCTTGTAGCTATCTTCTGGAACTGATGGCTTCTTGTAGTAGTCATTCTTTGGCAAAGATGACGCCTGGTATTCCTTTTCAGGCACCGAGGGTACCTTGTAGTCGTTATCTTTTGGAACAGACGGCACCTTCTTGTAGCTGTCTTCTGGAACTGATGGCTTTTTGTAGTAGTCATTCTTTGACAAAGATGACGCCTTATTGTATGTTGAAGTTGGTGATTCACTAGAGGGTGAATATGCCATGGTGCATGTGGCAATCAAGAAAAATGTCAAAGCAAAAGCAAATTGAGGCCATTGCTTCTTCATTTGGCTACCCATATTTTAGAAGATTTGAACTCTAATTAAGGCTAGATTGTTTGTTTTTGTTTTTCTTGTGTGTTTTAGAATTGAGTAACTAGGAGTTTATATAGCCTAAACTAAGAAGGTGACATGATAATATGAATGATTAAAATAATCCACACATATCAAAGATTTCCCATTTTTTGGTTAATGCTATTCCACTAAGGGCTTGAAACATAATGGGAAGCCATGAACAATTCATACACAAATTTGCATGACTCATTTCATAAAAAAATAAAAATAATAATTCAAACTTTTAAAAACTTCCAAAAATGCTGTCTTTTTTTTCTTTTTTCTTTTTGGGTGTTGGTACATTGAATATTTGATTAATTTTTTTTTTTAAAGTTGAAATATATTGTTCGTTATTTGATGTCATGGATCAAAATCAATTGAGTTGGAAGGTTGGGTCCATTATACAGTGTATGTACTTTGATGCTTTTAGGCAGCACTACTTATAATTCACATGATCATGAGACCATATATGTTTCATAATCAATGATATAATTTTGTTTAGAATTTTTCTCAACAAATCCAAAATCGAAATTTTTTTATCGAAAGCTAATTATATATCTTTATAAAGAAAAAAATTATCTTTATCGAATGTATCAGGACTAATTATGTATCTCGACAGACTCAAAATCGGAATTATCAGTAATTATGTAAAATGTCAAAATTTTCTGTAATTAAACTCCAAGTTGTCGGAATTTATGTTGTTTGCCCATAAATTAAGAGTAAAGCATCTAGTACCCCCGAACTATGACTAAATTTGCTACGATACACTCCAACTTCACAGGGGTCCTGTTACCTCCAAACTCAAGTTTAGTGTATTTTTGTCACCCTTTCTAGCTGATGTGATGCCTTTTTAGCTGACGCGGACTCCATTTTTACGTAATAAAAGTGTCATATCAGCACAAAAGGGTGACAGAAATACGTTAAAATTGAGTTCAGGAGAGTAATAGGACCTATGTGAAATTGAAGTGTGTCGTAGAAACTTTGGTCATAGATCGAGGGGTTACCGGATCCTTATCTCGTAAATTAATGACTTGTAAGTCCATCAAATATTTTAGTTTATCCTTAAGAGTAGGAGGATCCTTGTGTGAAACTTAGATGTTGAAGGACGTACCTCTTTTTTTTTTTTTTCTTTTTTCTATTTTCTTTATTTATTTCTTTAACGAACTTAAAAGTAGCTTTTTTTTCCCAACATGTGTATATGGATGTAATATTAATATGATTGATATTTTAAATTTACTATTTGAAGTTTTCCAAAGTCTCAAATTGGTTCTGGCCTTGTTTCGTAGTGAATTTATGAATTTGAATACTTTTAAAATTTGAATTATATTTTAAAAAGACGCGAACCCTCAACCGATGATGGGGTGCTCAACCACTTGAGCAAGTCTCACCTGACGAAGCAAATTATTTCCATTTTCCACAGTCATATATATTATTATTATTTTGCTTGGTTTAACTATAAAATCGAATAAATTGTTGTTAAATTAACCTAAACCGCCGCTAAATTCTTTAATATCTAAAGGGTCATTTGGTTGGCAACAAGTTATTTTAGGATTAATTATTTCGAGATTATCTATTTCGGGATAAGTTATCCCACCATGTATATGGGATAACTTATTATCCCATCATTATGGTATAAATAATCTCCGAGACTAACTACTATCTCTAACCAAACGCGGGATAAAATAATCTTACATTTTATCTCGAAATTATCATACCTTACACCTCACATCAAACGACTCCTAAAGGGATAGTTCAAGCAGAAAATCCGTCCTTGGAATATAATATTTAGGGACAATGCTCTGTTTTCACCTTGAACTATACACGAAATTGGTGAGACACACCCGAACTTTAGGAGGGTCCTATTACCCCTGGACTAATTAAAACCGTATTTTTAACAACCTTAGTGCCTATCAGTGAATCAACATTAGTGCATTTTCTCTAATATTTATTATGGAACTATTGTTTATGTTAGAAGATGGGGCTTCTAGTACTAATATATATGAGTTTAATAATGTATTAAACATATAATATATTTGTTTATGTAATTTACTTACATACTTCTAGTATATCATTCAGTCTATAAAAGCTTAACGATTTTATATTCCATCATGGACCATACTTAATATTTTATCCCGAGTAATGAGATATTTTAAACGTTTATCTCCCACTTATACTCTTTAAGACAAAATAATGAGCCAATAAAACTTTAAATTATACATAAAAGATTAAAGCGTCGGTTCATAGATTTAGTCATCTGCTTGTTCAACTTTATTATTTTGCCTGTTGTTTTGGTAACATAGAAGTTTCTGATGGTTGTTATATGTTCCACTGCTTTGCTATTATATTTATGTGAAGAAATTGACAATTTCTGGATGAATGGTGATATATGAAATGTATGTTATAAAGTCTCTAAGAAAAGAACATGCATTCAATTGAAAAAATTCTCTAGAGAAATCATACAATTTAAATGACAAAACAATTGCAAACCTAGGAAGGACAAGGAAAACAACAAATAAAGAATTGCAAATATTTGATATCATGTCTTCATTAATATGAGAATTAATTTGGTTATATATTTTGAGTTGGAAAAGGACTTCTTGGAAATTTGTTAGAATATGAAAGATGAAAATTTAATAATATGGAGGTGGTGGTGATGGTGAAGGGGGAGGGGGTGAATTATAGTAGTAAGGTGATGGAGGAGGAGAAGATGTTTTTTTTGTAGCTATCATTTGGAACTGTTGGCTTTTTGTAGTAGTCATTCTGTAACGCCCCGAAATCGGGTCCCGAGACGTCACACGGTGCTTAGGGTCACAAGTGACCCCAAGCTAACCCTTCTACTGGCATAACTCATAAGCAACTGAATAAAAATACAAATCCATACAAATCAGCAGAAATTAACTCTTTTCTGAATCTGATCGATACAAAAATGGAATTTTACAGGATTACAATTCTACCTTTACAACCAAAATTGAAGCAAAATACATCAACTTCTACTGACTGTCTATGAAGCCTCTACTAGTACTGACTATAGGTAGCCGGGTCATGACTCCCGACTACCCCAACTCAATACGACTGAATAAAGAAAATACAACACTATAAACTCTGCATAACTAACCCAAGCCCTTGAATCAAAAGGACTCATCACTTGCTGACTGGATACCACGAACTGACTGGATCCGAAGGTGCAACTATACCTTGTACCTACATTCCGAGAAAATGTAGCCCACATACGAATATGTGGGTCAGTACCATGGAAAGATACCGAGCATATGGGGGTGCAATGCATATATAAAATAATATCTTAATATCATCACAGTTTATAAAATTATGCATACTGATATAGATGACTCACTTAGCTCGAATTAAATCATCAAAATCATGGATGAATAATACATGAAAAGTAAAACAAGTGAGTCATTACAATACGTTCTCAATTCACTTTCATCTCAATTTTAAATCATCAAAACAATCAAATCTCATGTCAATTCTCATTAGAATATATTCCTTAAATCTTTTAAGAATAATGATTTTCTCAAACTCAGCCTTTTAAGCAAATATGTTTTCATCTCAGATAGAAGAGTACACACACACATTGGGAGATCCTATAACCGACATAAACCATGTGAGCCACATGGAGTCCAACGTCCAACCCACGTTGGGGAGAGCCGTCCTATCCTTGCCATCGGAGTAGGACTTCCAATATCAATCCAAAAACACTAGTGATCACTATATAAATCAGCCTCAGGCTCACGTCCTACGGGGGAACGTAGTTCTAGGGAAGTAAGGTCACTTTATACCTCCCACTCGGTGCTAAAGATTACTCCCGGACTTAGCTCAGAAAAAGAAATTCCACAATAAACACTTCGACAATTTTCATCGGGAGCCAATTTGCTACCCCTTTATCATAATCACTAAAAACGTGAATTTTTTTCACAGTCGAGTTCAAAATAACTCATTCACAACCAAAAGGTCAAATCATTCAAAACATCTCAAATATTAAACATCAACGTGCATATAGCACACATTTTCTCAAAGACACAATTTCAAATGGGGTTCAAGACCCAAATATCAAAATCATAGTAAATTTCTTTCAAGCATCATGCTTTAAGTCATAATTTCATATAAATTCGACTTTTCAAAGTCATAAACATCATAATCTCAAGATAACCAAGATAGAATATAAGTTCATGCTCCAAAATCATAATAAACATATAAAAATCATATCTTCGTAAAGAAAATTACTTTTGGGCATAAGAACGAAAGACTGTTCTTGTTGAAAAACCCCACATACCTTGAATGATGAAATTTAGATCGATACTCATTTTTGAGATGTTAATCGTGCCTTTGAATGATGGTTCTTGGAGTTCTTGAACTAGGAACTTGGACTCTTGAATAAATTTGCAGAATTAATGGTGAACTTTGGAGGTTCTTGAAGTTGGATGTAGGAGCTTAGGGTTTTCTTTTTGAGGGAATTTGATGAAATATAACATATAATGCTTCTAATAGGCTTTAATATAGGGTTTGGACGGATTTTGGGTGAGGGGGATTGACCAAAACGCCTCTAAAACTCAAATAATTCTCGAATCTGTCCTTTGGTGGACTGTTTTGATAGTCTGAAGTAGATCAACCATAACATTGTACTCCGATATCCAAATTAGATGAAACCAATTTCATTAGAAAGAGGACCCTCATATCTTTCCGTTGATATATAGTATGTCACCCAGATCATTGTGTACGAGGAGTTATGATCGTTTGAAGTTGACCCAAAAATTCACTTTTGATAGGCTGAAGTAGATCGACCATAACTTTTTGCTCCGATAGACAAATTGGATGAAACCAATTTCATTGGAAAGAGGACTCGCAGAGATTTCCGTTGATATATAGTAGATCACCCAGATCATTATGTACAAGGAGTTATGATCATTTAAAGTTGGAGAAAAAATACGCCAGGCCTCAGTACTTTTTTTCCTACACGTTTTACTGTTCACTACTATTCATGGTTCGATCGGAATGTTCACAACTCGTCACTCGGGTGTCCGTTTTGGATGATCCATATATCCTTGGAAATCTTATTCGATACTCTACGCAATGGTGGGTCATAATCTAAGACATTCCACACGGAAAATTTATAATTCATTCTAGAAGATAGAACCCAACACGTTTACGCACAAAATTTCAACGAAAAATTTTCTGGGGTATTACACATTCTTTGGCAAAGATGACGTGTCATGTTTAGGCATTGAGGGTATCTTTGGAACAGATGGAACCTTCTTGTAGTTATCTTCTGGAACTGATGACTCCTCATAGTAGTCATTCTTTGGCAAAGATGGCACCTCGTATTCATGTTTAGGCACTGAGGGTACCTTTGGAACAGATGGCACCTTCTTGTAGTTATCTTCTGGAACTGATGGCTTCTTATAGTAGTCATTCTTGGGAAAAGATGGTACCTCGTAGTCATGTTTGGGCACTGAGGGTACCTTTGGAACAGATGAAACCTTCTTGTAGATATCTTCTGGAACTGATGGCTTCTTATAGTAGTCATTCTTTGGAAAATATGGCACCTCGTAATCATGTTTAGGCACCAAGGGTATCTTCGGAACAGATGGCAACTTCTTGTAGTTATCTTCTGGAATTGAAGGCTTCTTGTAGTAGTCACTCTTTGGCAAAGATGGCACCTCGTATTCATGTTTAGGCACCGAGGTTACCTTTGGAACAGATGGCACCTTCTTGTAGTTATCTTTCGGAATTGATGGCTTCTTGTAGTAGTCACTCTTTGGCAAAGATGACACCTCATATTCGTGTTTAGGCACTGAGGGTACCTTTGGAACAGATGACACCTTGTTGTAGTTATCTTCTGGAACTGATGGCTTCTTGTAGTAGTCACTCTTCGACAAAGATGACACCTCATATTCATGTTTAGGCACTGAGGGTGCCTTGTCTTCTTGTTTAGGCACCGAAGGCACCTTGTATTCCTGTTTAGGCACTGAGGGCACTTTCTTGTAGATATCTTTTGTAATTGGCGACTTCTTAAAGTAATCATTCTTTGGTAAAGATGGCTCCTTGTATTCCTGTTTCAGCACAGAGGGCACCTTATATTCCAGTTTAGGTATTGACGACACTCTCTTATAATTATCTTTTGGAAGTTGGAACTGATGGTTTCTTATAGTAATCACTCTTTGGTAAAGATGACACCATAGTGGATGTGGCAACGAAGAAAAATGCCAAAGCACAAGCAAATTGAGGCCATTGCTTCTTCATTTGGCTTCCCATTGAGAAGATTTTGATTCTAAGACTAGATATTTTTTTTAATTTTTTCTTGTGTATATGAGAATAGAGTAATTAACTAGGAGTTTACATAGCCTAAACTAAGAATTAGGTGACTTTATAATATGAAAGTTTAAAAATATTCAAAACAAAAAAAAAAATCTTAGATTTTCTCATTTTTTGGTTAATGCTATTCCACTAAGGTCTTGACATAATGGGGAAGTCATGAACAACTCATACACCTTTTATTGGATTCCAAGAAATAAGAATATAGTTCATGTTTTTTTTTGTTGGTACATTGAAAATTTGATTAAATAAAACTTCTAAAGTTGAAATATATATTTCTGCCTACAATTATTTGCTCATTATTTGGAAGGTTGGGTCCATTAGTTATGTGTACTATTGATTCTTTGAGCACCACTTATTATTCACATCATGGGACCATACACACTTTGGTATCATAAAAAATAGTCTATCAAATAGAGCTTCATCTTATATTTTTGCATAGAATTTTTTCACAGTTGAATTTGTAATCACCTGATTATACGAAAATAACTTTACTAGTTATTCTAAGGCTATCTTCATATTTTGCCTCACCAAGAATGACAATATATTGGAAGCTATTATTTCCAATTTCATATATTTATTTATTTTCGGTTTAACTATCTGGTATTCATCAGATATACCATGCTAAATTCATCAAAACCATCGATAAATTCACCTAAACCATCAGTAAATTCACCTAAATATCGCTGAATTCTCATAAATAGGCTGGTAAATTCATCGAAACGATCGATAAATTCACCTAAACCGTCACTAAATTCACCTAAATATCGCTAAATTCACATAAATGGGCCGCTAAATTCACCTAAATACTGCCAAATTCCTATAAATCGCCGTTAAAAATTACTAACTGCCACTAAATGTACATAACCACTAAATTCACGTAAACAGCTACTAAATTCACCTAAATACCGCTAAATTCCCATAAATCGCCATTAAAAATTACTAACTGCCACTAAATGTACATAACAACCACTAAATTCACGTAAACTGCTACTAAATTTACCTAAAAAGCGCTAAAGTTATTTAATATGTGAAAGAATTCGTAAAACTGGGAGACTTTAGGAATGCTTTTGACCCTTTAATCAACTGATAAGGGAAGGCATTTTTGCTGAATAATGTAACTCAATAACACTTGTAGAATTAATAATTATTTTTCTTTCTTTTGCTTTTTGTTTTGGTAACTTGGAATCATCAAATCCTCATTGATATGGTTGCTATTATATTTATATGAATAAGACATTGGCAATTGCTGGAAGAATGGAAGAATCTATATATATATATATATATATTAAATTTCAGTAAAACAAACTCGTAATCAATAGAAATAAATCTCTGGAAACATTCAAAATAAATCATTTAAATGACAAAACAATTGCAACCCAAAGTAGGAAAAGAAAACAACAAATAAAGAATTACAAATTTTTGGTTATCATCCCTTGGACTCACAACATGAGAACCCTATGGTTTATATATGTTGAGATGGAGGACTTTCTTGAAACATGTTGAACATGGAAAATGAAAATTTAATAATATGGAGGTGGTGGTGGTGGAGAAAGAGTTGAAGATGATTGATAATAGTAAGAAGGTGGTGGTGATGGAGAAGGAATTGAAGATGATTGATAATAGTAAGGAAGTGGTGGTGATAATGAAGAAGAAGTTGAAGATGATTGATAATAGTAAGGAGGTGGTGGTGATGGAGAAGGAGTTGAAGATGATTGATAATAGTAAGGAGGTGGTGGTGATGGTGAAGGAGGAGGGGGTGAATTAGTGTAGTAAGGCGGTGGCGGAGAACTAGGAGATGGTTTCTTATAGTAGTTGTTCTTTGGGAAAGATGGCACCTTGTATTCCGGTTTAGGTACTGAAGGCACCTTCGGAACATATGGCACCTTCTTGTAATTGTCTTCTGGAACTGATGGTTTCTTGTAGTAGTCATTCTTTGGCAAAGAGGGCACCTCGTATTCATGTTTAGGAACGGAGGGTACCTTTGGAACCTTCTTGTAGTTGTCTTCTGGAACTGATGGCTTCTTGTAGTAGTCATTCTTTGGCAAAGAGGGCGCCTGGTATTCCTTCTCAGGCACCGAGGGTGCCTTGTAGTCGTTATCTTTTGAAACAAACGGCACCTTCTTGTAGCTATCTTCTGGAACTGATGGCTTCTTATAGTAGTCAATCTTTGGCAAAGATGACGCCTGGTATTTCTTTTCAGGCACCGAGGGTACCTTGTAGTCATTATCTTTTGGAACAGACGACACCTTCTTGTAGCTGTCTTCTGGGACTGATGGCTTCTTGTAGTAGTCATTCTTTGGCAAAGATGGCTCCTGGTATTCCTTTTCAGGCACCGAGGGTACCTTGTAGTCGTTATCTTTTGAAACAAACGGCACCTTTTTGTAGCTATCTTCTGGAACTGATGGCTTCTTGTAGTAGTCATTCTTTGGCAAAGATGACGCCTGGTATTCCTTTTCAGGCATTGAGGGTACCTTGTAGTCGTTATCTTTTGGAACAGACGGCACCTTCTTGTAGCTATCTTCTGGAACTGATGGCTTCTTGTAGTAGTCATTCTTTGGCAAAGATGGCGCCTGGTATTCTTTTTCAGGAACTGAGGGTGCCTTGTAGTCGTTATCTTTTGGAACAGACAACACCTTCTTGTAGCTGTCTTCTGGAACTGATGGCTTCTTGTAGTAGTCATTCTTTGGCAAAGATGGCGCCTGGTATTCCTTTACAGGCACCGAGGGTACCTTGTAGGCGTTATCTTTTGGAACAGACGGCACCTTCTTGTAGCTGTCTTCTGGAACTGATGGCTTCTTATAGTAGTCATTCTTTGGCAAAGATGGCGCCTGGTATTCCTTTTCAGGCACCGAGGGTGCCTTGTAGTCGTTATCTTTTGAAACAAACGGCACCTTCTTGTATCTATCTTCTGGAACTGGTGGCTTCTTGTAGTAGTCATTCTTTGGCAAAGACGACGCCTGGTATTCCTTTTCAGGCACTGAGGGTACCTTGTAGTCGTTATCTTTTGGAACAGACGGCTCCTTCTTGTAGCTATCTTCTGGAACTGATGGCTTTTTGTAGTAGTCATTCTTTGGCAAAGATGACACCTTATTGTATGTTGAAGTTGGTGATTCACTAGAGGGTGAATATGGCATGGTGCATGTGGCAATCAAGAAAAATGTCAAAGCAAAAGCAAATTGAGGCCATTGCTTCTTCATTTGGTTACCCATTTTAGAAGATTTGAACTCTAATTAAGGCTAGATTGTTTGTTTTTCTTTTTCTTGTGTGTTTTAGAATTGAGTAACTAGGAGTTTATATAGCCTAAACTAAGAAGGTGACATGATAATATGAATGATTAAAATAATCCAAACATATCAAAGATTTCCCATTTTTTGGTTAATGCTATTCCACTAAGGTCTTGAAACATACTGGGAAGCCATGAACAATTCATACACAAATTTGCGTGACTCATTTCATAAAAAAATAAAAATAATAATTCAAACTTTTATTGACTTCCAAGAATGATGTCTTTTTTTTTTTTTTTTGGGTGTTGGTACATTGAATATTTGATTAAATAAATTTTTTAAAGTTGAAATATATTGTTCATTATTTGATGTCATGGATCAAAATCAATTGAGTTGGAAGGTTGGGTCCATTATACAGTGTATGTACTTTGATGCTTTTAGGCAGCACTACTTATAATTCACTATTACCCATATGATTTTTTATTTGATTTTAGAATCTTGTTTTTTCCCTAAAAAATCAATAATATTCACACTAGGAATAAGGAAAAATAACATATACATATTAACTTATTATATTTACACAAATTTCTATAATTACCAAAATTTCAACTAATTATGTATCTTTATTTGATGTATCAAGGCTAATTATGTATCTCAACAGACCCAAAATCGAAAAAAAATATATATCGGAAGCTAATTATGTATCTTTATAAAGCAAAAAATTATCTTTATCGGATGTATCAGGAGCTAATTATGTATCTCGACAGACCCAAAATTGGAATTATCAGTAATTATGTAAATGTCAAAATTTTCTGTAATAAAACTCTAAACCATCGGGATATATGTTGTTTGCCTGTAAATTATGAGTAAAGCATCTAGTACCCCCGAACTATGACTAAATTTGCTACGATACACTCCAACTTCACAGGGGTCCTATTACCTCCAAACTCAAGTTTAGTGTATTTTTGTCACCCTTTCTAGCTGATGTGACACCTTTTTAGCTGATGCGGGCTCCGTTTTTACGTAATAAAATTGTCATATTAACACAAAAGGGTGACAGAAGTACGCTAAAATTGAGTTCAGGAGAGTAATAGGACCTATGTGAAATTGAAGTGTGTCGTAGAAACTTTGGTCATAGTTCGAGAGGTTACCGGATGCTTATCTCGTAAATTAATGACTTGTAAGTCCATCAAATATTTTAGTTTATCCTTAAGAGTAGGAGGATCCTTGTGTGAAACTTAGATGTTGTAGGACGAACCTCTTTTTTTTTTTCTATTTTCTTTATTTATTTCTTTATTTTTTTAACGAACTTAAAAGTAGCTTTTTTTTCCCAACATGTGTATATGGATGTAATATTAATATGATTGATATTTTAAATTTACTATTTGAAGTTTTCCAAAGTCTCAAATTGGTTCTGGCCTTGTTTCGTAGTGAATTTATGAATTTGAATACTTTTAAAATTTGAATTATATTTAAAAAAGACGCGAACCCTCAACCGATGATGGGGTGCTCAACCACTTGAGCAAGTCTCACCTGACGTAGCTAATTATTTCCATTTTCCATAGTCATATATATTATTATTATTATTTTGCTTGGTTTAACTATAAAATCGAATAAATTGCTATTAAATGCACCTAATTAACCGCCGCTAAATTCTTTAATATCTAAAGGGTCATTTGGTTGGCGATAAGTTATTTCAGGATTAATTATTATTAGATTAGCTATATCGAGATAAGTTATCCTATTATGTATATGGGATAACTTATCCCATCATTATGGTATAAATAATCTTCGAGACTAACTAGTACCTCCAACCAAATGCGAGATAAAATAATCTTACATTTTATCTCAAAATTATCATACTTTGTATCTCACACCAAACGACTCCTACATAGTTCAAGCAGAAAATCCATTGTTGGAAATTGGAATATAATATTTATTATGGAACAATTGTTTATGTTAGAAGATGGGGCTTCTAGTACTAATATGAGTTTAATACTATATTAAACATATCATATATTTGTTTGTCATTTACTTACATACTTCTAGTATATCATTCAGTCTATAAAAGCTTAACTTACACATTGAAGATTAAATCGTTGAGTAATGAAATATTTTAACGTTTATCTCCCACCTATACTCTTTAAGACAAAATAATGAGCCGATAAAACTTTAAATTATACACAGAAGATTAAATCATCGATTCATAAATTTAATCATCCGTACGTCTGGAAGGGACCGACAGTCACTATGTATAGAATGAGCTTCGCAGCCATAGTTTATCACATCTGGATAGAAAGGAACCACAGAATTTTCCAAGCCAAATCCACCGAGCCACACATGATAACGAGAAGAATAGTGCAGGAGATTTTTCACAGAGGGCCTCTGAAGCCTAAGCTCAATAGCAAACTAGCAGATCTCTATTACTAACTTAATTTTCTAATTTTTTCAGTTTAGCTTAGATGTAATGGTTGATAGAATGACTAACTGATTGGTTGTTATGCCAATGCATTTTGATTGTATTGAATGTAAACACTTTTGACAATAAAATGATATTTTAATTGCCAAAAAAAAAAAATCATCCGTACGTCCAACTTTATTATTTGCATGTTGTTTTGGTAATATAGAAGTTTCTGATGGTTGTTATATGTTCCACTGCTTTGCTATTATATTTATGTGAAGAAATTGGCAATTTCTGGATGAATGGATATATGAAAAGTATATTATAAAGTTTCAAAGAAGAGAACATGTATTCAATTGAAGAGAATACAGGATATTGTGTTTCATTACTCCTCCACCAATCCAACGTGTTGATTCGTCGTCTGCGATCTTCTGGCGGCGATTGAAGATAATATTTCAGCTCTTCCCGATAAGTTGAGGTGTAAGTTCTCTCATCAACACTGTTCCAACAAGGTAAATCATAAAAGAAATTAGGAAAACCACTATGTGCCGACCTTTTAAAAGATAATGGCTCCTCGTGAGGATGAAGAGCGATAGTTGGAGTGATATTTGTAGGTACGACTAAGTCAAATAAATCAGCATAGTGATTATATAATTTTTCTATGTATTCATTCGCATCACTCATAGCCGTCCACAAATCAGGTTGTACTTGTTCAGAATCAGTGTTTGTATTTACTTTTAAGTTAGCATAAATAATAGTACTAATGTGACACATAGTATTAGATTTAATGCACGGATTTAACATAACACCAATCAAGTAAATAGGGAGAATCGAAAAAAAATATTTTTTAAATTTAGTAAACATGGCACCAACAGCTTCTTTATAACCATCATTATTTTTATATTCTTTAAGTAAACCAGAAATATCGGTTATATATCTCAAAATATTACAAACAGTAGGATAATACGCACGGGAAAATTCAACCGTAGCTACGTAAATTTTTTCTAAAAACATAACAAGATCCTTCATTACAATCCAATCAGAATCATGTAGCATGCAATCAGCAGAATCAGTAAATGAACTGCAATATTGGTTAAAAGCTAGTGTAATAGGAACTCTATATTTATAACAAGTTTTTAAAAAATCATATGTAGAATTCCATCTAGTATCAATTTCCTCAGACATCAATATCGGTGCAAATCCATTTTCTTGACATTTAATTTTAAATTCTCTAATTCTTTTTCTCCGATTATTTTCTTGAATAAAACCAATAGCAAGACGGATTTTTCAATATAAAGCTCAAAAAATTCAAGACCATCTTTTACAATTAAATTATACATATGGCATTCACACTTAATATGAAAAAATTCAGGCAACGGCGGAGATAGCATAGAATTTAATTTTTTTATAGCAGTCTTGTTGTTAGAAGCATTATCAAAAGCAATACATAAGATTATATTTCCTATACCATAAAATCCGGCAACTTTAACAATAGAATCAGCAATAAAATCTCCAGTATATTTATGATCTTCATCATATAAAAAAACAAGAATACGTTTTTGCATCACAAAATTACTATCCATCCAGTGTCAAGTAACGGTTAAATAATTATTTTTATTTACAGCACGACCAAGATCAGAAGTTAGGGACAATCTACATTGAGTATTTTTTAACAATGTTGATAAATAAAAACAATATTGTGAATGAAGTCTACAAATATCAGATCGACAAGTACTTCTAGGAACACCATTAAACATAGGATTATAAATAACTTGAATATAGAATGAATAAAGGCATCAGAAGAAGGAAAACTAAAAGGCAAACAACCCACAACTACCATTTTAGCTATTTCTTTCTGGTCCCTCAATTTATTATACTTCTTCATTACCTGACCGGTTGCTGGGTCCATTCTAGTTTGCGTTGGCCCATCAACATCCCACCACCTCGTGCAATTTCTAACTCTCTTTTGTGAGCATCACCTATATGTTTCATTAACGTACCCGTACTCCTTGCTTGCCTCCGCTTTTATGCTTATATATTTGTTGACAAATATTGCATTGCACCTCAGTATTTGATATACATTCAAAAAATTGTCATGCAATACTAGTTGTTTTACGAGATCTTGGGGCACGGGGAGGACGGAAAGGGAGATTAATCGATTCTGATCTAACGTTAGCATTTCCTACTGCGGGTGTCTCATCAATATTTTCATCATCTTCATCTAAATTAACCGCATCTACTTCATTTTCTTCTTCTATACCATAATTTTTCTGAACTTCTACATAATCTATATCGTGAGCATCAACACCTATTTCTTCCTCAAAAGGTGTACCAAGCGGTACCGGAGGCGAAGGCACACAGATATATCTACTACTTGAAGTACCTAAACCACTAGTAATTCGCTTTTTACTACCACTACCGTTTTCGAGACAAATTTTTTTAACACCTTTAGTAGCGAAGTTTCTTAATTTATCCATAGTATAAATTAAATTAAACTAAAAAAATTCAAAACACACAAATATAATAAAATTAAATATTCAACAATTAATACAATAAATAAAAATTATACGTAAGAGATGGAACGACAATACCAAATTTTGAAAGTATACGAAGGTTGCGAATTTAGGAAATTAAATATATTGAATATTTGAGATTTGTGATTTGAGAGAGAATGAGATTAGAGAGAGTGAAAAATGATTTGAAGGTGTAGGGTATTTATAGAATTTTTTTTGGGATTAAAAAATTATTTTAAAAGTAATTTTTTTTTTAATTAATGGGCCCAAACTAGCCGTTTGGGCCCAAAAACGGCTATATATCCGTTGGGCCAACGGCTAGTTTGGCCCAAAATCCAAAATTTTCAAAAAAAAAAAAATAAATAAAAAATCGGGCCGGGCCAGTTAACCAACGGGCTTGGACTGGGCTTGGTCCGGGCCGGTTAACCGAGCCCAAATTAAAAAAAAAGTCCCGAAACCCGGTAATCTAAACCCCTTGGGCTTACCGGGCATGGTCAAACCGGCCCACTTGACAACCTTACCAAAGCCCAAGCAAATTGAGGCCATTGCTTCTTCATTTGGCTACCCATTGAGAAGATTTTAATTCCAAAACTAGATGGTTTGTTTTTATTTTTCTTGTGTATATGAGAATGGAGTAATTAACTAGGAGTTTATATAGCCTAAACTAAGATAAAAATATTCAAAATAAATCTTAGATTTTCTCATTTTTTGGTTAATGCTATTCCATTAATGTCTTGACATAATGGGAAGCCATGAACAATTCATACACCTTTGGTTGACTCACCTATTATTCTAAAGTTAAGTCCAAACTTTTATTGGATTCCAAGAATATAGTTCATGTTTTTTTTGTTGGTACATTGAAAATTTGATTAAATAAAACTTCTAAAGTTGAAATATATATTTCTGCCTACAATTATTTGCTCATTATTTGGAAGGTTGGGTCCATTAGTTATGTGTACTATTGATTCTTTGAGCACCACTTATTATTCATGATTTGAGCACCACTTATTATTCACATCATGGGACCATACACACTTTGGTATCATAAAAAATAGTCTATCGTATAGAGCTTCATCTTATATTTTTACATAGAATTTTTTCACGTTTGAATTTGTAATCACCTGATTATACAAAAATAACTTTACTAGTTACTCTAAGGCTATCTTCATACTTTGCATCACCAAGAATGACAATATATTGGAAGCTATTATTTCCAATTTCATATATATATTTTTTCCGGTTTAACTATCTGTTAGTCATCAGATATACCATGCTAAATTCATCCAAACGATTGATAAATTCACCTGAACCGTCACTAAATTCACCTAAATATCGCTAAATTCACATAAATGGGCCGCTAAATTCACCTAAATACCGCCAAATTCCCATAAATAGCCGTTAAAAATTACTAACTGCCACTAAATGTACATAACAACCACTAAATTCACGTAAACTGCTACTAAATTTACCTAAATCGCGCTAACGTTATTTAATATGTGAAAGAATTCATAAAATTGGGAGACTTTAGGTATGCTTTTGACCCTTTAATCAAATTAAAAGGGAGGGCATTTTTGCAGAATACTGTAACTCAATGGCACTTGTAGAATTAATAATTATTTTTCTTTCTTTTGCTTGTTGTTTTGGTAACTTGGAATCATCAAATCCTCATTGATATGGTTGCTATTATATTTATATGAATAATACATTGGCAATTGCTGGAAGAATGGAAGAATCTATATATATATATTAAATTTCAGTAAAACGAACTCGTAATCAATTGAAATAAATCTCTGGAAACATTCAAAATACAATCATTTAAATGACAAAACAATTGCAATCCAAAGTAGGAAAAGAAAACAACAAATAAAGAATATCAATTTTTTGGTTATCATCCCTTGGACTCACAACATGAGAACCCTATGGTTTATATATGTGGAGATGGAGGACTTTCTTGAAACATGTTGAACATGGAAAATGAAAATTTAATAATATGGAGGTGGAGGTGATGGAGAAGGAGTTGAAGATGATTGATAATAGTAAGGAGGTGGTGGTGATGGAGAAGGAGTTGAAGATGATTGATAATAGTAAGGAGGTGGTGGTGATGGTGAAGGAGGAGGGGGTGAATTATAGTAGTAAGGCGGTGGCGGAGAACTAGGAGATGGTTTCTTATAGTAGTCGTTCTTTGGGAAAGATGGCACCTTGTATTCCGGTTTAGGTACTGAAGGCACCTTCGGAACATATGGCACCTTCTTGTAATTGTCTTCTGGAACTGATGGTTTCTTGTAGTAGTCATTCTTTGGCAAAGAGGGCACCTCGTATTCATGTTTAGGAACGGAGGGTACCTTTGGAACCTTCTTGTAGTTGCCTTCTGGAACTGATGGCTTCTTGTAGTAGTCATTCTTTGGCAAAGAGGGTGCCTGGTATTCCTTTTTAGTCACCGAGGGTGCCTTGTAGTCGTTATCTTTTGGAACAGACGGTACCTTCTTGTAGCTATCTTTTGGAACAGACGGCACCTTCTTGTAGCTATCTTTTGGAACAAACGGCACCTTCTTGTAGCTATCTTCTGGAACTGATGGCTTCTTGTAGTAGTCATTCTTTGGCAAAGATGACGCCTGGTATTCCTTTTCAGGCACCAAGGGTACCTTGTAGGCGTTATCTTTTGGAACAGACGGCACCTTCTTGTAGCGGTCTTCTGGAACTGATGGCTTCTTGTAGTAGTCATTCTTTGGCAAAGATGGCGCCTGGTATTCCTTTTCAGGCACCGAGGGTTCCTTGTTGTCGTTATCTTTTGGAACAGACGACACCTTCTTGTAGCTGTCTTCTGGAACTGATGGCTTCTTGTAGTAGTCATTCTTTGGCAAAGATGGCGCCTGGTATTCCTTTTCAGGCACCGAGGGTGCCTTGTATTCGTTATCTTTTGGAACAGACGGCACCTTCTTGTAGCTATCTTCTGGAACTGATGGCTTTTTGTAGTAGTCATTCTTTGGCAAAGATGACTCCTTATTGTATGTTGAAGTTGGTGATTCACTAGAGGGTGAATATGCCATGGTGCATGTGGCAATCAAGAAAAATGTCAAAGCAAAAGCATATTGAGGCCATTGCTTCTTCATTTGGCTACCCATTTTAGAAGATTTGAACTCTAATTAAGGCTAGATTGTTTGTTTTTCTTTTTCTTGTGTGTTTTAGAATTGAGTAACTAGGAGTTTATATAGCCTAAACTAAGAAGGTGACATGATAATATGAATGATTAAAATAATCCAAACATATCAAAGATTTCCCATTTTTTGGTTAATGCTATTCCACTAAGGTCTTGAAACATAATGGGAAGCCATGAACAATTCATACACAAATTTGCATGACTCATTTCATAAAAACATAAAAATAATAATTCAAACTTTTATTGACTTCCAAGAATGATGTCTTTTTTTTTTTTTGGGTGTTGGTACATTGAATATTTGATTAAATAAATTTTTTAAAGTTGAAATATATTGTTCATTATACAGTGTATGTACTTTGATGCTTTTAGGCAGCACTACTTATAATTCACATGATCATGAGACCATATATGTTTCATAATCAATGATATAATTTTTTATTTGATTTTAGAATTTATCTCAACAAACTAAAAATCGAAAAAAAAATGTATCGGAAGCTAATTATGTATCTTTATTAAAAAAATTTTATCTTTATCGGATGTATCAGGAGCTAATTATGTATCTTGACAGACTCAAAAACGGAATTATCAGTAATTATTTAAAATGTCAAATTTTTCTGAACTCCAAGTTGTCGGGATTTATGTTGTTTGCCCATAAATTAAGAGTAAAGCATCTAGTACCCACGAACTATGACTAAATTTGTTACAGCACACTTCAACTTCACAGAGGACCTATCTCCCCCCCCCCCCCCCCAACTCAATTTTAGTGTACTTTTTTGTCACACTTTTTAGCTGATGTGACACTTTTTTAACTGACGTGGGCTCCATTTTTACGTAATAAAAGTGTCATATCAGCACAAAAGGGGGACAGAAATACGCTAAAATTGAGTTCAGAAGAGTAATAAGACCTATGTGAAATTGAAGTATGTCGTAGCAACTTTGGTCATAGTTCAAGAGATACTGGATGCTTATCTTGTAAGTCCATCAAATATTTTAGTTTATCCTTAAGAGTAGGAGGATCCTTGTGTGAAACTTAGATGTTGAAGGACGTACCTCTTCTTCTTTTTTTCTCTATTTTCTTTATTTATTTCTTTATTTCTTTAATGAACTTAAAAGTATCTTTTTTTTCCCAACATGTGTATATGGATGTAATATTAATATGATTGATATTTTAAATTTACTATTTGAAGTTTTCAAAAGTCTCAAATTGGTTGTGGCCTTTTTTCGTAGTGAATTTATGAATTTGAATACTTTTACAATTTGAATTATATTTTAAAAAGACGCGAACCCTCAACTGATGATAGGGTGCTCAACCACTTGAGCAAGTCTCACCTGGTGAAGTTAATTATTTCCGTTTTCCACAGTCATATATATTATTATTATTATTTTGCTTGGTTTAACTATAAAATCGAATAAATTGCTATTAAATGCACCTAATTAACCGCCGATAAATTCTTTAATATCTAAAGGGTCATTTGGTTGGCGATAAGTTATTTCGGGATTAATTATTTCGAGATTAGCTATATCGAGATAAGTTATCCCATTATGTATATGGGATAACTTATCCCATCATTATGGTATAAATAATCTTCGAGACTAACTAATACCTCCAATCAAACGCGAGATTGTCACACCCCTTTTTCTATTAACATCCAAAAAAAAGATTGAATTTTTGTTTCGAAAGGGGCTTTTATTAAAGTGACAAAAATAAAAATTTTGTTTCGGAAAAGGATTATTTACATTTTTACTCAGAGTCGCCACTTGGCATAATCTGGTGTGCCAAGTCACCATTGAAAAATTCCTTTTCAAAAACCATTTGACTCTTTAAACTGGTTTGCGAACAGAGACTCCGGCTAAAGAATTCTGTTGACCGAGGGGAAGGTGTTAGGCACCCCTCGATCCCGTGGTTCAACCACGATCGCTTGGTAGAGTGTATCAACTATTCTGGCATTACGAAATGTACAAACCACACAAAAGCACACAAAATAATCAAACAATAAACAAAACAAAACAAAAAAAAATAATCCAAAAATGTAAAGTCCAGTCCAATTATACAGTCCAAAAATAAATAATGCGGAAATATAAATCTATTCTACCCTAGACTAATCCTATACTACGCTCTACCGCTTCACCCGACGCCTCGAGCCTTCACCACGAACATCTTCCAAGTACAAGGTACTTCGGGGCATTCCCCGGTGAATAAATATATACAGATACTTTGGGGCATTCCCCGGCCAAATTATACAATTGAATTAAATGCAATAAACTAGAAGTCATTCCACAAACGCGCAACCAAACATTCAATGGAAACACCAATCCTAAATTTTGCCTACCCAATCTATGTTTGCCTAAACCAATCGACGTATCATGATACTACCAAGATCAATTAAAGTTCATTTCAAGTCAAACAACTCATGAATCAAGCTAACCAAAATTCACCAATTATATCAAGTTTTCAACTCTCACCCCTAAATTCCCTTTTAACTCTAATTTTTCTCAATCCACGATTTCTATTTCAATGAAATTAAGCAACAAGTCAATATCAAAGTAGCAATTCATCACTAATCAAGATCAAACAACACACAGATTCCATCCAATGCACCATATTTCATCAACAATGAAATAAAAAAAAGGGAAAGGAGTAGAAATGGACCTCAATGATGATTTTACTCTGAATATCAGTCAATCGAGAGGAAGAATCCGCGTGCTGAAAAACCTTGATTCGAAACCTCAACTCAAACCCCCAGCTCCGGTATGCATCCCTTTTACCATCTTTCAATGACCCCAAGATAAAATAACTCAGAACAGACAATACACGAACAAAATTTCGCCAAGAGCAGTGAACCAACAAATATCCAAATTTTACAAGAAAACTAAGAAAAAGATGTATGGCCGGAACTCCAGAACTCAGACGGCGGAAAAACTGATGGAAGAGGGTTGGATTTCGGTGACAACGAGTGTTTTTTCGGTGAACAGCTCAGCGAAAATGTTAACCCCGACTTCTCCCTCGCAGCTCTCTCTCGCAATTTTCAGTGTGTGGGTAGAACTCGTGAATGGCCCAAAATCCCCATCCCTTTCTCTGTTTGTATTCAATGAATAAGAGCCTATTTCGTCGTCGGAATCAGTCCGACCCTTACCGAATTCAACCCAAACAGACCGGAATCAACCCGAATTGGTTGATTTCTGACCGATTCAAGCAGCTAGTTCTGATTTCCGTGACGGAGATGAGTTTAATCGAGTTTTCCGGTGGATTTCAAAGTAAAGTCGGATCGGGTGAAGTGATTTCCGATGGAGAATGGCCGAAAAACTCGATCTCTGGTCGATTTCTCTCTCGAACTCTCTCACTGTTTTCTTTCACTTTCTCTTGCTCTTTTCTCTTCTCTCTCCCGCAGCTCTCACTGTTGTAGCGTCGCCAAAGCTCCGGCGAGCTTAACAGTGGCGGCGCCTCTCTCTCTCTCGTTCTCTCTTCTCGTCCGACTAGATCTCTCTCTCCCGTATGTGTGCTCCTCTATTAGTGCGTTTCTTCAATCCATAAAAATAGAGTCATGTTGTGAGGTGTATGGATTTAGTGATTGTTGTTGTCGTGTGAGGGTGTGTGTATAGTGAATATTTTTGTTTCCAGTGAGTTGTAAAGTGTTGTAGTGTGTGTGGAATTGGTGTAGAAGATGGAAAAAAAATAGAATCCTTGTGTGCCTTGTTCTATGTGTGTATATATATCCATTATGTTGAAATTATGTGGGTCCTGATGGGAATTGTGCGTGAGGTATGGGGTAGGGGGTGGTAAGATGGGTAGGGATGGGGTAGGGGTAGGGGTAGGTTGTTAGAATAAGGTTTGTCAGGATAAAATTTATTAAGAGTTGTTATTTTTGTCATTTTATTGAGGGTATAATCACGTGGGTAAGGGTGTATGATAAAGTGAGGTAAAAATAAATAAAATTGGACTTGGGAGGGACAAAATTAGGTGTCTACAACATGCCCCCTTTGAATGTAAACATGAAGTGTTTTCAGACAAAGAAGTAGACAGCGAGACCAAATTTTGACCCGACCATTATTCAAAGAAAGAAACAGAAGGAAGAAGGACAACCGGGTCTTGACTTAAGACATCCTTCCTACCCAAATTACGAGAGAATCATGTCACGGGTATTTCAAAGGATTGAAAGAGGTGGACTATACCGAGTTGGAGAGTCGAGTGAGGTTCCATCGAGGTTCCGGTCCGCGGCTCTGTTATTACATCAAAAATTAAAATTACAAGTTAAAACATAAATGAAATTACAAAAATCCTATCTATACAGCTTATGTTGGTTCTTGACTCGACTTTCATCACCCTATTCTTCAGGCGGGCTCCTAACTTGCAATTTCTTTCAACTTGTTGCTTGGCTTTCAATTGCTTCACTTTGCTGCTTGACTTTTTCGTTTCTTCACCCTATTCTCCAGGCGGGCTCCTGACTTGCTATTTCATCACTTTGTTGCTTGACTTTTCATTTTCTTCACTCTGTTCTCCCGGCGGGCTCCGGACTTGCTATTTCATCACCCTGTTCTTCAGGCGGGCTCCTGACTTGTTATTTCATCACTTTGTTCTTCAGGCGGGCTCCTGAAACTCAAAATTAAAACTAGAACGAAAATTATCCCAAACAAGAATTATAAATAAGTAGTATTTCATTTTTTGAAAGTGTTGTCCCATTTTCCAGGAGGGTCCTGAACATAAGGTGAAATCCCATTTTTCAGGAGGGTCCTGAACAAAAAGTAAAGTCCCATTTTACAGGAGGGTCCTAAACATAAAGTAAAATCCCATTTTTAGGAGGGTCCTGAACATAAAGTGAAATCCCATTTTTCAGGAGGGTCCTGAACAGAAAGTAAAATCTCATTTTTCTGGAGGGTCTTGAACAACAAGTAAAATCCCATTTTTCAGGAGGGTCCTGAACATAAAGTGAAATCCCATTTTTCAGGAGGGTCCTGAATAGTCAGCAAATTCCCATTTTTCAGGAGGGTCCTGAACATAAAGTAAATTCCCATTTTTCAGGAGGGTCCTGAACATAAAGTGAAATCTCATTTTTCAGGAGGGTCCTGAACAGCAAGTAAAATCCCATTTTTCAGGAGGGTCCTGAACATAAAGTGAAATCTCATTTTTCAAGAGGGTCCTAAACAGTCAGTAAATTCCCATTTTTCAGGAGGGTCCTGAACATAAAGTAAATACCCATTTTTCAGGAGGGTCCTGAGCATAAAGTGAAATCCCATTTTTCAGGAGGGTCCTGAACAGTCAGTAAATTCCCATTTTTCAGGAGGGTCCTGAACATAAAGTAAATTCCTATTTTTCAGGAGAGTCCTGAACATAAAGTGAAATCCCATTTTTCAGGAGGGTCCTGAACCTAAAGTAAAATCCCATTTTCCAGGAGGGTCCAGAACATAAAGTGAAATCCCATTTTTCAGGAGGGTCCTGAACATAAAGTAAAATCCCATTTTTCAGGAGGGTCCTGAACATAAAGTAAAATCACATTTTTCAGGAGGGTCCTGAACATAAAGTGAAATCCCATTTTTCAGGAGGGTCCTGAACAGAAAGTAAAATCCCATTTTTCAGGAGGGTCCTGAACTGAAAGTAAATTCCCATTTTTCAGGAGGGTCCTGAACTGAAAGTAAATTCCCATTTTTCAGGAGGGTCCTGAATAGAAAGTAAAATTCCATTTTTCAGGAGGGTCCTGAACATAAGGTAAAATCCCATTTTTCAGGAGGGTCCTGAATTGAAAGTAAATTTCCATTTTCCAGGAGGGTCCTGAACAGAAAGTAAAATCCCATTTTTCAGGAAGGTCCTGAACAGAAAGTAAAATCCCATTTTTTAGGAGGGTCCTGCCCATAAAGTGAAATCCCATTTTTCAGGAGGGTCCTGAACATAAGTAAAATCCCATTTTTCAGGAGGGTCCTGAACATGAAGTAAAAGCCCATTTTTCAGGAGGGTCCTGAATTGAAAGTAAATTCCCCTTTTCCAGGAGGGTCCTGAACATGAAGTAAAAGCCCATTTTTCAGGAGGGTCCTGAACATAAACTAAATTCCCATTTTTCAGGAGGGTCCTGAATTAAAAGTAAATTCTCATTTTCCAGGAGGGTCCTGAACATGAAGTAAAATCCCATTTTTCAAGAGGGTCCTGAACATAAAGTAAATTCCCATTTTTCAGGAGGGTCCTGAATTGAAAGTAAATTCGCATTTTCCAGGAGGGTCCTGAATTGAAAGTAAATTCCCATTTTTCAGGAGGGTCCTGAACATGAAAGTAAATTCCAATTTTCCAGGAGGGTCCTGAATATGAAGTAAAATCCCATTTTTCAGGAGGGTCCTGAACATAAAGTAAATTTTCATTTTCCAAGAGGGTCCTGAATTGAAAGTAAATTCCCATTTTTCAGGAGGGTCCTGAACATAAAAGTAAATTCTCATTTTCCAGGAGGGTCCTGAACATGAAGTAAAATCCCATTTTTCAGGAGGGTCCTGAACATAAAGTAAATTCTCATTTTTCAGGAGGGTCCTGAATTGAAAGTAAATTCCCATTTTCCAGGAGGGTCCTGAACATGAAGTAAAATCCCATTTTTCAGGAGGGTCCTGAACATAAAGTAAATTCTCATTTTTCAGGAGGGTCCTGAATTGAAAGTAAATTCCCATTTTCCAGGAGGGTCCTGAACATGAAGTAAAATCCCATTTTATAGGAGGGTCCTGAACATAAAGTAAATTCCCATTTTTCAGGAGGGTCCTGAATTGAAAGTAAAATCCCATTTTTCAGGAGGGTCCTGAACATAAAGTAAATTCCCATTTTTCAGGAGGGTCCTGAACAGAAAGTAAATTCCCATTTTTCAGGAGGGTCCTGAGTTGAAATTAAATTCCCATTTTCCAGGAGGGTCCTAAATTGAAAGTAAATTCCCATTTTCCAGGAGGGTCCTGAACATGAAGTAAAATCCCATTTTTCAGGAGGGTCCTGAACATAAAGTAAATTCCCATTTTCCAGGAGGGTCCTGAATTGAAAGTAAATTCCCATTTTTCAGGAGGGTCCTAAATTGAAAGTAAATTCCCATTTTTCAGGAGGGTCCTAAATTGAAAGTAAATTCCCATTTTTCAGGAGGGTCCTGAACATGAAGTAAATTCCTATTTTCAGGAGGGTCCTGAACATAAAGTAAATTCCCATTTTTCAGGAGGGTCCTGAACATAAAGTAAATTCTCATTTTTCAGGAGGGTCCTGAATTGAAAGTAAAATCCCATTTTTCAGGAGGGTCCTAAACATAAAGTAAATTCCTATTTTTCAGGAGGGTCCTGAACAGAAAGTAAATTCCCATTTTTCAGGAGAGTCCTGAGTTGAAACTAAATTTCCATTTTCCAGGAGGGTCCTGAATTGAAAGTAAAATCCCATTTTCCAGGAGGGTCCTGAATTGAAAGTAAATTCCCATTTCCAGGAGGGTCCTGAACATGAAGTAAAATCTTATTTTTCAGGAGGGTCCTGAACATAAAGTAAATTCCCATTTTTCAGGAGGGTCCTGAATTGAAAGTAAATTCCCATTTTCAAGGAGGGTCCTGAATTGAAAGTAAATTCCCATTTTCCAAGAGGGTCCTGAATTGAAAGTAAATTCTCATTTTCCAGGAGGGTCCTGAACATGAAAGTAAATTCCCATTTTCCAGGAGGGTCCTGAACATGAAGTAAAATCCCATTTTTCAGGAGGGTCCTGAACATAAAGTAAATTCTCATTTTTCAGGAGGGTCCTGAATTGGAAGTAAATTCCCATTTTCCAGGAAGGTCCTGAACATGAAGTAAAATCCCATTTTTCAGGAGGGTCCTGAACATAAAGTAAATTCCCATGGATATGCATTTCCAATGGTAGCTGAATCAAGTGAAACAAATTTGCCCCTGTTTCAATCAAAGAAAAATTTGTCAGTTAAAAACTTAGTGGTGGCTTGCAGCTCTTGGCTTCTCAGGTATCTGCCCCAGTACTCGTTCCTTTCATCTTTGTTCCAAATTGCTAACACTTGCCCTGTCTTACCGCATCATTGACCCGGATCTAGATTGAGGGAAATGAGTTCTGACTCAAACAATGGGTTTCCATTTTTACCATGCCCCTGAGGTGCACTCTTTTCCCAAATCTGAAATGTTTCCACGGATCCAATAGTCTGTCGGTTGATACACTTCCTTTGTTTCGTGTTGAATTACGATCATATTTCTTTCTTGTGTTGTTCCTTGGCTTTTCCTCATATAATTGGAAAGACTGGTAGTAAATTTTGAAATCCTTTCTCGCTTGTTTTGACACAGACTTGACTTAAAATGTAAAGAAATGATGGTGACTCTTATTTTTATAAATGACATAAGAAAAGACAAAAGGCATGACTATGTAAATGAAAGAAATGGGCAATGTCCCATAAAGAAAAAACTATCTGAATACGACAACCAACTCCAATGAGTAAGACATGCATTTTGGATTCAGCTGCCTGATCTTCCTATCCAAACTCCTCATTTGTTGTTGAGTTCGTGCCTTTGCCGCTGAGCCGCTTCTTCAAATCTATGGGACTCATACATCACATTCGATTGACGACATCTTAAAAGACTTTTGACAACAAATCTCTTTCTTTTCACTTTTCACTTTTCTCTTGAACTCGCCATCGCCTTACGGTGGCCGTGAGGGTTTTCACCAATAAAACTCTCTCATTTTTATTTCTCTCCACTCACCATCGCCTTATGGTGCCTGCAAGGGTTTTCACCAATAAGACTCTCTCATTTTTGTATTTCTTTCCTGATTTCTTATGCTGAGGGAGACTAGTGGCACTTCACAATGTTTCATCATATCCATTGCATGCTTAGCATTAACATTATCAAAAATTGATCTGAAGGACTTTCTTTGGTTGTAACTTGGCTTTTGGATAAGGTTAGAAAATGATGGCAAGGGGTTCGAACGACATTTGAAGTGGGGGTGGGACTTACAACTTTTGGAATCGACTCAAACAACACATTAACTCATGCCCCAGTTTTGTTGACTGGGTGAATCTTAAATCTTTATTTGGTTGGACCGAGCCCGAAATAGGGCAGCCTACGTATCTCACTCCCGAGAGAGGAGAATCAGGTCGCACATAGTTCCATCAGCTTGTTCTTTGTTTTGATTTGATTTTGATCTTTGACTCTATTTTGATTTCAAAAGAGGGATATGAAAGAAAAAATAAAACGGAGCTCAAACGGGTAAACAAGGGATGACACAATGTTTGGATAGAAGAATAAAATGCCTTCATCATATCAATCTTCAAAAATGCAAGTACTAAACATGCAATAAAATAAAATAAAGGATCAAATATCATACATAGTATCTTTTGACCGCATCAGCATTGATAGCCATTTCTGCCATTTTGCCTTCAATATCTGTCAAATATAAGGCTCCATTGGGTAACACTTTCTTCACAACGAAGGGACCTTGCCAGTTAGAGGAGAACTTGCCTTTCGCTTCGACCTGGCATATCATCATAAGACCATGCAAAAACATCCTTATAATCAATTAATGCTTGAATCATTCCATCTTTTAGCTGCGGCAAAGCATGTACACTGATTTTAGTTTCCCTAACATCTTCTTGATCCCCTAGATTTATTGGCTCAGTCTCATTCAAATTAGGATTCGGTTTGTCTTCAAACTGTTCCAACTCTTTGTTTATTTCTTCTAGTGCTCTTTCTTCATTATATTCCCCATCCCGCTTCATTACATCTTGATTAGTTTGGATTTTAAGATCAGGCTGAAAATTCCGCATGCATGTCATGTCATTAGAATCAGCATAAAAAGAACTGTGTAAGAAAAGAAAAACAAAATACATTAGACACAAAACAAAAGGGACATTACATTTCATTAAATAAAAAGATAGAAGGGTTTAAACACAGATGCCAACATAACATAAACAAACTAAAATCCGAATTACAACCCTGAAATAACTCGGATAAACAGAAAGAAAAACAAAATAAACTACCAAAACTCCCTCCTGATGGGGAGAGGAGTGACTTCCCAATTATTGAGCCGGACAGTTGGACCTATGAATTGCACGTCTGCCATACTGGTACCTTCTCCTGCTTCGACCATATCAACTTCCATACAAAGGTTCTGGAAGTCATCAACCAATTCAACCTCAAATTCCACATGCTTCGTGACACCGCTCTTAACAAATGATTCACTGAGTAGTGGCATTGGGCGAGGGAGTGACCATATTTCCTTTTTCCTTCCCTTGGCTTTCTTCAGATCTTCAGCTGTAGGCTCAAATCCCAGACCAAACGTGCCCACATTCTCACTCGGACATATGGGATGAACTATACCGTGCAGAGACGCTCTCAAACCCTTTCCTGGCTCAAATCCGTATTTCCAAAGTTCACTCACCATCATGATAGAAGCAGAAGACAATTGCAGTCCCGGTATAGCCTGTCATTCAAGGATACGATTCACTGGCACTGTATCAAAAATTTGATAGATGAATGTCTCCTCTATGTTATTTGTTTCAATAAGAGACAAGGGAGAATCTTCGTAGGCTGACAAATCTCCTTCACCATGAATAACTACTTCTTGCCTGTCATGCTCAAACTTAATCATTTGGTGCAGTGTAGATGCAACCGCCTTGGCCTTGTGGATCCGCGGCCTTCCCAACAACAGATTGTAAGAGGAGTCTACATTCAATACTTGAAACTCTATGGCGAACTCAACAGGCCCTATGGTCAACACTAGTTCTATTTCGCCAATGGAATTTGATTTTGCACCATCGAAAGCCCTGACACATACATTGTTGGGCCTGATCCTCTCAGCACCAATATTCAGCTTTTGCAAAGTAGAAATAGGGCAAATATTTGCACCTGAACCTCCATCAATCATAACATAAGTGACATAGAAATCTTCACACTTCACTGTAATGTAAAGGCCCCGGTTATGCCCTGTACCTTCAACAGGCAATTCATCATCAGAAAAGCTGATCCGATTGACCTCAAAGATTTTTCCAACCATTTTCTCAAGCTGGTTGATTGTAATCTCTCTTGGAACATATGCTTCATTTAATACCTTCAGTAAAACATCACGATGCTCCTTGGAGTGCAACAACAAAGATAAAAGGGAAATTTGAGCAGGGGTTTTCTTCAGCTGGTCTAATATTGAATACTCTGGCAAATTCATCTTTTTCAAAAATTCTTCGGCTTCTTCTTCGGTGATAGGCTTTTTGATAGATGACGGTCCACTCACCGTTGGCTTGGACTTTCTTAAGCTTTCAGGCACGAAACATCTTCCTGACCTAGTCAAACCCCCTACCTCATCTACATCTTCCACTACTTTTTTCCCATGATAGGTCATCACGGTCCGCCCATAATTCCAGGGAATTCTTTTCGTATCAACTATCGGAGGTTGGGTCACCGGTTTGAGGACAATAGGCGCTGTCAGTGCTCCTTTCACCGTCAAGATGGGCTGACTCAGAGCTCCCACCACCGTCAACTTAGGTTTATCCTGACTTGAATCAACATACCTTCTAGCGCCTTGTACTGTGATCAGGGGCTTCTTTGTGCTTTCTTGGGCTTTATCTTCTCTCATTCCTTCCTGGCTCAATGACATTGCTTTCAAAGACTCCACTACATTCACCGATTTCTCCTCAATGGTCTGTATCTTAACAATAGGCTTATAACCCCTCAAAGACTCTTTCCCATCATATATCAATTCTAGCATATTGGCTTCAGCATGGGTTGGCGGCGGATTCTGGTTAATGTTTGGACCCTCCAGGGCCTGGACCAGCATCTGATTTATGTCAATTAAATCTTGGACAGCTCTCTTTAAATGCCAGCATTTCTCGATATCATGGCCTGGCATATCAAAACAGTACGCACACCTTAAAGAATAATCGAGATTCCTTGGTAGTGGATTTGAAAGCCTTCCTTGAATTGGGCTTAAAACCTTCAACTTTTTCAACCTATCAAACAAGCTAGCATATGAATCCCCAAGAGGTGTGACTTGATTTTTGACCGCCTTCTCCTTCTTATACTCGGGCCTAGTTTGAAAACTGGGTCTGGAAGGGTTTTGGTAATTTGGTGGAGCGAATGGGCGATTTTGTGGAGTTTGCGCGCGCCACTGCGGGTAAGAAGGGGTTTGGGCATATGGTTGCGCGCTATATACTAGGTACGGGGGTGGTGGAATGGAATATAAAGGGTTTTGTGGAGGGTAGTAATAGTGGGGAGGAATATATGGAGCTTGGGCGTAGACTTGGGCTTGGGATTGGGGATAGGGGCGAGGTGGTCTTTTAGGATAGGAATGGGTTCCAGCTACAACAGTCGCCACATCCTCTTTCTTCTTTTTACCGCCAAATACGCCAGATCCACCTTGAATCGCTTGTGTGGTGGCTTTTAATGCGGCAAAACTCACTATTCGACCGGTCTTAATCCCGTCCTCTATCATCTCCCCCATTTTGAGGACTTCAATAAAAGACTTTCCCATTGCCGGGAGTAAATATTGAAAATAAGTCTCATCTTGTGCCTGAATGAAAACCTCTACCAACTTACTTTCTTTCATAGGAGGCTTTACCCTGGCGACCTGTTCACGCCACCTTATTGCGTATTCCCTAAAACCTTCAGTGTTTTTCTTCTTCATGTTGACCAAAGATTTTTCGTCCGAAATCAGGTCGATGTTATACTGAAAATGTTGCACAAACTCAGAAGACAAGTCGTCCCAGCTGTTCCACTTGTCGATATCTTGATCGATAAACCATTCTGAAGCCAGATCAGAAAGACTCTCGCCAAAGAAAGCCATGAGCAGCTCTTCCCTTCCTCCTGCAGCCCTCAACTGGTTGCAATAGCGTCTCAAGTGGGCCACGGGATCACTGTGTCCCGCATACTTCTCGAACTTAGGCATTTTAAAACCGAGGGGAAGGTTGATGTCTGGGAACATGCACAGATCTTTATAAGAAACACTCTTATAACCTCCGATTCCCTGCAAATTTCTCATGGCCTGTTCTAAGCTTTTCAACTTCCGCACTATGACTTCTTGTTCCTCTGTTGCGACAGGTTTCTCTGAATCAAATGGAAATGCAGGTGACTGAGTGTACCCATACGGTTCATTCATTCTCAAAGTCGGCTCCGGGGCATAATACTGACTATCTGGAACCTTCAATACTGGCTCACTGGCAGACCGAGGAAACCCCATTGTCGGACGCACAGCATATGCGGGAGCTTCAGGTAGTAGCAGGGCCACAAATACCGGTGTGATCGGTGGCGCTGGCTGAGCAGCTGGTCTTGATTGGGGAGCTGCCAAGGGCACACCAGAACTGCCAGGATAATAATGTCGTGGAGTGAATCCTGGCGCGTGCTCAGGTGACTCAGTAGGAGCAGAGAATTGCGCCTGAGAGAGCGGTGGGCAATTAGAGATATTCCCAAGACCTTCCGGGAGCGGAGGAGGAGGCATTCCGCTAGCCCATGCCCGGTGCAAATCTATCAATTGTTGCCTGAGCCTTACTACCTCATCATCGTGTTCTGAACTTTCTTCTCTGTGATCCTGATCCGGGTCAATGAGCGAATTTTCAATCTCCCTGCTAGCCATGACAAGCTCTGCTTTGGATCTAGTGAAGTATGGGTGACTAGCCAGAGTGCTGCAAACCTACCACTGTTATCTGAAAGAACATGCTCATCAAAGACGACATCCGTTAGGATTAGGGCACACAACAAGCATGAGAGTCACATTGGTAAAATTGTCCTGAATTCATGCTCATTTCTACCAGCTTTTGAGGGTAGCGAGGTCATTTCAACATCATCCCGATTTTTATCTACACTCTTTTTTTTTTCCGTATCCACCTCTGTTCTTTCCACTTCTCCGTTATCTACCTTTATTTTATCATTCTTTATGGCTTTTATTCTTCTTTAACAAACGAAACAAAATGATTAGATCGAACCCAAAAGTAGATTGCCTACGTATCATGTTGTACATGAATCAGATCTTGCGTAGTTTGGGCAGTTTTGCCAAAACGACCAATTAAAATCTTTTTTTACTTTAAAAAGAAAAGAAAATAACAAATTATCAAAAGAATTGACGAAAATCTTTTTGCATTTTTTTTTTAGGTTTAAACTACCTATACAAAAATGAAATCTATGATTACCAAAGAAGAATCTTTTTGGGTTTTCGATTTAGAATTTCATAGGAAAATGAGACTTGAAACTATTAAAGAAAAATCTTTTTGTAGTTTTCTTTTAGAGATGTATATGAAACACCTACTCTAAGTGAAGAGTGAAGAAAATCTTTTGAATTTTTCAGATTCCTGTACAACATGAAATCTATGGTTACCGAAGAAAATATTTTTGGATTTTCGATTTTAAATTTCATACGAAAATGAAACTTGAACTCATTAAAGGAAAATATTTTTTTTTGCTTTCTTTTAAAGATGTACATGAGACACCTACACTAAATGAAGAGTGAAGAAAATCTTTTTTGAATTTTTGAAATAAGATCCCCGAACCTAAAATAGGTTGCCTACGTCTCTCACTCCCGAGAGAGGAGAATCAGGGGTGCGTAGTTCGTCCGGTCTGGACACTTGACGATTAACTAATAAATTGACCCTAACTTAAGAGACAACCAAAAACAAACGAGTGAAAACTTTTTGGATTTTCAACTAAGACTGACACCATCAATTATAAAAAAATCTTTTTGGTATTTTGTTTTTGACAAATAAGTAGAAAAGGCAAACAAAACCCTCTTTTTTTTATTTATTTTTTTTATTTTTTTTTGAACTTACGGTACTTTGAAAAGATAAATGCAAAACGTAAAAAAATCTTTTTGAGTTTTGGATCGTGAAGAACAAAAGTCATAAAGAACTCTAAAATAAACTACGACACTCCTTTTGATTCATTCTTTTCGACTCACTTTTTTTCTTTCTTTTTTCACACTTTACTTCTAACACATGTTTTCCCCAAATCAGTCCGTCAAATGACCACGTTACTCTCAAAGATGCAATATTTAGCACGTAGGGATGCTTTAAAGGTGAGTCTCCTACAAAGAACCGTGTGGGCCCCGCTAGGTCTCAATATGACGCACATAAGAATGACCTAAAGGCTGACCTACGTTTGTGGTTTACTAAAAAGGCCGTTCGGGGGAGCATATGGTCGATAGTGGCTGCTTTGCTTTCCACCTACTCCATACATCCAACGGCTCCCCCCTAAAATAAAAGTGACTCGACTAGAGTTCGTACGCACGACGTGCGCTCCGAGACTTGTTGCAGAAAGAAGGGCGGGGGGATGGACTCATGATGACAGATATAAAGTGGTAACACATAGGATAAATACTATAAACAAAGAGCACGAAAACGCACAAAAGTGAAAACAATAACAAAACAATAATCACAAACAATGCTTATACACTCGTAATGCCAAACAAAGCCGATACGACTCAAAAATAAGCTCGAATTCTGAAACGTCCCCAGCAGAGTCGCCAGAGCTGTCACACCCCTTTTTCTTTTAACATCCAAAAAAAAGATTGAATTTTTGTTTCGAAAGGGGCTTTTATTAAAGTGACAAAAATAAAAATTTTGTTTCGGAAAAGGATTATTTACATTTTTACTCAGAGTCGCCACTTGGCATAATCTGGTGTGCCAAGTCACCATTGGAAAATTCCTTTTCAAAAACCATTTGACTCTTTAAACTGGTTTGCGAACAGAGACTCCGGCTAAAGAATTCTGTTGACCGAGGGGAAGGTGTTAGGCACCCCTCGATCCCGTGGTTCAACCACGATCGCTTGGTAGAGTGTATCAACTATTCTGGCATTACGAAATGTACAAACCACACAAAAGCACGCAAAATAATCAAACAATAAACAAAACAAAACAAAAAAAAACATACCAAAAATGTAAAGTCCAGTCCAATTATACAGTCCAAAAATAAATAATGCGGAATTATAAATCTATTCTACCCTAGACTAATCCTATACTACGCTCTACCGCTTCACCCGACGCCTCGAGCCTTCACCACGAACATCTTCCAAGTACAAGGTACTTTGGGGCATTCCTCGGTGAATAAATATATACAGATACTTCGGGGCATTCCCCGGCCAAATTATAAAATTGAATTAAATGCAATAAACTAGAAGTCATTCCACAAACGCGCAACCAAACATTCAATGGAAACACCAATCCTAAATTTTGCCTACCCAATCTATGTTTGCCTAAACCAATCGACGTATCATGATACTACCAAGATCAATTAAAGTTCATTTCAAGTCAAACAACTCATGAATCAAGCTAACCAAAATTCACCAATTATATCAAATTTTCAACTCTCACCCCTAAATTCCCTTTTAACTCTAATTTTTCTCAATCCACGATTTCTATTTCAATGAAATTAAGCAACAAGTCAATATCAAAGTAGCAATTCATCACTAATCAAGATCAAACAACACACAGATTCCATCCAATGCACCATATTTCATCAACAATGAAATAAAAAAAGGGAAAGGAGTAGAAATGGACCTCAATGATGATTTTACTCTGAATATCAGTCAATCGAGAGCAAGAATCCGCATGCTAAAAAACCTCGATTCGAAACCTCAACTCAAACCCCCAGCTCCGGTATGCATCCCTTTTACCATCTTTCAATGACCCCAAGATAAAATAACTCAGAACAGACAATACACGAATAAAATTTCGCCAAGAGCAGTGAACCAACAAATATCCAAATTTTACAAGAAAACTAAGAAAAAGATGTATGGACGGAACTCTAGAACTCAGACGGCGGCAAAAATGATGGAAGAGGGTTGAATTTCGGTGACAGCGAGTGTTTTTCCGGTGAACAGCTCGGCGAAAATGTTAACCCCGACTTCTCCCTCGCAGCTCTCTCTCGCAATTTTCAGTGTGTGGGTAGAACTCGTGAATGGCCCAAAATCCCCATCCCTTTCTCTGTTTGTATTCAGTGAATAAGAGCCTATTTCGTCACCGGAATCAGTCCGACCCTTGCCGAATTCAACCCAAACAGACCAGAATCAACCCGAATAGGTTGATTTCTGGCCGATTCAAGCAGCTAGTTCTGATTTCCGCAACGGAGATGAGTTTAATCGAGTTTTCCGGTGGATTTCAAAGTAAAGTCGGATCGGGTGAAGTGATTTCCGATGGAGAATGGCCGGAAAACTCGATCTCTGGTCGATTCCTCTCTCGAACTCTCTCACTGTTTTCTTTCACTTTCTCCTGCTCTTTTCTCTTCTCTCTCCCGCAGCTCTCACTGTTGTAGCGTCGCCAAAGCTCCGGCGAGCTTAACAGTGGCGGCGCCTCTCTCTCTCTCGTTTTCTCTTCTCCTCCGACTAGATCTCTCTCTCCCGTATGTGTGCTCCTCTATTAGTGCGTTTCTTCAATCCATAAAAATAGAGTCATGTTGTGAGGTGTATGGATTTAGTGATTGTTGTTGTCGTGTGAGGGTGTGTGTATAGTGAATATTTTTGTTTCCAGTGAGTTGTAGAGTGTTGTAGTGTGTGTGGAATTGGTGTAGAAGATGGAAAAAAAAATAGAATCCTTGTGTGCCTTGTTCTATGTGTGTATATATATCCATTCTGTTGAAATTATGTGGGTCCTGATGGGAATTGTGCATGAGGTATGGGGTAGGGGGTGGTAAGATGGGTAGGGGTGGGGTAGGGGTAGGAGTAGGTTGTTAGAATAAGGTTTGTTAGGATAAAATTTATTAAGGGTTGTTATTTTTGTCATTTTATGGAGGGTATAATCACGTGGGTAAGGGTGTATGATAAAGTGAGGTAAAAATAAATAAAATTAGACTTGGGAGGGACAAAATTAGGTGTCTACAGAGATAAAATAATCTTACATTTTATCTCAAAATTATCATACTTTATACCTCACACCAAACAACTCCTACATAATTCAAACAGAAAATCCATTGTTGGAAATTGGAATATAATATTTATTATGGAACAATTGTTTATGTTAGAAGATGGGGCTTCTAGTACTAATATGAGTTTAATAATATATTAAACATATCATATATTTGTTTGTCATTTACTTACATACTTCTAGTATATCATTCAGTCTATAAAAGCTTAACTTATACATTGAAGATTAAATCGTCGGTTTTATATTCTATCATGGACCATACTCAATAGAAATGAATAGTGCAGGAGATTTTTCACAGAGGGCCTCTGAAGCCTAAGCTCAATAGCAAACTAGCAGATCTCAATTACTATTCTTAATTTTTTGATTTTTCAGTTTTGCTTAGATGTAATGGTTGATAGAATGACTAACTGATTGGTTGTTATGCCAATGCAGTTTGATTGTATTGAATGTAAATACTTTTGGTAATAAAATAATATTTTAATTGCCAAAAAAAATAATAAATCATCCGTACGTACAACTTTATTATTTGCATGTTGTTTTGGTAATATAGAAGTTTCTGATGGTTGTTATATGTTCCACTGCTTTGCTATTATATTTATGTGAAGAAATTGGCAATTTCTGGATGAATATATATATGAAAAGTATATTATAAAGTTTCAAAGAAGAGAACATGTATTCAATTGAAGAGAACACAGGATATTGTGTTTCATTACTCCTCCACCAATCCAACGTGTTGATTCGTTATCGGCGACCGAAGATAATATTTCAGCTCTTCCCGATAAGTTGAGGTGTAAGTTCTCTCATCAACACTGTTCCAACAAGGTAAATCATAAAAGGAATCAGGAAAACCACTATGTGCCGACCTTTTAGAAGATAATGGCTCCTCGTGAGGATGAAGAGCGATAGTTGGAGTGATATTTGTAGGTATGGCTAAGTCAAATAAATCAGCATAGTGATTATATAATATTTCTATGTATTCATTCGCATCACTCATAGCCGTCCACAAATCAGGTTGTACTTGTTCAGAATCATTGTTCGTATTTATTTTTAAGTTAGCATAAATAATAGTACTAATGTGGCACATAGTATTAGATTTAATGCACGGATTTAACATAGCACCAATCAAGTAAATAGGGGGAATTGGAATTTTTTTTTTTTTTAATTTAGTAAACATGACACCAACAGCTTCTTTATAACCATCTTTATTTTTATATTCTTTAAGTAAACCAAAAATATCGTCTATATATCCCAAAATATTACAAACAACAGGATAATACGCACCGGAAAATTCAATCGTAGCTACATAAATTTTTTCTAAAAACATAACGAGATCATTAATTACAACCCAATCAGAATCACATAGCATACAATCAGCAAAATCAGTAAATGAACCGCAATATTGGTTAAAAGCTAGTGTAATAGGAACTCTATATTTATAACAAGTTTTTAAAAAATTATATGTAGAATTCCATCTAGTATCAATTTCCTCAGGCATCAATATCGGTGCAAGTCCATTTTCTTGACATTTAATTTTAAATTCTCTAATTCTTTTTCTCCGATTATTTCCTTGAATAAAACCAACAGCAAGACGGATTTTTCAATATAAAGCTCAAAAAATTCAAGACCATCTTTTACAATTAAATTAAATATATGACATTCACACTTCATATGAAAAATTTCAGGCAACAGCGGAGATAGCATAGATTTTAATTTTTTTATACCAGTCTTGTTGTTAGAAACATTATCAAAAACAATACATAAGATTATATTCCGATACCATAAAATCCGGCAACTTTCATAATAGAATCATCTATAAAATCTCCAGTATGTTTATGGTCTTCATCATATAAAAAAGCAAGAATACGTTTTTGCATCACAAAATTACTATCCATCCAGTGCCAAGTAACGGTTAAATAATCATTTTTATTTACAACACGACCAAGATCAGAAGTTAGGGACAATCTACATTGAATATTTTTTAATAATGTTGATAAATAAAAATAATATTGTGAATTAGGTCTAAAAATATCAGATCGACAAGTACTTCTAGGAACACCATTAAACATATGATTATAAATAGCTTGAATATAATGAATAAAGGCATAAGAAGAAGGACACCTAAAAGGCAAACAACCCACAGCTACCATTTTAGCTATTTCTTCCCGGTCCCTCAATTTATTATACTTCTTCATTACCTGACCGGTTGCTGGGTCCATTCTAGTTTGCGTTGGCCCATCAACATCCCACCACCTCGTGCAATTTCTAACTCTCTTTTGTGAGCATCACCTATATGTCTCATTAACGTACCCGTACCCCTTGCTTGCCTCCGCTTTTATGCTTATATATTTGTTGACAAATATTGCATTGCACCTCAGTATCTGATATACATTCAAAAAATTGTCATGCAATACTAGTTGTTTTACGAGGTTTTGGGGCACGGGGAGGACAGGAAGGGAGATTAACTGATTCTGATCTAACGTTAGCATTTCCTACTGTGGGTGTCTCATCAATATTTTCATCATCTTCGTCTAAATTAACCGCATCTACTTCATTTTCTTCTTCTATACCATAATTTTTCTGAGCTTCTACATAATCCATATCGTGAGCACCTACACCTATTTCTTCCTCAAAAGGTGTACCAAGCGGTACCGGAGGCGAAGGCACACAAGTATATCTACTACTTGAAGTACCTATACCACTAGTAATTCGCTTTTTACTACCACTACCGTTTTCGGGATAATTTTTTAACACCTTTAGTAGCGAGGTTTCTTAATTTATACATAGTATAAATTAAATTAAACTAAAAAATTTCAAAATACACAAATTTATTAAAATTAAATATTCAACAATTAATACAATAAATAAAAATTATACATAAGAGATGGAACGGCATTACTAAAATTTGAAAGTATCCGAAGGTTGCGGATTTAGAAACTTCCACTTGTACTTTGTAAACGCAAAATTAAAAAATTAAAGTGAGCACTAGGAAATTAAATATATTGTATATTTGAGAATTGAGAATTGAGATTTGAGAGAGAATGAGCTTAGAGAGAGTGAAAAATTGTGTGAAAATTGATTTGAAGGTGTAGGTATTTATAGAATTTTTTTTGGGATTAAAAAATTATTTTAAAAGTATTTTTTTTTTTTAATTAATGGGCCCAAACTAGCCGTTTGGACCCAAAAACGGCTATATATCCGTTGGGTCAATGGCTAGTTTGGCCCAAAATCCAAAATTAAAAAAAAAAAAAAGAAAAAAAAAACGGGTCGGGCCAGTTAACCAGTGGGCTTGATCCGGACCGGTTAACCGAGCCCAAATTAAAAAAAAACCGGCCAGAGACACGGTAATCTAAAGCCCTTGGACTTACCGGGCCTGCTCAAACCGGCCCACTTGACACCCTTACCAAAGCCCAAGCAAATTGAGGTTATTGCTTCTTCATTTGGCTACCCATTGAGAAGATTTTAATTCCAACACTAGATGGTTTGTTTTTATTTTTCTTGTGTATATGAGAATGGAGTAATTAACTAGGAGTTTATATAGCCTAAACTAAGATAAAAATATTCAAAATAAATCTTAGATTTTCTCATTTTTTGGTTAATGCTATTCCACTAAGGTCTTGACATAATGGGAAGCCATGAACAATTCATACACCTTTGGTTGACTCACCTATTTTTCTAAAGTTAAGTCCAAACTTTTATTGGATTCCAAGAATATAGTTCATGTTTTTTTTGTTGGTACATTGAAAATTTGATTAAATAAAACTTCTAAAGTTGAAATATATATTTCTGCCTACAATTATTTGTTCATTATTTGGAAGGTTGGGTCCATTAGTTATGTGTACTATTGATTCTTTGAGCACCACTTATTATTCACATCATGGGACCATACACACTTTGGTATCATAAAAAATAGTCTATCGTATAGAGCTTCATCTTATATTTTTACATAGAATTTTTTCACGTTTGAATTGGTAATCACCTGATTATACAAAAATAACTTTACTAGTTACTCTAAGGCTATCTTCATACTTTGCACACCAAGAATGACAATATATTGGAAGATATTATTTCCAATTTCATATTTTATTTTATTTTCGATTTAACTATCTGGTATTCATAAGATATACCATGCTAAATTCATCCAAACCATCGATAAATTCTCATAAATGGGCCGGTAAATTCATCGAAACGATCGATAAATTCGCCTAAACCGTCACTAAATTCATCTAAATAGGGAGGGCATTTTTGCAGAATACTGTAACTCAATGACACTTGTAGAATTAATAATTATTTTTCTTTCTTTTGCTTGTTGTTTTGGTAACTTGGAATCATCAAATCCTCATTGATATGGTTGCTATAACATTTGTATGAATAAGACATTGGCAATTGCTGGAAGAATGGAAGAATCTATATATATATATATATTAAATTTCAGTAAAACGAACTCGTAATCAATTGAAATAAATCTCTGGAAACATTCAAAATACAATCATTTAAATGACAAAACAATTGCAACCCAAAGTAGGAAAAGAAAACAACAAATAAAGAATTACAAATTTTTGGTTATCATCCCTTGGACTCACAACATGAAAACCCTATGGTTTATATATGTTGAGATCGAGGACTTTCTTGAAACATGTTGAACATGGAAAATGAAAATTTAATAATATGGAGGTGGTGGTGATGGAGAAGGAGTTGAAGATGATTGATAATAGTGAGGAGGTGGTGGTGATGAAGAAGGAGTTGAAGATGAATGATAATAGTAAGGAGGTGGTGGTGATAATGGAGAAGGAGTTGAAGATGATTGATAATAGTAAGGAGATGGTGGTGATGGAGAAGGAGTTGAAGATGATTGATAATAGTATGGAGGTGGTGGTGATAATGAAGAAGGAGTTGAAGATGATTGATAATAGTAAGGAGGTGGTGGTGATGGAGAAGGAGTTGAAGATGATTGATAATAGTAAGGAGGTGGTGGTGATGGAGAAGGAGATGAAGATGATTGATAATAGTAAGGAGGTAGTGGTGATGGTGAAAGAGGAGGGGGTGAATTAGTGTAGTAAGGCGGTGGCGGAGAACTAGGAGATGGTTTCTTATAGTAGTCGTTCTTTGGGAAAGATGGCACCTTGTATTCCGGTTTAGGTAATGAAGGCACCTTCGGAACATATGGCACCTTCTTGTAATTGTCTTCTGGAACTGATGGTTTCTTGTAGTAGTCATTCTTTGGCAAAGAGGGCACCTCGTATTCATGTTTAGGAACGGAGGGTACCTTTGGAACCTTCTTGTAGTTGTCTTCTGGAACTGATGACTTCTTGTAGTAGTTATTCTTTGGCAAAGAGGGCGCCTGGTATTCCTTTTCAGGCACCGAGGGTGCCTTGTAGTCGTTATCTTTTGAAACAAATGGCACCTTCTTGTAGCTATCTTCTGGAACTGATGGCTTCTTATAGTAGTCATTCTTTGGCAAAGATGATGCCTGGTATTTCTTTTCAGGCATCGAGGGTACCTTGTAGTCATTATCTTTTGGAACTGAGGACACCTTCTTGTAGCTGTCTTCTGGGACTGATGGCTTCTTGTAGTAGTCATTCTTTGGCAAAGATGATTCCTGGTATTCCTTTACAGGCACTGAGGGTACATTGTAGTCGTTATCTTTTGAAATAAACGGCATCTTCTTGTAGCTATCTTCTGGAACTGATGGCTTCTTGTAGTAGTCATTCTTTGGCAAAGATGATGCCTGGTATTCCTTTTCAGGCACCGAGGGTACCTTGTAGTCGGTATCTTTTGGAACAGACGACACCTTCTTGTAGCTGTCTTCTGGAACTGATGACTTCTTGTAGTAGTCATTCTTTGGCAAAGATGGCGCCTGGTATTCCTTTTCAGGCACCGAGGGTGCCTTGTAGTCGTTATCTTTTGGAACAGACGGCACCTTCTTGTAGCTGTCTTCTGGAACTGATGGCTTTTTGTAGTAGTCATTCTTTGACAAAGATGACGCCTTATTGTATGTTGAAGTTGGTGATTCACTAGAGGGTGAATATGCCATGGTGCATGTGGCAATCAAGAAAAATGTCAAAGCAAAAGCAAATTGAGGCCATTGCTTCTTCATTTGGCTACCCATATTTTAGAAGATTTGAACTCTAATTAAGGCTAGATTGTTTGTTTTTGTTTTTCTTGTGTGTTTTAGAATTGAGTAACTAGGAGTTTATATAGCCTAAACTAAGAAGGTGACATGATAATATGAATGATTAAAATAATCCACACATATCAAAGATTTCCCATTTTTTGGTTAATGCTATTCCACTAAGGGCTTGAAACATAATGGGAAGCCATGAACAATTCATACACAAATTTGCATGACTCATTTCATAAAAAAATAAAAAAAATAATTCAAACTTTTAAAAACTTCCAAAAATGCTGTCTTTTTTTTCTTTTTTCTTTTTGGGTGTTGGTACATTGAATATTTGATTAAAATTTTTTTTTAAAGTTGAAATATATTGTTCATTATTTGATGTCATGGATCAAAATCAATTGAGTTGGAAGGTTGGGTCCATTATACAGTGTATGTACTTTGATGCTTTTAGGCAGCACTACTTATAATTCACATGATCATGAGACCATATATGTTTCATAATCAATGATATAATTTTGTTTAGAATTTTTCTCAACAGATCCAAAATCGAATTTTTTTTATCGAAAGCTAATTATATATCTTTATAAAGAAAAAAATTATCTTTATCGAATGTATCAGGACTAATTATGTATCTCGACAGACTCAAAATCGGAATTATCAGTAATTATGTAAAATGTCAAAATTTTCTGTAATTAAACTCCAAGTTGTCGGAATTTATGTTGTTTGCCCATAAATTAAGAGTAAAGCATCTAGTACCCCCGAACTATGACTAAATTTGCTACGATACACTCCAACTTCACAGGGGTCCTGTTACCTCCAAACTCAAGTTTAGTGTATTTTTGTCACCCTTTCTAGCTGATGTGATGCCTTTTTAGCTGACGCGGGCTCCGTTTTTACGTAATAAAAGTGTCATATCAACACAAAAGGGTGACAGAAATACGCTAAAATTGAGTTCAGGAGAGTAATATGACCTATGTGAAATTGAAGCGTGTCGTAGAAACTTTGGTCATAGATCGAGGGGTTACTGGATCCTTATCTCGTAAATTAATGACTTGTAAGTCCATCAAATATTTTAGTTTATCCTTAAGAGTAGGAGGATCCTTGTGTGAAACTTAGATGTTGAAGGACGTACCTCTTTTTTTTTTTTTTTTTTTTCTATTTTCTTTATTTATTTCTTTAACGAACTTAAAAGTAACTTTTTTTTCCCAACATGTGTATATGGATGTAATATTAATATGATTGATATTTTAAATTTACTATTTGAAGTTTTCCAAAGTCTCAAATTGGTTCTGGCCTTGTTTCGTAGTGAATTTATGAATTTGAATACTTTTAAAATTTGAATTATATTTTAAAAAGACGCGAACCCTCAACCGATGATGGGGTGCTCAACCACTTGAGCAAGTCTCACCTGACGTAGCTAATTATTTCCATTTTCCACAGTCATATATATTATTATTATTTTGCTTGGTTTAACTATAAAATCGAATAAATTGCTGTTAAATTAACCTAAACCGCCGCTAAATTCTTTAATATCTAAAGGGTAAGAGTGTCAAATGGGCCAGGCCGGGCCAACCCGGAACCGGCCCTCCCATTTTACCCGAGTTCCGGGCCGGTTACGGGCCGGGTTTGGCGTTAACCGGGCCGGGTCAAACAGTAAAAAAATTAAAACCCACCCGAACCCAGCCCACTTAACCCAATCCGGTCAAACCCACCAAAACCCGGTCAAACCCGGTTAAAAACCGGTCAAACCCGTTTAAAAAATAAATAAAAAATCCAATATACACTATATACACTCCAATATACACTCCAATATACAATATATACACTCCAATATACAATATATATTTTTAAAAAAATATATAAAGTATAAAAAATTACACATATATACGTATCATTCAATATATAATTATATATGACTACACGTACTACTTTAAATAAAACATATGCTATAATAGTATAATAGATATATATATACACTACAATATATATATATACTACTTTATAAAACATATACACATGTATACGTTAAATATATACTACTTTAGAAGATATATACACATATATATGCACCATTCAATATATATGTACTACTTTAAATAAAATATATACTACAATATAGTGATATACATATATATATAGTTACATACAAATTTATAAAACATATACACTTGTATACTTTAAAGATATACGTCTATAGAAGATATATACACATATATACGCACCATTCAATATATATGTACTACTTTAAAAAAAGTATATACTACAATATATATACTAATTTATAAAACATGAAGTAATGTATACGTTAAATATACACGTCTATAGAAGATCTATTCACATATATACACTCTATTCTATGTATATATAATACTTTAAATGAGATATATACAATATATATACATTACAATATATATTTGTATAGTTATATACTAATTTATAAAATATATACACATGTATACGTTAAATATACACGTATATAGAAGATCCATTCACTCTATTCTATGTATATGTAATACTTTAAATGAAATATACTATAATGTATATACATTACAATATATATTTGTATAGTTATATACTAATTTATAAAACATATACACATGTATACATTAAATATACACTTCCATAGAAGATATATACACGTGTATACGCACCATTCAATGTATATATACTACTACTTATAAAATATACTACATTATATATACATTACAATATGTATAGATATACTTATATACTAATTTATAAAACATATACACATGTATACGTTAAATATACACTCCTATAGAAGATATATGCACAAATATACAAAACATATGCTACTTAATATAATAAATTAATAATATTTGGTAGTAAATTAATAATATATTAGAAGTAAGTTTTTAATTTAAAGTAGAAAACTAGAAATTCAATTTAAAATTTTAAATCGTTAAATAAAAAAATTAAAAAACAATGACTAAGGACTGAATGAATTTGGAGAATTTTATTGATTGCAAAATGATCCAAAATTTATAATTTACATGAATGAAAAATCTATAAATTATGCATCATTTTTTCCAACTCATTCATGTTAATATTAATGGGAACTTGCATAGGATAGTCGAAGTCAACGGGGGCAAAATCATGCATTGGACTTGATTCTGCTGAGTTCTCCCGTGAAGTCATAATTTCTTCAAGTTTCAGCTCGTCGCTCGGCTCCGGTTCCATTCCTTGGTTTCTTCTTTCCGCTCTAATCCAATCTCTGAGGCAAACTAGAACATTCATTGCATTGCTTCCCAATGAGTGTCGGTTGTATCCAAGTTGTTGTCGTCCCTGACTGAAGGCGCTCTCTGATGCAACGGTTGACATTGGAACATTCAAGATATCTCTAGCTAATCTTGAAAGCACAGGATATTGTGATTCATTATTCCTCCACCAATCCAACGTGTTGATCCGTTGTCTGCGATCCTCTGGTGCCGTCCAAAGATAATATTTCAGCTCTTCCCGATAAGTTGATGTGTAAGTTCTCTCATCAACACTGTTCCAACAATTTAAATCATAAAACGAATCAGAAAAAACACTATGTGCCGGCCTTTTAGAAGATGATGGCTCCTCGGGAGGATGAGGAGCGACAGTTGGAGTGATATTTGTAGGTACGGCTGAATCAAATAAATCAACATAGTGATTATATAATTTTTCTATGTAATCCTTTGCATCAGCCGTAGCCGTCCACAAATCAGGTTGTACTTGTTCAGAATCATGGTTAGTATTTATTTCTAAGTTAGTATAAATAAGAGTACTAAAGTGACACATATGATTATATTTCATGCACGGATTTAGCATAGCACCAACCAAGTAAATAGGGGGAATCAGGAAAAAATATTTTTTAAATTTCGTAAACATGGCGCCAACAGCTTCTTTATAACCTTCTTTATTTTTATATTGTTGGAGCAAACCAGAAATATCGGCTATATATGCCAAAATATTACAAACATTAGGATAGTAAGCACCGAAAAATTCAACCGTAGCTACATAAATTTTTTCTAAAAACTTAACAAGATCATTAATTACAACCCAATCAGAATTATGTAGCATGCAATCAGCAGAATCAACAAATAAACCGCAATGTTGGTTAAAAGCTAGTGTAATAGGAATTCTATATTTATAACAAGTTTTTAAAAATTCATACGTAGAATTCCATCTAGTATCAATTTCCTCAGGCATCAAAATCGGTGTAAGTCCATTTTCTTGACATTTAACTTTAAATTCTCTAATTCTCGATCTACGATTATTTCCTTGAATAAAACCAACGGCAAGACGATTTTTTTCAATATAAAGCTCAAAAAACTCAAGACCATCTTTTACAATTAAATTATATATATGACATGCACACTTAATATGAAAAATTTCAGGCAAGGGCGGAGATAGCGTAGATTTTATTTTTGTTATAGCAGTCTTGTTGTTAGAAGCATTATCAAAAGCAATACATAAAATTTTATTTTCTATACCATAATATCCGACAATTTTAACAATAGAATCAACAATAAATTGTCCAGTATGTTTACGATCTTCATCATATAAAAAAGCAAGAATACGTTTTTGCATCACGAAATTACTATCCATCCAATGACAAGTAACGGTTAAATAATCATTTTTATTTACAGCACGGCCAAGATCAGAAGTTAGGAACAATCTACATTGAATATTTTTTAACAATGTTGATAAATAAAAACAATATTGTGAATGGAGTCTAAAAATATCAGACCGACAAGTAGTTCTAGGAATACCATTAAACATAGGATTATAAATTGCTTGTATATAACGAATAAAGGCATCAAAAGAAGGAAAACTAAAAGGCAAACAACCCACAGCTACCATTTTAGCTATTTTTTCCCTGTCCCTAATTTATTATACTTTTTCGCTACTTGACCGGTTGCTGGGTCCATTCTAGTTTGCGTTGACCCACCAACATCCCCACCACCTTTTGCAATATTTAACTCTCTTTTGTGATCTTCAGCTATATGTCTCATTAACGTACCCGTACCCCCTTACTTGCCTCCACTTCTATGCTTATATATTTGTTGACAAATATTGCAGTGCACCTCAATATCTGATATACGTTCAAAAAATTGCCATGCAATACTAGTTCTTTTACGAGGTTTTGGGGCACTGGAAGGACGGGAAGGGAGATTAACTGATTCAGATCTAATGTTAGCATCTCCTACTGCGGGTGTTTCAACAATATTTTCATTATCTTCGTCTAAATTAACCGCATCTACTTAATTTTCTTCTTCTATACCGTAATTTTCCTGAGCTTCTACATAATCCATATCGTGAGCACCTACATCTATTTCTTCCTCAAAAGGTGTACCAAGCGGTACCGGAGGCGAAGGCACACGGGTATATCTACTACTTGAACTACCTCTACCGCTAGTAATTTGCTTTTTACTACCACTACCGCTTCCGGGACAAAAAATTTTAACACCTTTAGTAGCGAGGTTTTTTAATTTATCCATAATATAAATTAAATTAAACTAAAAATATTCAAAATACACAAATATAATAAAATTAAATATTAAACAATTAATACAATAAATACAATAAATAAAAATTAAACGTAAGAGATGGAACGACAATACCAAATTTTGGAAGTATCCGAAGATTGCGACTTTAGAAACTTCCGCTCGTACTTTGTAAACGAAAAATTAAAAAATTAAAGTGAACACTTTAAGAAATTAAATATATTGAATATTTGAGAATTGAGAATTGAGATTTGAGAGAGAATGAGATTTGAGAGAGTGAAAAATTGTGTGAAAAATGATTTGAAGTTGTAGGGTATTTATAGATTTTTTTTGGGGATTAAAAAATATTTTTTAAAGTTTTTTTTTTTTTTTTTTACTAAATGGGCCCAAACTAGCCGTTTGGACCCAAAAACGGCTATATAGCCGTTGGGCCAACGGCTAGTTTGGCCCAAAATCCATTTTTATTTTAATTTTCTGGGCCGGGCCGGATCGGCCAGGCCCGTTTGACACCCCTACTAAAGGGTCATTTGGTTGGCAACAAGTTATTTTAGGATTAATTATTTCGAGATTAGCTATATCGAGATAAGTTATCCCATTATGTATATGGGATAACTTATCCCATCATTATGGTATAAATAATCTTCGAGACTAACTAATACCTCCAACCAAATGCAGATAAAATAATCTTAAATTTTATCTCAAAATTATCATACTTTATACCTCACACCAAATGACTCCTAAAGGGATAGTTCAAGCAGAAAATCCGTCCTTGGAATATAATATTTAGGGACAATGCTCTGTTTCCACCCTGAACTATACACGAAATTGGTGAGACACACCCGGACTTTAGGAGGATTCTATTACCCCTGGACTAATTAAAATCGTATTTTTAAAAATCTTAGTGCCTATCAGTGAATCAACATTAGTGCATTTTCTCTAATATTTATCACGGAACAATTGTTTATATTAGAAGATGGGGCTTCTAGTACTAATATATATGAGTTTAATAATGTATTAAACATATCATATATTTGTTTATATTTGTTTATGTAATTTACTTACATACTTCTAGTATATCATTCAGTCTATAAAAGCTTAACTTAACTTATACATCGAAGATTAAATCATTGATTTTATATTCCATCATGGACCATACTTAATATTTTAAACGTTTATCTCCCACCTATACTCTTTAAGACAAAATAATGAGCCAATAAAACTTTAAATTATACACAAAAGATTAAATCGTCGGTTCATGGATTTAGTCATCTGCTTATTAAACTTTCTTATTTTGCCTGTTGTTTTGGTTACATTGAAGTTTTTGATGGTTGTTATACGTTTCACTGCTTTGCTATTATATTTATGTGAAGAAATTGGCAATTTCTGGATGAATGGTGATATATTAAATGTATATTATAAAGTCTCTAAGAAAAGAACATGTATTCAATTGAAAAAATTCTCTAGAAAAATCATACAATTTAAATGACAAAACAATTGCAAACCTAGGAAGGAAAAGGAAAACAACAAATAAAGAATTGCAAATATTTGCTATCATGTCATCATTAATATGAGAATTAATTTGGTTATATATTTTGAGTTGGAAAAGTACTTCTTGGAAATTTGTTAGAATATGAAAGATGAAAATTTAATAATATGGAGGTGGTGGTGATGGTGAAGGGGGAGGGGGTGAATTATAGTAGTAAGGTGGTGGTGATGGTGAAGGGGGATGGGGTGAATTATAGTAGTAAGGTGGTGGAGGAGGAGAAGATGGTTTTTTGTAGCTATCTTTTGGAACTGTTGGCTTTTTGTAGTAGTCATTCTTTGGCAATGATGACGTGTCATGTTTAGGCATTGAGGGTATCTTTGGAACAGATGGAACCTTCTTGTAGTTATCTTCTGGAACTAATGACTTTTTATAGTAGTCATTCTTTGGCAAAGATGGCACCTCGTATTCATGTTTAGACACTGAGGGTACCTTTGGAACAGATGGCACCTTCTTGTAGTTATCTTCTGGAACTGATGGCTTCTTATAGTAGTCATTCTTTGGCAAAGATGGCACCTCGTATTCATGTTTAGGCACTGAGGGTACCTTTGGAACAGATGAAACCTTCTTGTAGTTATCTTCTTGAACTGATGGCTTCTTATAGTAGTCATTCTTTGGCAAATATGGCACCTCATAATCATGTTTAGGCAACAAGGGTATCTTTGGAACAAATGACACCTTCTTGTAGTTATCTTCTAAAACTGATGGCTTCTTGTAGTAGTCACTCTTTGGCAAAGATGGCACCTTGTATTCATGTTTAGGCACCGAGGGTATCTTTGGAACAGATGACACCTTTTTGTAGTTAACTTCTGAAACTGATGGCTTCTTGTAGTAGTCACTCTTTGGCAAAGATGGCACCTCGTATTCATGTTTAGGCACCGAGATTACCTTTGGAACAGATGAAACCTTTTTGTAGTTATCTTCTGGAACTGATGGCTTCTTGTAGTAGTCACTCTTCGACAAAAATGACACCTCATATTCATGTTTAGGCACTGAGGGTGCCTTGTCTTCTTGTTTAGGCACCGAAGGCACCTTGTGTTCCTGTTTAGGCACTGAGGGCACTTTCTTGTAGTTATCTTTTGGAATTGGCGACTTCTTGTAGTAATCATTCTTTGGTAAAGATGGCTCCTTGTATTCCTGTTTTGGCACCGAGGGCACCTTATATTTCTGGTTAGGTACTGACGACACTCTCTTATAATTATCTTTTGGAACTGATGGTTTCTTGTAGTAATCACTCTTTGGTAAAGATGACGCCATAGTGGATGTGGCAATGAGGAAAAATACCAAAGCACATGCAAATTGAGGCCATTGCTTCTTCATTTGGCTTCCCATTGAGAAGATTTTGATTCTAAGACTAGATATTTTTTCTTCTTCTTGTGTATAGGAGAATAGAGTAATTAACTAGGAGTTTATATAGCCTAAACTAAGAATTAGGTGACTTTATAATATGAAAGCTTAAAAATATTCAAAAAAAAAAAAAACTTAGATTTTCTCATTTTTTGGTTAATGCTATTCCACTAAGGTCTTGACATAATGGGAAGCCATGAACAATTTATACACCTTTGGTTGACTCACCTATTTTTCTAAAATTAAGTCCAAACTTTTATTGGATTCCAAGAATATAGTTCATGTTTCTTTTTGTTGGTACATTGAAAATTTGCTTAAATAAAACTTCTAAAGTTGAAGTATATATTTCTGCCTACAATTATTTGCTCATTATTTGGAAGGTTGGGTCCATTAGTTATGTGTACTATTGATTCTTTGAGCACCACTTATTATTCACATCATGGGACCATACACACTTTGGTATCATAAAAAATAGTCTATCGTATAGAGCTTCATCTTATATTTTTGCATGGAATTTTTTCACGGTTTGAATTTGTAATCACCTGATTGTATGAAAACTAACTTTACTAGTTACTCTAAGGCTATCTTCATACTTTGCATCACCAAGAATGACAATATATTGGAAGCTATTATTTCCAATTTCATATATATATTTATTTATTTGGGTTTAACTATTTGGTATTCATCAGATATACCATGCTAAATTCATCAAAACCATCGATAAATTCACCTAAACCGTCAGTAAATTCACCTAAATATCGCTAAATTCTCATAAATGGGCCGGTAAATTCATCGAAACGATCGATAAATTCACCTAAATCGTCACAAAATCCACCTAAATATCGCTAAATTCACATAAATGGGCCGCTAAATTCACAATTCCCATAAATCGCCGTTAAAAATTACTAACTGCCACTAAATGTACATAACAATCACTAAATTCACGTAAACTGCTACTAAATTTACCTAAATCGCGCTAAAGTTATTTAATATGTGAAATAATTCGTAAAACTGGGAGACTTTAGGTATGCTTAAATTAAAAGAGAGGGCATTTTTGCAGAATACTGTAACTCAATGACACTTGTAGAATTAATAATTATTTTTCTTTCTTTTGCTTGTTGTTTTGGTAACATGGAATCATCAAATCCTCATTGATATGGTTGCTATTACATTTATGTGAAGATATTGGCAATTGCTGGAAGAATCTATATATATATATATATATATATATATATATATATATATATATATTTTAAATTTCAGTAAAACGAACTTGTATTCAATTGAAATAAATCTCTGGAAACATTCAAAATACAATCATTTAAATGACAAAACAATTGCAACCCAAAGTAGGAAAAGAAAACAACAAATAAAGAATTACAAATTTTTGGTTATCATCCCTTGGACTCACAACATGAGAACCCTATGGTTTATATATGTTGAGATGGAGGACTTTCTTGAAACATGTTGAACATGGAAAATGAAAATTTAATAATATGGAGGTGGTGGTGATGGAGAAGGAGTTGAAGATGATTGATAATAGTAAGGAGGTGGTGGTGATGGAGAAGGAGTTGAAGATGATTGGTAATAGTAAGGAGGTGGTGGTGATGGAGAAGGAGTTGAAGTTGATTGATAATAGTAAGGAGGTGGTGGTGATGGTGAAGGAGGAGGGGGTGAATTATAGTAGTAAGGCGGTGGCAGAGAACTAGGAGATGGTTTCTTATAGTAGTCGTTCTTTGGGAAAGAGGGCACCTCGTATTCATGTTTAGGAGCGGAGGGTACCTTTGGAACCTTCTTGTAGTTGTCTTCTGGAACTGATGGCTTCTTGTAGTAGTCATTCTTTGGCAAAGAGGGCACCTCGTATTCATGTTTTGGAATGGAGGGTACCTTTGGAACCTTCTTGTAGTTGTCTTCTGGAACTGATGGCTTCTTGTAGTAGTCATTCTTTGGCAAAGAAGGCACCTTGTATTCTTCTTTAGGCACTGAGGGTATCTTTGGAACATATGGAACCTTTTTGTAGTTATCTTCTGGAACTGAAGGCTTCTTGTAGTAGCCATTCTTTGGCAAAGATGGCACCTCATATTCATGTTCCTTTGGAACATATGGGACCTTCTTATAGGTATCTTCTGGAACTGATGGCTTCTTGTAGTAGTCATTCTTTGGCGTATCTTCTGGAACTGATGGCTTCTTGTAGTAGTCATTCTTTGGCGTATCTTTTGAAATTGATGGCTTCTTGTAGTAGTCATTCTTTGGTGTATCTTCTGGAACTGATGGCTTCTTGTAGTAGTCATTCTTTGGTGTATCTTCTGGAACTGATGGCTTCTTGTAGTAGTCATTCTTTGGCGTATCTTCTGGAACTGATGGCTTCTTGTAGTAGTCATTCTTTGGCGTATCTTTTGAAATTGATGGCTTCTTGTAGTAGTCATTCTTTGGTGTATCTTCTGGAACTGATGGCTTCTTGTAGTAGTCATTCTTTGGTGTATCTTCTGGAACTGATGGCTTCTTGTAGTAGTCATTCTTTGGCGTATCTTCTGAAATTGATGGCTTCTTGTAGTAGTCATTCTTTGGTGTATCTTCTGGAACTGATGGCTTCTTGTAGTAGTCATTCTTTGGCGTATCTTCTGGAACTGGTGGCTTCTTGTAGTAGTCATTCTTTGGCGTATTTTCTGGAACTGCTGGCTTCTTGTAGTAGTCATTCTTTGGTGTATCTTCTGGATCTGATGGCTTCTTGTAGTCATCATTCTTTGGCAAAGATGGCACCTCATATTCATGTTCCTTCGGAACAGATGGCACCTTCTTGTAGGTATCTTCTGGAACTGATGGCTTCTTGTAGTCGTCATTCTTTGGCAACGATGGCACCTCATATTCATGTTTCTTCGGAACTGATGGCACCTTCTTGTAGGTATCTTCTGAAACTGATGGCTTCTTGTAATAGTCATTCTTTGGCAAAGATGGCACCTCATATTCATGTTCCTTCGGAACAGATGACACCTTCTTATAGGTATCTTCTGGAACTGATGGCTTCTTGTAATAGTCATTCTTTGGCAAAGATGGCACCTCATATTCATGTTCCTTCGGAACAGATGACACCTTCTTATAGGTATCTTCTGGAACTGATGGCTTCTTATAGTAGTCATTCTTTGGCAAAGATGACGCCTTATATTCCTTTTCAGGCACTGAGGATACTTTATTGTATGTTGAGTCTTTTGATTCATAAGAATAAGGTGAGTATGCCATTGTGCAATTTGCAACCAAGAAAAAAACCAAAGCAAAAGCAAATTGAGGCCATTGCTTCTTCATTTGGCTAACCATTGAGAATATTTGGATTATAATTAGGCTAGGTGATTTTTTTGTTTGTTTGTTTTTTCTTGTGTGTTTGAGAATGGAGTAACTTAAAGTTTATATAGCCTAAACTAAGAAAGTGATTTGATTATTTAGATACTTAAAATAATCCAAACATATCAAAGATTTTCCCATTTTCTAGTTATTGCTGGTCCACTAACATTTTGATTTTTGAGATAATGGGAGGCCATGAACATATCATAACACCCTTTGCTTGGCTTAATTATTATTTTATAAAATTAAATCCAAACTTTTATTGTCTTTCATGAAAGTGTTGTGTGAATATTCTGGAAAATTCTTTGATGCGTGTTGATCAACCTATGGGAACAAATTATGTCAGAATTAATTATCCCGGGACAAGTTATTTCATCCTATATATATGAGATAACTTATTCCATGACTATGATATGATTATGGGATAAATAATTCCCGAACTACCTAAACCTCTAACCAAACGCAAGATAAAATAATCCTGCATTTTATTCTGAGATTATTTTCCTTTATCCATCACACTAAACGACCTCAAGAATCTAAACAACAACAATACTTGGTTTCGAGCTTTGGTATGAAAAAGTCGTTGAAAAGGAATGTTTCCCTCTACGAGTCCTACCATATCTTGAATTCAGGGGCGGACCTAGGTTCAAAAATGTGTTACTCCGACACCCATTAAATCCAATGCAGATAGTATAATTATATAAAAAATATACATAAATTGGTATAAGATAAAAAAAAACACCCATAAAACCAAGAAGATAGCTGGATGTAGAGGTATACAGACCAAACCGTCAAGTCAAATCGAACCGACGAACCAAACCAAACCGAGAAAAAAAATGACTTATGGTTTGGCGTTAGAAAAAAAAAACCCGACCATTCTTGGTTTGGTTTGGTGTCGACCAAAAAAAAAGTCAAACCGAACCCGAATCAAACCGACATAATATATATATATATATATATATAATATTTAAACTTTTTTATACATAAAATATTAATTATAATCTACTTTTTAAATACTTTTTCAACTAGTTTTAGTAATTTTCAATAATTTGAAAGTAGATGTAGATATATATTTAGATTTGGGCCTTTAAGTTGTAATATTTGTCCATTAATTGCTAATTAAATGATCCAAAGTACAATATAAACTTAAAACCTAAACTTTTTACTCTTCATCTCACTTTTTAGTTTCAAGAGAGTTTTTCGTTCTTCATTTTTTCATAATTATGATTTTTCATTAGCACATGAGTGAAAACATATTTGATCTAATCTTTGATCACAATATAATTGTAAAAACTAAATATTATAAAAAAAAAATCCAAAAAAACCGACTAAAACCTAAACCGAAAAAAATAATTTTATGTTGGTTTGATTTGATTTATAGTTTTAATAAACCGACATGATTGGTTTATTTTTTTTTAATAAAAATCGAACCAACCCGACCTATGTACACCCCTACCTGGATGCTTTGATTTTCAGGCCGAACTTTAAAGCTTTGGGTGTTAATATGTGTTTTTAAACCTCCCGAGCACCCATAACCTTCATATCCTGGGTCCGCCACTACTTGAATTAGTCGGACTCTGAAGTGGATATCGGATGCCGGAGGAGAACAAATAAATAAATAAATAAATAAATAAATAAATAAATAAATAACAATACAATTAATTCCAATTTTCTTTAGTTTTAAGGTCCCATAAAAAAACCATCCAAACTTTAGGGGGTTAAGTGATCTACTTTAAAACTTCAGGATGTTTATATGACAATTATCATTTTCCAAAATTGTCCTCTTTTTTTTTTCTTCTTCAATCCGCCGTCCCTTTTTTCTTCAAAATTTTCACTATCTATTTTGTTACAGATAATTTTTGCTAAGTATATTTCAGCAATTTCATATCCAATACTAATTACAGGTATCAATTGTTATGTTTATTGAGTACAAAGTTTACTTTTTTATTCAAATTGAATGCACAACCATATATCAAGATTGATCCAAATTCTTCTTTTAGGTATCAAATTGTATGTAATTATTTATATCAAATTTGTGTTTTTTTTTTTTTTATAACTGTGGTGTCTAAGTCAGCTTGTGTATCTCGTCTAGCAATAACTGCTAGGTAACTCTGTTCAGTAAGGCTAAGACAAGATGCAAATTTATGTTGTTGGAGTACAAAGTTTACTTTTTTACTCAAACTGAATGCACACCCATATATCAAGATTGTATCATATTCTTGTTTTAGGTATCAAATTGTATGTAATTATTTGTATCGAATTTTTTTTATTTTTTTTTTTATATCTGCTAAGTCAGCTTGTGTGTATCTTGTCTCGCAATAACTGGTAGGTAACTCTGTCCACCAAGGCGAAGACAGATACAAATTTATGTTCTTGGAGTACCAAGTTTACTTTTTTTTTACAAATTGAATGCACACACATATATAAAGATTGTATGACATTCTAGTTTTAAGTATCAAATTGCATGTATAGTAAGGCTGCGTAACGGGTAAAGTCATTGCCATGTGACTAGGAGGTTACAGGTTCAAGCCTTGGAAACAACCTCTGGTAGAGATGCAAGGTAAGGCTGCATACAATACACCCTTGTGGTGGGCCCTTCCCCGGACCCTGCGTACAACGGGAGCTTTAGTGCACCAGGCTGCCCTTTTAGTGAATAACAAGTTTGTTTTTTTCATTGAACTTGTATTAACCCATAAATTTAGATTGTATCAAATTCTTGATGTTTGCATCATATTTATGGTTTTTTTTTATATAATACTATGGTGTCCGGGTCAGCTTGCGTTGTACCTTGACTAATTTACCAAGTAACTTCGTCCACCAAGCATATGATAGATAAGAAGAAATCACATAGTGTTTTTTTGTCTGCATCGGAATATGAACCTGAGACCTCGTGGGTGCTCATATGTTTTTGGAATGCCAAGTTTAATTTTTTATTCAAATTGAATAGACAACCCTTAAATCAAGATTGAATCAATTATTTGTTTTTGGTATTAAATAGCATGTATATTGAATACCAAGTTTGAATTTTTATTCAACTTGTATCGACCCATAAGTTAAAATTGAATCGAATTTTAATTGCTTGTATAAATTTTTTATTCGTGTAGTGCCATGTTCAGTACGTCTTATAACTTGAGTTCACACCCTGCATATTAGTAGTTGTAGTATTACTCTCGTAGTTTCTTGTCGTTCGATTTCTGTTACAATCTATTGTTTCTTGTACTTTGACTATTGTATTATTTTGGTGTAGTACTGTTCTTTTACTATCGCTTACTTTTATTACTATCTGTTGATTCTTATACTTTCATTACTATTTGTTGTTTTTTCTTAAGCTGAGAGTCAGTCTATCAGAAACAACCTCTCTACTTTTGTGGTAAGGTATGTTTTGCGTATACTTTACCCTCCCCACTTTCTGGGATTACATTGGGTATGATGTTGTTGTTGTTGTGAATTCACACCCATATATCAGGAATGAATCAATTTCTAGTTGTTGGTATTAAATTGCATATTCATTAGATACCAAGTTTGCCTTTTTATTTAACTTGTATTGACCCATAAATCAAGAATCAAATAAGTATTTCTTGTATCAAATTGTGTATTCGTGGAGTACCAAGTTTTCGTCTTCTTTTTTTCAACTTGAATTCACACTCATATATCAAGACTGAGTCGAATATAGTTGTAGGTATCAAATTGTAAGTTCATCGAGTACAAAGTTTGCCTTTTAATTATCAAATACTAATTGCTGGTATCAAATTGTGTGTTCATTCAGTACCAAGTTTACTTCTTTATTCGGTTGAATTTTGTGATATTGACGATTTGACGTTGACATGTTGTTTCGACTGTTTAAACTCCAATTGGTTGATTGTTTTGCTGCGTAGTTTGCCCATGTTAATGGGAAGACAACAATTTGATATGGTTTCTTATAGGGCGTGAAGTTTCTGTGTTTTCTACGTTGGTCTGAGCTCTCGTATTGCCTTTGAAACTGTCCGTACTTGTAGAGGCAGATTTAGGATTTTAAGCCGGTGAGTTTAACATACACTACATCCACTCTGCGTTGTGGTAATGAGTACGTAGATAGTATAATAAATAAACCTACACCCGGCTCTGTGCTCGGGCTTGGCTTATTTGCAGCCTGCGAAAGGGCATGTGTGGCCTTATGAGCATGTTTTAATTTGGCAGGAGTTATCTAAGATGCATTCAAGAACTGCCAAAATTGCACTCGTGAGTTCACATCCTGAGGTTTACGAACCATGTGATGATTCGTTCGCGTTGGTCGATGCATTATTAGCTGATCGAACTAACTTGTTACAGCACCATCCCTCGATTTGTATGGAAATCGGTTGTGGTAGTGGTTACGTTATTGCTTCACTTGCAGTTATGCTTGGACATGAAGGATTTGTTCCGTACTATATTGCAACAGACATTAACCGTCATGCAATAAGGGCGACTCGCGAGACCATGGATGCTCATGGGGTTTACGCGGAGTTGGTGAACACAGATATTACATCTGGACTTGAGAAGCGATTGGCAGGATCGGTTGATGTGCTGGTTGTGAACCCTCCTTACGTTCCTACACCTGAAGACGAAGTTGGTTGTGAAGGCATCACTTCCGCGTGGGCTGGAGGGGAGAATGGTCGAAGCGTTATTGATAAAATACTGCCTGCTGCCGATACTGTTTTGTCAGAGAAGGGCTGGTTATATATGGTCACGCTTACCGCTAATAACCCCTCGGAAATATGTCTTGAGATGAGAAAGAAGGGCTATGCATCTCGAATCATCTTGCAGAGATCTACCGAAGAAGAGAGCCTTCATATTATCAAATTTTGGCGAGATTCTGATAGCCAGTTGGAGCTGAAGAATTTGAATTACTGGACAAAACTGGTAACGAATTAGCGAAAGGGCCTCATTTTGTGCATTTCATCTATTGTCCGTCAGGGAACGTGTCACTGGCTGTTAATAGCATAGCAGATAGCGGAGGAAGTTCATCAGTTGGACGTGGTAAGTTCATCTTTGTTCACATGGTTCGTTTGAAGCAATACATCGATATGTGAAAAATTGAATTCCTTCCGCTTTTGTGATACTGTTTGTTTAGGTGGACGCGGTCTGTTATCTCTATTCAAAGGTTTCCTCAAACAAGCTGACTCACGCTCGGACTTGCCAAAGTACCTGATTTGACGCTTAGAGCTGTATAGCTCTTCGCGTGTATACACATTTTTTTAATAATTTGCTTCCATAATCTGCTCCTTTCGCAACAAGCTAGTGCGATGATATCTCACGATGCTAAAAGAATCAGTTGAATGAATCTGTTTCGATGGATAATATCGGGATGATTGGCTGGTTTGTGTCTTATTTTGATTCTGTAATTGCTGAATCTGGATAGAGTATTATCCATGTAGGTGAAAATTTGTTGCCCTTTGATATATAAGTGCTTATTTTGCTCATTCATAGTTGCTAGTAAAGTTGCTGCCATGTGATTAGGAGGTCACGGTTCAAGCCTTGGAAACAACCTCTGGTAGAAATGCAAGGTAAGGCTGCATACGATACACCCCTGTAGTGGGGCCATTCCCCGAACACCGCGCATAGCGGTAACTTTAGTGCTCCGAGCTGTCTTTTTATTTTGCTCATTCATAGTGTTATGAAGTTCATAGAGAATATCATGATAAGAAGTGTTTGTGCATATAACTACCAAAGCAATGTATTGTCAATTTGCAACTGACATATTCACTGTATTCTCACAAAGTGGGGGTCGGGGTAAAGTGTATGCAGTTCATACCACTACCTCAGATGAAGTAGAGAGGTGGTTTCCGATAGACCCCCGGCTCAGGACAGATAATAGTATAAGTATAACCAGGGGCGGATCTATGTAGAAGGTATGGGGTGGCACGGCACCCGCACTTATCGGATGAAACTCTGTATATTTATGTGTATATGTATCAGTTAATGTATAAATATTATGCTTGGCACCCACAATATCAAAGGGACTAGTGGCGTAAGTGGTCGAAATTGTTTGGTTTAACTCCAACAACGCGGGTTCGAAACCCGCTTTGCACTGTATTTTTAGAATGATTTTTAGCACTTGTCTGTTTTCTCTTAAAAAAAATATATAGTGTGACTATGAAGAATAGAACCCGTGACCTCTTCTTTACAAAACACTTGACATTACCAACTAGGCAAGCATTCATGTAATACTAACACTTGTTAGATATATATAATTATAGTTTAATCTTTGAATATTGATTCCATTATCCTAAAATATCGTACGGAGTATACGTTATTGTTCAAAACAAGGTGGCATCCGAAGCTTTCGAATCTTAGATCCGCCTCTGAGTATAACAAACAAAAAAACATAAAAGCAAACAACAAAGGATATCACACTCCTAAATAATAAAGGAAACAAGTAATACTATAAACTAGCTATTCGAAATTATAGATATTACCAAAACTTTGCGAACAAGAGACTACAGGTATAAATACAAACAAAACACTCTTTTCTATTATGACGAACGCACTCCCACCTATTAACCCTTTACTCTAACTCATGTCCTCCACACCTTCCTATCAATGCTGTCAATTTGCGGCCAATAAAAATAAAGTTTTGAAAAATAAGTTCGAGACCAACTTCACATATAATTTCACGGTTTCGACTCCAAAAAATATACTACTTTTGGGGGATTTAACACATACCATTATGTGTTTTTGAAGAGTGGTGATTTCTGGTTTTGAACCTTTTCTACCTTTCCTTTGGAAGAGTCGGACATTTTTGAATATAGACTCGTGACAAGTGGGGCCTGCTCTAATGGTTATGTGAAATTCTGTTCGCTCGTACATGAACGATTATACATGGAATATTCAAAAGTAAGCGAATAAATATGTATACGCTTTTCCATTCAAAAATTCTTACTTAACAGGCACAAAATTATTCGTATTAGCCATGGTTATAAAATACATTTATTAATTTGATGCATGCATCGTATCGAATATTTTTTTCTTCATATTATATACCATAAAGGTATCTTTATTTCAAATAATTATCTCGAATTAGTAAAAGTAGTTTATACATGCAATTCAAATAACTTATATTAATTCTTCAAAAAGAAAAGAAGAAATATGACATATATTAATACTATTACTAATATATGATAGACCTCTATGATTCGATTTAGATCTTTATGGTTTGTTCCTTCTTCATATCTCGTATAATGAAAGTTTACACCACTTTGGTCGGTCTTTTTTAGAAACCCTGTAGATAACGAAAGCTTACACCTCTTTTTCCAAATCTCGCAGATAACGAAAGCTTATCATCACTTTTTGATCTGTCTTTTTTTCTTCCGAATCTCACACATAACTAAAGCTTAGACCTCTTTGATTTGTTCTTTTTCAAATCATCCACATAACACAATCGTAGCTTCATAACTCGTGCTCCACACATAACGAAAGCTCCATGCACATAACACAATCGTAGATTCATAACTCGTGCTCCACACATAACGAAAGCTCCATGCACATAACACAATCGTAGATTCCTAGCTTCATACCCATGCTCCACACATAAGGAACGCTTCATCCACATAACACAATAGTAGATTCGTAGCTCCATAACTCATGCTCCACACATAACGAAAGTTTCATGCACACAACACAATCGTAGAAACTTAGCTTCATAACTCATGCTCCACACATAACGAAAGTTTCATGCAGAGCACGAGTTATGAAACTAAGAATCTACGGTTGTGTTATGTGCATGAAATGTTCGTTATATGTGGAGCATGAGTTATGAAGCTACGATTGTGTTGTGTGCATGAAACTTTCGTTATGTGTGGAGCATGAGTACTATGAAGCTACGAAACTACGATTGTGTTGTGTGCATGAAACTTTCGTTATGTGTGGAGCATGAGTACTATGAAGCTACGAATCTACGATTGTGTTGTGTGCATGAAACTTTCGTTATGTGTGAAGCACGGGTTATGAAGCTACGAATGTGTTTTGTGCATGAAACATTCGTTATGTGTGGAGCATGGGTTATGAAGCTACGAATCTACGATTGTGTTTTGTGCATGAAACATTCGTTATGTGTGGAGCATGAATTATGAAGCTACGAATCTACAATTGTGTTCTGTGCATGAAGCGTTCGTTATGTGTACTGGAGCATACAAGCTAAGAATTTGCGATTGTGTTGTGTGCATGAAACGTTTGTTATGTGTGGAGCACGAGTTATGAAGCTAAGAATCTACGATTGTGTTGTGTACATGAAACTTTCGTTATGTGTGGAGCACAAGTTATGGCACGAAAGTTTCATGCACACAATACAATCGTAGATTCGTAGCTTCGTAACTCATGCTCCACACATAACATAAGTTTCATGCACATAACACGTACAATCGCAGATTCGTAGCTTCATAACTTCGCGCTCCACACATAACGTAAGTTTCATGCTGCACACAACACAATCTTAGATTCTTCACTTGACAACTCGCGCTCCGACAAAACGTAAGTTTCATGCACATAACACAATCATAAATTCTTACCTTCACAACTCGTACTCCACGCATAACGAAAGATTCATTGCATCGAACCATTTTTTCAAAAAAATGTATATACAATAATAAATAATTTAGATTTTTTTCCATAAAAATAAATAAAATAAACTATATGGCTGACCTTTTACCGACTTTATCTTTAATCTCCCCCACCCTTTATAACAATCCTTCTCCTCATTTTCCCATTTCTCTCTCTAACTAAATTCCCCTCATCCAAACACTCCCCAAACATTTTCCTCCACTTTCTCTCTCTAGATAATCATGGCGGCTCAGCAGAAGAGAGAGTTAGAAGAAACTGAGCTGAAAGTACCAGATTCCATTCCTTTATGCTCTGAGAGTTCAGATCTGAAGATCTATAAACAAGATGAACCACCACCACCACCGCCACCACAACCACATCAAATATCTTCTTTTGTTTCGAATGCAAAACTCACCGATGGAGAATCCGTAGCTTTACGTTCTCCAGCTGTGGCAGCACCTTCATCATCATCAGATCTAAAGATGTGTAAGCAAGATCCATCCAGACTGTCGTCAGTAAGTAGCACCGTAACTAATAACGATCTGGTGACGATGAATAAGAAGAGGAAGCGAGAAGTGAACAGATGTTCACGAACAGATTGCTGCAAAAGAGTTGGATTAATACCGTTCAGGTGCAGATGTGGTGAAGTTTTTTGTTCGGAACATAGGTATTCCGATCGACATGATTGTAATTACGATTACAAATCAGCTGGTCGTAAAGCTATTGCGAAGGAAAATCCAGTTGTTAAAGCTGCCAAAATTATCAAAGTTTGAAAAAAAATAAAAAATTAATGGAGATTTTTTTTTAATTTTTTTTTTTTTTTGAAGTTTGGGGGGTGGGCGTGGGGGTGGGGGATGAATGGTGGTGGTTTAATGATGTAAATTTGATGAATGGATGAGGGTATTGTTGTCATTTAGTTATTAAAATTATTATTATTAAAATAAGTTAGTGGATATTTTTTTTTGTGTGTTATATTGCTTTAGAACTTTGTGGTGCGTTGTATTTGTGTCATATTCTGACATCATGATAGTTATTTATTCGTATAACTTGATGGACTATACTCTTTAATAAGTTTCAAAATTATTGAAGTATTGTTTTAATAAGAGGTCTAAGATCATGTGCAGTCTTACGCGATGTAAGAGGCGATCAATTGTTTTGAGTTTGAGATTATGAGTCGGAAAATGGAGAAATATGATTCCTTGAGCAATGTTTGCGCGATGTAAGAGGCGATCAAAGGTCGTGAGTTTTAAATTTTTGAGTCGTAACATGGAGAAACATGATTTCTTAAGCAATTTTAACACAATGTGGAGGCGATAAAAGGCTTTGAGTTTGAGGTTTTGAGTTGGAAAATAGAGAACCATGATTCCTTAAGCAATCTGAATGCGATGTAAGATGCAATCAAAGGTTTTGAGTTTGAGACTTCTGAGTCGTAAAATTGAGAAATATGATTCCTTGAGCAATTTATGCGTGATGTAAGAGGCGATCAAAGGTTTTGAGTAGATTATTAGTTGGAAAATGGAGAAATATGATTCCTAGAGCAATTTATGTGCGATGTAAGAGGCGATTAAAGGTCAGTCGTAACATGGAGAAACATGATTTCTTAAGCAATCTTATGCGCGATGTAAGAGGCGATCAAAGGTCTTGAGTTTGAAACTTTTGAGTCATAACATGGAGAAACATGATTTCTTTAGTAATCTTATGCGTGATGTAAGAGGCGATCAAAGTTTTTGAGTTTGAGATTATGAGTCGAAAAATGGTGAAACATGATTCCTTGAGCAATTTTTGAGCGATGTAAGAGGCGATCAAAGGTCTTGAGTATGAAACTTTTGAGTCGTAACATGGAGAAACATGATTCCTTAAGAAATCTTACGCACGATGTAAGAGGAGATTGAAGGTTTTGAGTTTGAGACTTTGAGTCATAAAATGGAAAATATGATTCCTTGAGCAATAATCTTACACGATGTAAGAGGTGATTCAAAGGTCTTTGAGTTTGAGACTTCTGAGTCGTAAAATAGAGAAATATGATTCCTTGAGCAATTTATGCGCGATGTAAGAGGCAATCAAAGGTTTTGAGTAGATTATTAGTTGGAAAATGGAGAACTATGATTCCTAGAGCAATTTATGTGCGATGTAAGAGGCGATCAAAGGTCTTGAGTTTGAAACTTTTTGAGTCGTAACATGGAGAAACATGATTTCTTAAGCAATCTTATGCGCAATGTAAGAGGCGATTAAAGTTTTTGAGTTTGAGATTATGAGTCAAAAAATGGTGAAACATGATTCCTTGAACAATTTATGAGCGATGTAAGAGGCGATCAAAGGTCTTGAGTATGAAACTTTTGAGTCGTAACATGGAGAAACATGATTCCTTAAGCAATCTTACGCACGATGTAAGAGGAGATTGAAGGTTTTGAGTTTGAGACTTTGAGTCGTAAAATGGAAAATATGATTCCTTGAGCAATAATCTTACACGATGTAAGAGGTGATTCAAAGGTCTTTGAGTTTGAGACTTCTGAGTCGTAAAATAGAGAAATATGATTTCTTGAGCAATTTATGCGCGATGTAAGAGGCGATCAAAGGTTTTGAGTAGATTATTAGTTGGAAAATGGAGAAATATGATTCCTAGAGCAATTTATATGCGATGTAAGAGGCGATCAAAGGTCTTGAGTTTGAAACTTTTTGAGTCGTAACATGGAGAAACATGATTTCTTAAGCAATATTATGCGCGATGTAAGAGGCGATCAAAGTTTTTGAGTTTGAGATTATGAGTCGAAAAATGGTGAAACATGATTCCTTGAACAATTTATGAGCGATGTAAGAGGCGATCAAAGGTCTTGAGTATGAAATTTTTGAGTCGTGACATGGAGAAACATGATTCCTTAAGCAATCTTACGCACGATGTAAGAGGAGATTGAAGGTTTTGAGTTTGAGACTTTGAGTCGTAAAATAAAAAATATGATTCCTTGAGCAATAATCTTACACGGTGTAAGAGGTGATTCAAAGGTCTTGAGTTTGAAACTTGAGTCGTAAAATGAACTACTCGTAATATTGAAAATCATGAAAGATAAATCTGAAATGATTAGTTTTAAACGAGTAGTAAAGGCTACATCTCTCAAAGATCGATTCGACAGTAGTCATACTTATTTCCTTAAGATATAATGTACTATTCGTGATATCGAAAATTATGAGAAATAAATTAGAATTGATCAATTTTTATACGACAACATCGAATCATCTCTCGACAAAATAATGATGTGATGCGAAAAGCCTTGTGTACATCAATGATACAACAAGCATAAAATGACGCTATGCTATGAGGAAGCTACACTCGCATCAAATTTTTTGACGATTTATCTTGAGTTTATTTTGAGTTTCAGAATCGAGAAATATGTTACCTTAACAATCTTATGTGATATAAATTCTGATTAATCGAATCACTTTTTTTTTGGAAAGAAGGATGTGCATTAAAAAAAAGGAGCGTTCATTACAAAGCAACATGCCTAGCCAGGCACGAAAACAAAAAAAGCTGGGGTTGAGTTCCCGTTACTAGGTACAAAGCGGGAGAAAGATTTCCCCTTCAAATTTTCCCAAAAAACTACTCCTACACTAGCTGGTGGAGTCGCATAGACATGAAGTCTTTCAAAATAATTTTGTTCCGCTCCTTGCTTTGCTAACAAATCCGCTACTCTATTCTGCTCTCGGTAAGTGTGGTAAACTGGAGAATTCCCCAGGCTCCTTAGTAGAGATCTGCATTAAAAAATAAGTGGATCATATAGCAGGTTACCCTTTTACAACATGTTTATAGTTTCCATGGAGTCTACACAAACTTTTAAAGGTCGAAGGTTCTGATGGAGGGCCAGCTTGAGGCCCTCTGCGAGAGCAATGATTTCCATGAGGTTATTTGTGGCGTGGGTGAAGCTTTTACTAAACCCCACTACCCAATATTTCCTATCATTCCTGATGACTCCTCCAACTCCCCCCCTCCCAGGGTTACCAAGGCATGAGCCATCAGTGTTGAGCTTAAAAACATGGGGGTTAGGAGAAATCCAATGCAGGCTAATGATGTTTCTACTGGGGGGTCCATGGCTAATTCCCAGGTGTTGGTATTCCACAGTTTCAGCATAAGGTATGCTGAAGCAAGGATGAGAGGAGGAGCTTTGGAATAGGTTGACATTCCTATTTTTCCAAAGGTTCCAAAGACAAAAGGGTAAAAAACTGGCCTAGTTAATGTTGGAGTCAAAACTCTTATTTTCAGGTTTTCCAGGTAGAATCCCAATTAAAGGTGTCAAACATGTGAATTTGGAGGCTTCTGTTGCCCTTGTATCTTTGGATAAGGGTTTGCCAGAAGGTTTTTTCATGGTCATACCCAAAGAAGATGTGGTGTTGATCCTCAAGCTGGTCAGTGCATAAGTGACAAGAGGTTGGAAGATTGAGGCCTCTTTTGGAGAGAGTGCCTCTAGTCGCAAGACTATTATGATGCAATAGCCACATGAAGGTTTTTATCTTATTCGGAGCATTTAGGTGTCAGATCCAACTGAAGAAGGTGTGAGATCTATAGGGGCCCTTTTTAACATTGGAGATGAAGTGGTAGGCAATCTTGCAAGAGAAGGTGCCATCTCCAGTGAGTCTCCAGAGGGGAGTGTCCTTCTCCAGGTGTTTGCTATAGAGAAAAGCATTTTTCATATTGTGGATGATAATGGGAAAGATTTTAAAGTGTAAGGGGGTGAAATCCCAAGCCTCCTCTTTCCAGATGTCTTTGACCAGAATAGGAGTGGGAGAGTTAGGTGAGGGACCTTAAATAATGAAGAAAAGAGGTGGCATACCAGGAATCCATCCGCCCTCCCAGGCTCTAACCTTATCACCATCCTTGATGGCCCAGAAAAGAGCATCCCTGCAGAGATTCCAGCAGTTGATAATATTATTTCAAGTCCTGGAACCTTTTCTATTAGGACAACCCCTAGTCTTATATTTAGTTAAAAGAATGTTGGGCCATAAAAAAGTGGGGTTTGAGAGCAATCTCCAACCCAAGTTGCATAAGAGGGCTTCGTTTTTTATTCCAGCCTTTTGCATGCCAAGTCCACCATGCTTCTCAGGAAGGGTGATAGTGTCCTAACCTAGGAGGTACATTTTCTTCTTGGCATCAGTAGTGCCCCATATAAAGTTTCTTTGGGTTCTATCAACCAGCTTGAGAATGCTACTAGGGAGGTGAATATACTGCATGACATGGTTGGGGATGGAAGCTAGAGCAAATTTGTCCAGAGTGACCCTACCAGTCAAGTTGAGGAATTTAGTTTTCCACCCAGATAGCTTACTAGAGAGATTGTCAATGATAAATTGAAAGTCCCTCTTCTCAGTTTGTTTTGTGAAAAATAGGGAATCCCAGGTACTTACCAAACTAGTTAGAGGGGTGCATACCAAGGATGGAGCTGAGGTTATCCTGGACTTCTTTCCTGCAGTTTGTAGAGAAGATAATTTTGGATTTTTCAAAGTTGATTCTCTGTCTAAAGTGTGAGCTAAAGAGCTGAAGGGTACTATTGATGGTGTTACAGGTTTTGGGGTCTGTCCTGGCAAAAAGAGTGAGGTCATCAACAAAGAACAGATGGGAAATAGGAGGGCCTCTGTTAGAGATTAAAGTAGGGGTCCAAAGTAAGATGTCTACTTTATAGTTGATTCTCCTGGTCAGGAGCTCCATGCATAAGATGAAGAGGTAGGATGATATGGGGTCACCTTGCCTAATACCTCTGGAGGGGTAGAAAGGGTTAGTCTTCCCACCATTGAACAAGATGGAGATTGAAGAAGTGGAGATGCAGGAGAGGATGAGTTGGATAAGCCTTTGGGGAAAATTGAAGAAGGAAAGAGCTGTCTAATAAAAGACCATTCAATCCTATCAAAAGTTTTTTCCAGGTCAATCTTGAGAATCATATTGGACTGCTTCCCTTTTATTTTGGAGAAGTAGGTAATATATTCTTGTACAATGATGGCATTATCAGAAGCTTTTTTTTTCGCCACGAAGCTAGCTTGATTGGGACTAATGATCTTAGCCAGGAAGGGTTTCATTTTAGTAGTGATGATTTTAGTAATGATCTTGTACTAGGTGTTGCACAGGCCTATGGGTCTAAAGTTCTTAAGAGAGGTAGCATTCTTGCACTTAGGAATAAGGAATAGGTAGGTAGAGTTGACCTTGGGGTGCATTTGGCCTGAAGAGAAGGTATCCTGGCAGAATTTCACAATGGGAGGCCCTAGTATGTCCCAAAACTTTTGGTACATAAAAGGGTGAAACCCATCAGGACTAGGAGCCTTGTTTGGTTTAAAAGAGAATACAACTCTTTTAACCTCCTTTATAGAAGGGGTGGCTTGGAGGAAGTCGTGATTTAGAGGGCAGATGGGCCCCCAGGAAGAGGGGTTTTCCTGGGTTTCCCAGTGGCCAATGGAGTGCTCAGTGGTATAAAGCTTGGCATAGAAGGTGGAGACTATGTTTGCAATATCTGGGGGATGGTAATTCCAAGTACCACTATCATCAATCAGGGAGTTGATCCTATTCCTCCTCTTTCTGTTAAGGGTGGAGGTGTGAAAAAATCTAGTGTTGGAGTCACTTTCAAGGATCCAGGAGATTCTAGATTTGAGTTTCCAAAACTCAGTCTCTAGATTTAGGATGTGGTTGAACTCTTCCAGGAGGGTCTTTTCTAACCCCTGGAGGAAAAGACTAGTAGGATAGTTAGGGGATTTCTGAATCCCAGCTAGTCTAGCAAGCAACTTTTTTTCCTACTGAAGATATTGCCAAAAATAAGTCTGTTCCAATCCTTAGCCTTCTCCTCAAACTCCTTAGTGGCCAAGGTAATACAAGAGCATTCAAGAAAGGAGTCCCTTACAAGGTTGGGGAAGTCCTGGTGCGAGAGCCATATGGACTCCACTCTGAAGGGTTTATCTTGATTGACAGGGGAAACCAATGTTGAGGAGAAGGGGGGAATGATCAGAGTGGGTTTTAGGGAGGTGAGTGACAGTTGCCTCTAGATAGAGGTGTATCCAGGGGTCATTTTCCAGGCACCTATCCAGCCTTTCTAGAATAAGACCATGTCTATTTATATATCTCATGTTAGACCAAGTATACTTACTACCCTTAAAGCCCAGGTCAATGAGATTACAGTAGTTGATGCAGTTCTTAAACAGGTTAGATCTATTTAAGTTTATCCTGGTTTCTCAAAATTTCTCAGAGGCTCTAAGGATCTTATTGAAATCCCCCCCACCAGCCAGCTGTTCTCTCCAGGGGAGATATAGGTGTCACAAAAGGAGGCTAACTGATTCCAAAGGTCAACCCTAGCTTGGAAGTTATTACTAGCATAAATGATGAAGATATACCAGGAAGAGGGGGGGAGTACTAACCTGGACCTTAGCATTAATGGCCTGGTTAGAGATAGAGACAAAGGTGATAGAAATGACATCCTCCCTCCACATAATGACCAAGCCATCAGAATTACCCATGGCTTTAGACTGAATGTGGTTATGGAATCCAAGTTCCTCACAAAGATCGAGAGCTAGAATTCAAGGCTAATAAATATTGACCATTTCTTTGCAGTGCTTCCTGAATTCAACATTTTTTCCCCCTAGCATTCCACACTATGCAGTTCTTCACCTTTGAATAAAATGTGTGTGTGGGGGGGGGGGGGGCTGATACAGTCACCTTCTCCTTCCCTTTTGGGTTGGAGGTGGATGTCATAACAGAGGCTTTTCTTTTCTTGCTTATGGGAGTGAGTAGGAATTGTGGAGTCTCTTCTGGTGTAGGGTTTGTTGGACTTAGCTGTAAACTTAAGCCTACTAGCCCTAAGGGTATCAATATGATGACTATCTTCTAGACTGGTTCTGAGAATCCTAGCTCTAGAGGCTCTACCAGGTTTAGAATCTCTGTTCTTGGTACTCTGAGCTGAGATAGGAATTCCTCCATGTCCTTGTTGCTTGACCTTAATGTTTCCAGGGCATTCAGCCTCTCCACCCTCTTCAGAGTGAGGTGTGGTGATATTATAGTCAGAGGTGGAGAGAGAGGATGATATTCCCCATTAGGCGGTGCAAAGGCTGGCCCCAGCAGCATCTGAGCAGGGTCTGGTGGAGGGAAGAAAGGGAGGCTCAAGTTGAGTTGGTTGATAATGTTGGTCGTAGCCTCCGTGGTCAGCTCCTCCTGAGCTGATGAGTTGATCACATGAAACAGGGTGACCATCTATACATTGGTCCCGTATGTATGGAGACCCTGGTTCAGGCTGGCCATGGTTAGTTGAGTTAGGTATTGTGGGTTCTGGATGAGGAGGGTGATTTGTCTCCCTCCCAATCCAGGTGTAATGTGACTGTTTGGTCTGAAAGACATATCTCCAACCACGAGGTTAACTGATGGTCTGAGGGCATCGGGGTTGTGGTGATGATGATTTGGTTGGAGATGGGTGAGTCCATTGTTCTTTTTAGGTGGAGAATCAGACATACTTTCCTTAGGGTATATAGAGTTAGTGGAGCTAGGGGGTGGAAGCTGGGAAGTTTTCCCATGGGGAATACAACCAGCATTTAATGCAATGTCCACGCCTAGGATATTCACCATCCCATCATTGCAGGAAGATGAAGAGTCTTCCGCAGTCATTAGTATAGGCTCATCATTGCTTAGGTGGACGTGTTTCTTGGGGGTCCCACTATGGGAAGCCTCTTTCCTTTTTATTCCCATTTGGGAAATATGAGAGTTATTATTTAAGAAAGGGAATTTAGGAAGAGTTGGGTCAAGCTCCTTATGGGCAAGTTGAGATTTTTCATTGGGCCCCAGAGAAGAGGGGTGGTTGGGCTTCTGCGGAGGGGAGGTAAGTAAATGACTCCCTTTAACAGCCGAATTCTGGGCCTAGGTAACACTTGGCCCAGTACCAACTCTGTTAGAGGAATTGAGATTCACGATCTTGGGCTTAAAGGGATCGATTTGGGCCGTCCCAGGAGGTGAGTGTTCATGTGGGCGTCCGAGAAGGATCTTTTCTGGCGCTGCCTTCAGCTTATTAGGGTTAGAGAACTTACCTGGTACCGCATCGGGAATCTTGGCCTTGTCAATGGGTGATTTTGGCGGTGTGGGATGCCGATTTCTTTTTCATATTTCTTCTTTTTGTTGAAGTAGACGGTTTTTCAGTCATTCTCCGAGTTTGAGGCCTTCACCTCCGGTGTTGAGGCAGTGGTCTCAGAAGTTGAGGCGTCTGAACTGAGCATCAAAGGGTTGGTCTTCAAAGGGTAAGAGCATGTGGGTGCTGTGTGACCTAGCCGCCCACAGTTTTTGCACAGAAAACCCTCCTCCTCGTAGACGAGTGGTTGCATGTGGTGGTTGATGGTGATCGAGGCTGCCACTGGTGTATTCAAAGGAATTTGAACACATATCCTGGCATACCTTCCCCTTAAAGCAGCCGATGTACAAGATCGACCTTCAGAAGAATCCCGATTTTCCTTTCAATTTTTTGAAGAATGAATGCATCGTACAATTCTATTGGCAGTTGCGGGAGTCTGACCCAAATGGCAGTCGAGTCTATTTTGGACTCGCTGGGTATGAAATTTGGCTCCCATTTTCCGATGGAGATGAAGCTTCCAGCCACAAACCATGGACCCTCGTGGAGGATCTTGGCCTGGCTTTCTAGTTTTGACAGCTTCACTGTGAAGAATCCCTTCCCCAGATCGATGAGGCATAAGGATTCGGTGAGATTCCACAGGTCCCCTAATTTCTTTTTGAGGTATTGGTGGTTGAACTTCGAATTGACAGGCTTGATGATAATAGAGTGAACGAGTGCACCCATGGTGCGTAGAACCTTTGCTTTTCATCATTTGATAGAAGGTTCTCCCTTATAGCAGTAACCAGGGCTTTGCCCTTTTTCGAGTCTAATTCTGCTTGTAAATTGGGGATTTGAACTTTCCTTATTGCTATGTCCCTGTACTCTAAGAGGGTAAGGCTTCTCCCATCTGGATTTCATTGAGGGGGGGGTTATTGGAGGATTTGGAAGAAACGGAGGTGCCAGCGTTGGGTCCATGACTAGGCCGATGGGGGGAAGGAAGAAGAAGAAGAGAGAGGCTAGACGTTCTCTCTTAATTCTCATTGACTATTTTATCGAATCACTTGTTAAAATTTAAGTGAAGTTTACTTCAATTTTTTTAAGAAACAATTTTTTATTGCAAACATTTTATTATAACTATTCACTTACAAAATTCTATTTCTAAAAAATTCAAGTTCAAATAATCTTTTTTTTTTCCAAAATTTTCAACAATATTGCCGAAAATATTTGACTTGTATCGACGTGGCAAACAATAAGAGCATAAGAATTAATTCCACCAGAATTAATATTTCTCCTTCACTAGTTGTACTCTTTTCTTTAAGAGTTGTACATACTCCACAATGACAAAAAAAGGTTTCTATAAATAGCACAAAAAAATCCATATAAATGGAAAGCACTGTACTATATAGTTGGTAGGGCAGCGGTGGCTTCCCATTACTCTTATCTTCTGTGGGTATTTACTGTTTTCAAGAATAAAGGTCAGCGTTTGATCTCTGATTAATTAATTCAAAATATATTACACTCTTCTTGATTTAATTGTCATTAGTGCTGTAATTAAATAAAATTTTAAAAATTGTTTTTTGATCCCAAATATTTTTTTGAGGTGTGATTTGTTGGTATGTTAGTGATATTGATTTATTAACTCAATATATGTTACACCCTTTTTGATTTAATCGTCATTAGTGCTATAATAAAATGTAATTAGATAATTTTTTTTTAGAAAAATTTCTTCTTGATCCTAAATATTTTAGAACTTTGAGGTGTATTGATTTTATTGTAATTGTGATTTATTGGTGTGTTAGTAATATTGATTTGTTTAGATCAAGAAGCTGCTTTGAGCTGGTGTCCACGAGGTCACGAGTTCAAGCTGTAGAAACAATAAATCCTTGTGGTCTAGTCCCTCTGTGGACCCCGTGCATAGCGGGAACTATAGTGCAACGAGCTGTCCTCTTATGTAGATTGGCTGGTGTGTTGTGTTTAGATTGAGTGTTTAGATGTGGTGTGAGGAGTTTTCAAGACCCTTTTAAGTTTCAGGTCAAAAAGTACTTTTTTTTTCTTAAAAAAAGATTCTTTTTTATTTTGTGTTGGGGGAAGGGGAAGGGGAAGGGGAAGGGGAAGGGGAAGGGGAAGGGGAAGGGGAAGGGGAAGGGGAAGGGTTGGTATTATAAGATATGTGGAAGCATAATGCAGATTAATTTGCTGCTTGAGCTGGTTTATTTGAAATTCTTTATGTAAATTGTCTTGTTTTTGTGTTTTCATTGAGTGTTTTGATTGGGTATGAGGATTTTTAAAGACCATTTTGAGTTTCAATTCAAAAAAATTTCGAAAAATTTGTTATTAGGGGTAGGGGAAGGGGAGTATAAGGTGGGGAATTGAACCTTTACCAACAAGGTGAAAGTTCGGAGTTCAGGTAGGCGAGCAGAAAAGGGGTCATGAGTGTTCGAGTCTATAATCTTGTCACAGAGGATTTGACCTCAAACGAGGCTACATGTTGTTATTGGGCATTCAGTCGTTTGACTTGTAAGAAGAGCAAGTTTCCCTGTATGTGGCTCGTCCGTGCTTGCATTCGGTCACTTGACTTGTAAGAAGAGCAAGTTTCCCCTTATGTGCTTCGTCCGTGCTTGCATTCAGTCACTTGACTTGTAAGAAGAGAAAGTTTCCCCCTATGTGGCTCTTCCGTGCTTGCATTTCTGAGGTGCTGACTGTGACTCAGCTTATTCATAAGAGTGCAAAATGTGGCTGGTGCCTTACCGAAGAGCATCAGAGCTACTAAGATTCCCTCATACGTTTGATATTTGATCTGTGTTCTCGTTTGCTTTTAGATATTTATACATGAATTTGCTTATTGTATGCCTTAGGGGCTGGTATTATCAGATTTGTGGAAGCATAATTTAGATAAAATTGCTGCTTGAGCTGGTGTATTTGAAATTCTTTATGTAAATTGGGCTGCTTTTGTGTTTTCATTGTGTGTTTTAATGTGTGTGTTAGAATTTTCGAAGACCTTCTTTAAGTTTCAGTTCAAATTTTTTTATTTTTTATGTGTTGCCAAATGATTGAATGTGGTTATTTATTTGTCTTAGCGGCTGGTATTATCAGATTTGTGGAAGTGTGATTTAGATGAAGTAGCTGTGCCAGCTGGTGTTAAGGATTGACTTGTGTTTGCGTTTCTTTGCCTGTCTAGAACACTTGCGTTTTCTTTGTTGAAGTTGATTTTTGATTTGTACTCTTGCTGGATTGCTGATGTCAATGATTAATTTAGCTTATTGATTTGTACTCTTGCTGGAATGCTGATGTAAAACGATTAATTTTGCTTATAGGATGTGAAGACTTTTTAGGACCCTTTTGAGTCGGTTCAAAATTTTGACATTTGATTTGTACTCTTGCTGGATTGCAGATTTTGATATCAAATGATTGAATTTGCTTATTAGTTGTCTTAGCGGCTGATGTCATTAGATTTGTAGATGCATGATTTAGATGAAGTCGCTATGCGCCTATGCCAGCTGGTGTAAAGATAGGCTTGTGTTTGCGTTTCTTTGACTGTCTCGTTATCAGTGTGCTGTATTTTGGAACATTTTAGATTTCTTGGTTGAATTTGATCTTTGTTTTGTATTCGTGCTGGAGTGCTGATGTCAATATGATTAATTTTTCTTATAAGATGCTAAGATAATGAATCGTTTCTAATTTGTATTTGCCACTTAGATTGATTTGTGCAATCAAATCATTCACTCCAGCGCATCTGATTCTTGCATCAAATAGCTGCGTGAGCTGCTGTATTGAAGTAGTTTGAAAAATTGGCTGGGAATTATGTTTCTTTGTGTCTTGATGTGGGATATGAATGTTTGTGAGACGGTACCCTCTCTCACGCTCTCTCGTTTTAGCACGCCCACAACACACACATATTCTTTTTGATCACTGATTATCAAGTTGAATAAACTAAGTTAGCTTATATACATTCAAATGTGTTCTTGCGTGATTGTTATAGGCCATAATTTGTCATTTGTTGAGAAATATTTCTTGCTAAAAGCTAGAAAATGGGATCACCGTGTTTGATACTCACCTGAAAAGGTAATTGAATTTCCTTCAAAAGCAGTATGTTGCTTTTGATGTTTCTAACGTAAAATGTTACTGCAAGGCTGTGAATAATGGTACAGATAAAGGGGATCTTTGATCCTCTCCGCAATTGTCTAATGGTGCGAAAGGCACATTACCCTTTCCATGGTCATATTTTGTGTTGTTCTTTAAGGACAAACATTGTGTGAAGCTAAGTTGCTCGGACTTTCCAAAAAGTCTTAGGGTGCGTATCGGATCCTCCAAAAATAGTGTATTTTTGAAGGATCCGACACGGGTGCGTCAACATTGGGGAGTCCGACCAACTTAGGTGTGAAGGAGAGCAGATGAGGGGGGAGAGAGGGGGTAGTAGAACGTAACCAAGAACTTGTAGGAGACGTACTAGTTTCAAATTTCAGTCGAGGTGATTTAATGTTGTCTATAAGAATACAACGCCTAAGAAGCTGAATTAATGACGGAGTCCTCTTTGATGTCTGGTATTTTTGCCAAGTATTTTGTTTTATTTTGGCGGGATGATAGTTGTGCATGCAAGAGGATTAGCTGGATTACAAGATCTTCAACATCTTTTAGAGAGTATATCAGCGTTCATATTTTCGTAAAATCATAAAACCGTAATGTTAGAGAATGTTATGCCAATAATATTGCGTGTGGCCGTAATTCAATGTAGTGCTGGGCTTCTGAAATGGGAAATTCGGCTACTTTTATGCAACTATGTTGGTTTTGAACCCGAAATACTAGATTTGCTTACTGTTTCTGTTGTTCAGGTTTAGAAAATCTGAACTAACGAAATGGTCAGAGCGTATACGCAAGAGCACACATACAAGCACCCGTGGGAAAGAGTAACTTCTGCATCGTGGCGTAAGTTTGCTGATCCTGAGAACAAGCGGATTCTATCACATATCCTCGAAGTTGACACATTGAACCACAATCTCGATTCCAGCTCAGGGAAGCTTTATACGACTCGTGCCATAACTATCCATGCACCAGGACCATGGTTCATCCGGAAAATCATTCGTCAAGACATCTGCCACTGTGTAGAATCAACTGTCGTTGATGCTCAATCTCGGTCCATGCAGCTTTCTACTCGAAACATTAGTCTGGAGAAGTACATAGAAGTTGAGGAGAAAATCAGATACGATCCTCATCCAGATAATCCGAATTCATGGACCATCTGCAAGCAGGAAACACGCATCAGGATTAAGCCCTTGTCGGCACTGGCTTCAATGGCGGAGAAAATAGAACAGAAGTGCGCGGACAAGTTTCAGGCAAACAGCGCGAAGGGAAGAGAAGTAATGGAACGAATGTGTAAGTACCTCGAAGCTGAATCCAGAGGCATTTCGGCATGATTTTAGTAATCTAACTCTACATTAGGCTTCTTCAGCGCGATAGGTGAGTTTACGATGAACACTTATTGACAGATAGATTGTGTTATTGTATGAAAAAGAGGACACCGATCATGGATATACCGATCATGGATACCATGGATCGTTCCTTTTGAAGTTTTCGTAAGCTGTAGTAGATGCAATAACAAAGTTATCGTAATGTATCTCTGCAGTTCGAATATGTAGACAGTCTATGCTTCATCGCGAATGTCTTTATACATGCTTCCTGCACTGATATCATGTAAAAAATGGATTTTGTGTTTAGCTCGTGATGGGAAAATTGTTCATGACTATATAAGGAGATCACACTTCTCATTAACCACCGAGATGCTATCTTTGTCGGCCTTGGTATATATTACTTGGTGTGCAAAGTGATCTATTACCTCCACGAGGTAGTGGTAAGGTCTGCATACACTCGAACTTTCATAGACCTCACTGGCGGGATTTCACTGGGTATGTTGTTATTGTCATGTCGTTGTAGTCTTCAAAATGTGATGCTAATATAGATGATGGTTACATATTATCAACGAATGTCCAAAATCTCAACAAATTATTGATATTACGATGCATGATCTAATATATAAAATGATACTCCCTTCGTTTAAAAAGAATGATATATTTTAACTCGACACAGAGTTAAAAAAATAAAAATAAAAAATACCTTAAATATATCGTGTCACTTTTTGTTGAGGGGGTTCGGGTGAATGCCCTGGCCCCTTTCTAGATTCGCCTCTGATACCAAGTTAGGCTAGTACTTTCAAACAAGTCAAACTAATTGCTTGATTTATCCTACGTGCACATGAAAGATAAAGTTGAATATTGATTGTACGTCAAGACATATTTTGGAGACGTTGCATTTGAATGAATCTTTAGAGATGATCATGAAAAATGATTATTCGAATATTCAGGTAAAGTGAAATCTACGATAAACCTTACTATAGAATTACGGCTTCGAATATTCAGGTAAAGTGAAATCTACGATAAACCTTACTATAGAATTACGGCTGTCAAGTTCGTTAATGACGAGAACATGCAACATCATCCTTTTCGAGCTATTACTGAAAATTTTATATTTTTGTTATATACTAAGCAAAGCTTCGATTAAACATATTTGAAGAGAGACAAATCAATATGCCGATTTATTAATAAACGAAGGGCACAAGCATGATGAACCTTCATTAATTTGAGAAGTACGATCATTGATATGAAATTTCTTCTCTTAGCTGTCTTAAGCGATATTGCTTCTGAAAAACTATAATTATTTTAGAAAATTAAAAATCTTGATATAACATATTTAATATAAAAGATGAATTACAATTATCAAAAATATAATTTTTATTATAATTTTAATATTGTAATTCTGGAATATCCTGATTTTGAACCAAATAATACATTTTATGAAAGAACAAATAGGAACTAGAAAAGTCCCATCATTACCATTTGCCAAAATCTAAAGAGGGTTAAAATAATTAAATAGAAAAAAAATGAAGAAAACAAAATATAATAATAATAATAATAATAATATATCTAATGTGTAAATATAGTAGATTCTCGTATAGATAGAGAGATATTTTCGAAAGGCTTTTTACTAAATGATTATGAAATCAACATTTCATTGGTTGATTTAGCTATACTTACAATTAATAAATACAATTATAATTATATATATATATATATATATATAAATATTCTTCTTCCCCAATTTGGTTTATACTATTGAACCCATTGCCCTTTAAACCCTCTCTCTCTCCTCCAAGAATCCATAATCAGATCAACAAAGAGGTAAATTTTTTTACTTTATCTAAGGTTCAATTTATTCCCACTCTTTTTTAGCTCTTTGGGTATGTTAAAGGTTTGATTTTGACAAAATTTATTTAAGTCCCAAAATGTGATTTTGGTTATGTAGTGTTATTGAGCTAAGTTGGTGCTGAATTTATCTATCATGGGTGTTATCAAGATTCAATTTTTATGGTGTTTTGGCTAGTTGGATATGTTAAAAATTTGATTTTGACAAGATTTATGGAAGTCCCAAAATGTTTTTTTTTTTTTTTGTATGTAGTGGTATTGAGCTAAGTTGGTGCTGAATTGTTCAGGGGTGTTATCAAGATTCAATTTTTATGGTGTTTTGGCTAGTTAGATATGTTAAAGATTTGATTTTGACAAGATTTATGGAAGTCCCAAAATGTTTTTTTTTTTGTATGTAGTGGTATTGAGCTAAGTTGGTGCTGAATTGCTTAGGGGTGTTATCAAGATTCAATATTTATGGTGTTTTGGCTTGTTGGGGATGTTAAAGATTTGATTTTGACAAGATTTATGGAAGTCCCAAAATGTTTTTTTTTTTGTATGTGGTGTTGTTATTGAGCTAAGTTTGTGCTGAACTTATCTATCATGGGTGTTATCAAGATTCAATTTTTATGGTGTTTTGGAATTGAGGTTAGTTAGATTGAGTTGTTGTTGGTATGTTTGGATTGTGATGAATTGTGGGTGATTGTTGTTTTGAAGTTTAGTGTTTTGGGAGTTTCAAGAATGTGTTTTTGGGACGGAGAAAAGGGATTTTAAGGGCTGATTTTTGGTTGCGAAGTTGGGTTTTTTTGGATTTGTATTTTGGGAGTTTCAAGATTGTGTTTTTAGGACAGGGAAAAAGGATTTAAGGGCTGATTTTTGGTTGCAACTTGCGAAGGCGTTGGGATTTTGGGATTTTTCAGTTCTGAGAAGTTACAAATTGATTTTGGAAAATGAATGGTTCAGGTATGGGTGGTGGTTTTTTATCAGGGTATAATGTTGGCTTTTTGGGGATGAATAGGTTGCAACAGCCGCAGTCGATTAGTAATAATGCAGTTCATGGTCATCAGACGAATCACAGTAACGTTCAATTGTCGGTGAGTGCAAATTTGGGGCTTGAACATGATAAACCAATTGGTTTGATGGATGCAAAAGGTTGTATGGCTTTTGGGAAGGACAAAGCAGCTGGTCCAAGTAATGTTTTGAATACCGGTAATAATCCTAATAACAATACGAGTGACGAGGATGAGCCTAGCTTTACGGAGGATGGGAATGGTGATAACAACGGTGGGGCACAGGGTAAAACGGCGTCTCCGTGGCAGAGAATGAAATGGACCGATAATGTTGTTAGGCTTCTTATACAAGTAGTTGCATGTGTTGGAGATGACGGTAGTTTGGAGGGTCCTGAAGTGGGGTTGAAGAGGAAATCGGGTTGCATTCAGAAAAAGGGTAAATGGAAAACAGTCTCGCGATTAATGATGAGTAACGGTTGTCATGTCTCGCCTCAGCAGTGTGAGGACAAGTTTAACGATTTGAACAAGAGGTACAAGAAATTGAATGACATTCTTGGGAGGGGTACTTCTTGTGCCGTAGTGGAAAATCCGTCTCTAATGGACTCCATGCCGCAGCTTTCCGACAAGGCCAAGGACACAGTGAAAAAGATACTCAACTCAAAACATTTGTTCTATCGAGAGATGTGTGCTTACCATAATGGACAAAAGATACCTGATTGCAACGATCTTGAATTTCCAGTTCACTCTTCACCTGTTGCGTCACAGTGTGCAAAAGATCATAATGGCTCCCAGGGACATGAAGCTGAAGAAAATGATGAAAGTGATGACGATGATGAAGAATCGGATGATGAAGAAGATAACCACGGTAATGGTGATGCACGTAGACGAGTTGAAGAAGATGGTAGCTTTCAGCCACAAACTAGCGGGAATGACAATTTTTTAGCTGAAATGAATGAAATTTTTCAAGACCCTACGAAGTCCAAGTGGGAACAGAGAATGTGGATTAAGAAACGGATGCTACAACTAGAAGAGGAAAAGATCGGAATCCAAGCTGAAGCCTTTGAATTAGAGAAACGCCAGTTTAAGTGGCAAAGGTTCTGCCGAAAGAAAGACAGGGAGCTCGAAATAGAAAGGCTGGAGAACGAGAGATTAATGTTGGAGAGCGAGCATATGAAATTGCAGCTGAAGCTTAAGGAACACGAAATAGTCAGTGCGAAGCCCAATATTTCTTTCAATTCTGCACCTCTCAGCTTAGATAGACCGCAGGGAAGGGATCAGATCGATGCAGCTAGGTATCATTAGTATCGGAAATCTCCAAGTTTTTAAGGCTACCGGTATGCCCATCAACCCCTTTTGTAAAATCTTTTACAGCTCAACATTCATCAAACGTGTTAAATCGCTGGTCTTAAATTCTCGTAGTATTTTCTCTAGAATTAACTGCGTCAGTTTGTCATAGAGTTTGTCGTTGGCCTTATTATAATCAGTAGTTACGAACCAGACCAGGCTTGGTTTTACTGATATCCAGTCTTGCAATGGCATACGTAAAACTTGGTTTTGTGCATCAAGAAGAATATATTCATCTGTTTGCTGATTCTTTTATTGAAGCTAAGAGGTAATGCTAAAGCTATCATCTTGATTTTTCTTGTCCTGGTTTTATGTTTATATTTGTGGTCTGCAGCAGTTCACTCTCTCGCTCCCGCGCACGTGCACGCGCACACATAAAAAAGCCACTATATTATGCATCGTCATGCCATTGAGTCGATAGACTTTTTTTTATAACCGTGGTGTTTGGATCAGCTTGTGCATATCTCAAGTAATTCCACAGAATATCTGTCACCTCCCACCCCCTACCAGCATTAGGAACCAGTCAACTCTGTCCGCCACAGTTAGTACAAATGAGAAGAAAATACCTAATGTTTTTTGTCTCTGTCGATATTTGAAATCGAAAACCTTATGGTTCTCAACCCACTTCATTGTCGACTCGGTCATATCCTTGGGTACTAAAATATGCATTTGAAGGCATTGTATACCATGAATGTGATATACAAACAACTAAACTTCAGTGTAAAATAGGCACCAAGTTGTTATATATAAACTCTTAATTACTTACAAATTCGAACTTATAACTTCAAAGGTACGATGAATTTAGTTGCGAAAACCAAAATATTCAATCTATCAAATTAAAATTCTAAATCCGTACCTCATTACAACACAACCTTTTTTCACGATCGAAAAAAGGTGTTGTCGAATCAGAGAAGTAAGCGAAGGGCCGTCAGCAAACAACATCGTCATTTCTTCCATAAAGGAAGAAAGAAGAAGCAATTTTTAAATATTTTAATGAAATTACCACATGGTTTTTGCAATTCAATTGTTAAACTTCTAGAAGGTTGTCTCATTCCCCATATGGAAGTACAACTCTGACATTCCGTTTTGACTGAGCTGATCGTCGCACATGACTTCTATACCTCATGATTCATAGGCTTCCTCGCTTATCGTTGTTGGCCTAAGCAAAAGGTCGTTAGGTTGGTCGCACCTGACTTTTATATTTCATGATTCATAGATCTCCTGACTTATCATTGTCGGTCTAAGCAAAAGATTGTTAGGTCAAATGTCTGATGAATGCATTCTAATGAGTATATGAGACTTACCACCCACATGGTTGGAAAATCCACCTTGCCTAATTGATTCCGTTTTGACTAAGTTGATCGTCTCACCTGACTTTTATATCTCATGATTCATAGATCTCCTGGCTCATCGTTGTCGGTCTAAGCAAAAAGTTGTTCGGTTGAATGTCTGATGAATACATTCCAATGAGTATATGGGACTTACCACCGACATTGCTGGAAAACCTACTTTGCCTGACCTCTATCATTTTGATTGAGTCGATCGCCGCACCTGACTTCTATATCTCATCGCACCTGGTTTCTATAGGTCACGATTCATAGATCTCCTCGCTTATCGTTGTTGGCTTAAGCAAGTGGTTGCTAAGTCAAATGTCTCGTGAATACATTCCTAATAAGTATGGTATCTCGTATTCGCCTCGGAGTGTCGACTATGCCAAATTCAAATCATGTAAAATCATTTAAAGAGGAATAGCTTTCGCTAGATTTTTCTTTTTTCATTTTCAAGGTTCAAATTCAAGACTTCTATGGTTAAAAAGTAAAAATAAATCAAGATTTCGTTTTAAAATAAACTTTTAAACCGTAAAATAATTTAGGAAATATTTTCTAAAATCCATAAATATATATAACGATATACAAAAAAAAAGGGATAACGTGGATATTAATTTCACCCTCGTCATAACTACTTACGATATTATACTAGATATATTGCTGTTAACGATATCGCCTTCTTAGAAATGTTTCTATTTCCATGTCTTCTGGAAAAATAAATGGGTTTTATATTTTAATTTGTCAATGAGACAATTCAAAACAAATACTTTTTCTCTTTAATGATATTTTAAATAATATCATCCTGCGCTATCCCCCGAATGGGGCCCTACCCAGCGCAAATCCGGATTAGTCGGGCTCCAATACGGGTACCGCATAACAAATGAAAAAAAAGAGAGAATAAAAATAGAAAAGAACACAAAAAAGGTCTCATTCTTGTAGAATGGAAAGAATCAAAGAATTACAGCTGAAGGATGCTATCAATTTCATTTTATAATAATTGATGTCACAAACATTAATTTAAAAAATATGGTGTAAATTTCATAAATTCTAACATTTTAGAAGTAATTACATCCCATCCCATTTTTTTAATTAGTTTAGTCTCTTTTCCGTTTAATATTCATTCTGTAAAAACATATACATAACAAGTAATGTATATTGAATCTGTTAGAGTCCTAGAAAACAGGGAGTAACGGATATTCAACATTCATTGACGTAAATGGCGCAATTAATTTAATACATGGATTACTGCATCCCATAAATCATGTTTCATGAACGGAATTTCAAATTTTAAAAATCACAAATACCTAAAAACGCAAATCTGAAGCAACAACATAAATCAAAAATCAAATTTCATATTTGTTTTTTGTTGTTTACTGAACAAAGCAAATTATTTTCAATTATTGAAGATGAATATTGCTATTCTTTTAAGGTACTCGGGTAAATGGAGATCTCAAATAGAATTTGTGGATTATAAAAGTGAAGGGATTGTTGTTGCTGAATCAGTAAATTATATGAGGTTGATTTCGTCGATTGCTGATGAAATAAACATTGACGAAACTCGGAAAAATATTGATGTACGTTATGTTGTTGACCGGAATGATTCACCTTTTCATATCCGTAACGATAATAATGTACGATTGTATGTCGAGTTGAAAAAATCTGAACCGACGTTCATGATGTATCCGTTATGTATTTCAACAAAAGAAAAATGTGAAGATGACATATTGTTCGATAGGGAAACAGGAGCTGAGGTTTGCCTGGAATGTGTTGAATCTGATGCTTTGGCTTTATCTGTTGCTGAGACACAAAATGAGTATGCTTTGTATGTACTAGAGGTTGAAGATAACTTGATATGCGATAGCAAGAGTATTGATGTAAAGGTGAAACAGATGTATAAAGATAAAAATACGCTTGTTTCAGTGATGTCGAAATATAAAATGATTAATGGATTCAATGTTAGAGCAAAACGATCAGACAAAAAAAGGTGAAATCGTATCTTTTTTATACTAAGCAGTATGATATATGAAATCATTGAATGTTTTATATTATTTATTTTTAATTAAAATGTTATATATAGTTGCATGAACATGTGTACTTTTTTTGTGCTAAAACTAAAATCGAAATACAAATTATCATTGTGACCTTTGCAATATCTGTTTGTTAGTATGTTGAAGTTATGTATGTCTATGTGAGGTAATGAATTTCAATTTATAATTTTTTTTGTATTTTATGAAAAGCCATCGGATACATACAACAAAACCGGTTACCATTTTCTTCTTTATTAATATTTCTGAGGTGCTTGGTTTAATATACATATAAGTTGCTATGTCTATGATTTTAATTCTTTATATTATCAGTTTTGATAAGGGAAAATTATTATGTATATTAAAACATATACATAAATAGTTATGTATGTAAACATATACATAACTGGTAACATGTCAGTAGATATGTTATTTAATTCATAATCTGCATACTTCATCGTTAAAGTTTATTACGTGAATTATTAGATTGTATATAGCTTTCTTTGATGAAATATTATGCATGTCTATGCTGTATTAGGATGGATTTGTAACAATTAAATCGTTAAAAGTTATGAAATGATGCAAAATATAATCATTTGAATAGTGATTTTTATATTTCAGCTATGGACTCCTCTGTTACAACGAGAAATGTACGTGGAAGTTGGAAGCATCTAGTTAAAACAAAATCCAGATATTTTTATGATTCAAAAATTTAATCCAGAACATATATGCAATTTGAGGGATAGGGTACTGCAAAATATTTTGGCGACAGCTTCTTTTGTATATGAATTCACAGCTCCAAAACTAGTTAACTATAAGAGAAGGCACACACCGGGGGACATCATTGAAGAAATGAAAGCTGTATATGGTGTGGATATAAATTATATGAAAGCATGGCGTACGAAGGAGCGTGCCATCGCTTTGCTGAGGGGCGGACTTGCGGATGGTTATAGACAGATGCCGAGATACATTTATATGTTAAAAATATATATATATATCCTAATTCGCACGTTGCAATGCACAAATCATGGGATAATCGGTTCATGTATTTGTTTATAGCATTGCATCCCATGATAAGAGGTTTTGAGTATTGTAGGCCTGTTGTTGTTGTTGTTGTTGTTGTTGATGATGATGGTGCACATTTAAGTGGACCATATCAAGACACTTTTGTCTCAGCAAGTACTCTTGATAGTGCAGGTATGTGAAAAATCATAAATCCCTGATTTTTGTTAAACATTCATTGTATTTCATATTTAATTTTTTTTTTAAGTTATTGAAAAAAATTTGTTAACTTTTTTTTTTGTGTTTAAGAAAAAAAAAGAAAAAATTATATTTATTATCACGTACGTATTTATGTATATCCTAATATACATATGTTAACTATTTATATGTTAACATATACATCTATGTATATGTTAACACATAAAAATTATGTCCAGTAGACTTTCAAAATTTTTTGTTGTTCTTCTACTAATACAGTTTTTACTTAATTTAGGATGCATATTACCACTTGCGTATGGGGTTGTGGATACTGAGAATGATAATTCATGGACATGGTTTTTCAATCAGTTCAAAGCTGCATTCGGTGAACGTGAAAACATGTGCGTTGTATCTGATAGGAACGAAAGTATTATAAAAGCTGTCAGTGTCGTATATCCAAATGTCCCACATCTTGCATGTATATGACATCTTTGGAAAAATGTTTGTAGTTACTTTCGTAAGAGTAAAGAAAGTATCAGTGATTTATTTTATTCAATGGCTAAAGCTTATAGGAAAGATGATTTTGAATATTTGATGGCAAAGATTGAAAAAGCTGATCCGAGAGTGAAAAAATATTTACAAGAAGCTGGTTATGAAAAGTGGAGTAGATGTCATTCACCGGTAAATAGAGATCGGATGATGACCTCGAATATTGCTGAGTGTATTAATGGTTGTTTGGTAGAGGCCCGGCGGTTACCAATATATGGATTCTTAGAAGAAGTTCGAATATTATTTGGTTCTTGGAACTGTAAGAACAGTGAAATAGCTTCTTATACAAGTACCACTTTGGGGCGTCGATTTGAAGAAATTCTTACTCTCAAAGGTGTGAAAGCTTTGAGAATGACGGTATGTATAAGCTTTAACTTTTTTAAATGTGCATTTATATGTAGTATTTGTTTGACTGAAAATAAGTGTATTTAAATTTTTATTTTCAGTAAAAATAATTGGTTGGAATTTTGTTATTTATTGTTTAGGTGAAGGCTTCTTCGACATATATATATTCAGTTTATGAATCTGGGAGAAGATACATTGTTGATTTAGCAAATGGCTCATGCAACTGTGCGAGGTTTCAAATAGATCAAATCCCTTGTGCTCACGCTATAACTGTATTGAAGTCTAAACATGTAAAAGAATTTGGAGATTACTGTTCAGAATACTACAAGCCAAACACATTGGTCGAGACATATGAGGTTCCAATCGTTCCAATGCCAGACAAGAAAGACTGGGATGTTCTCAGCAGTGTAGATGAAGAAGAAGTGTTGCCACCGTTATACAAAAGACTTCCAGGTAGACCGAAGAAGGGGAGAAAGAAGAAATCAAGTAAAACACTTTCTTCAAGCACAAACCGTTGTGGACGATGCGGCCATGAAGGGCACAATAGGTGTTCATGTAGTTTTTTTCCAAAGGAGAACTAGTTTATTGTTTTGCTACACTCTTGAAGAGTACCAATTTATTTATTTCCGTGTTTTGTTTTCTTTTAAATAAATTATTATTTATTTTGATTTTAATTTTAGTGTTAATTTATTTTTATTATTTGTGATTTTTATGTATACGCTGGTGTATTTTCATAAGTGTTTTTGAAATATTCTAGAGTAACACAGTTGTGTATATTATCTAACAATGGTTACCTGTATATCATAAAACGTACATAGCTCCAATGTAAAAACTGTAATGTGTATGTTTAATTTTTTTAAAAACTAAATTTTGAAAATCAACTGTTATGTATTTTCTTTATAATGTTTAATTAACTTATTGTTTTGCTATATTTATGAAGAGAAATGAAATAACGTTGGAAACCAGTAGGTGGTATAGTTATGTATATTATATAACATACATAAATTGTATTTATAGCCTTTAACTCAGATATATATTTTATGTATGTTATATATTAATTAATGTAGATCATTTAATCTACATAGCTCTATTATATAACGTTTGAGTTGTAAATGTAAATGTATAGTTGTAAACAAAAAATTTAAAAAACAAATGTTATGAGTTTTACATATAGCCTTTAATTAACTTACTTCTTTAATATATTTGTTGTTTCAATTAAATGTATACTTATGTATATTTTTCAACATTTATTAGTTAGTTATATAATGTAATATGTATATTATAATATATACACAAATTAAAATTAGGAGGTCTTGTGTATATTAAAACCTATACATACATTACATTTATGTATATTTAACATTATACAGTATTAACTGTGATGTATATTAAAAAAACAAATGTTATGAGTTTTACATATAGCGTTGAATTAACTTACTTCTTTAATATTTTTTTTTTCAATTAAATGTATACTAATGTATATTTTTCAACATTTATTAGTTAGTTATATAATGTAATATGTATATTATAATGTATACACAGATTAAATTTAGGAGGTTTTGTGTATATTAAAACATATACACACATTACATTTATGTATATTTTACAATATACAGTATTAACTTTTATTGTTTACAATGTATATGAAAACATATACACACATAACATCCACAAATATATGTAAATGTTGTCATATGCAACATTCATCAAAAACTGCATTCGTCATTGCGAAAAAATATATATGTCAAATAAAAACTTCATCATATTCATTAAAAAAAAAAATTGTACTCTGCCTTACAAAACAACTAAAATAATTAAAACTTTGAAAATTCCTAACAAATTTAAGCAGAATACATTAAAAATCGTAACAATATTCTTCAGTAAGAATACTCAGTGCAAACTATTGCATTATCATCTGAAATTTGAATAATTCTTGACTTTGGTCTTGGAGGGTCATCATTTTCACTAACATAACCTTTCTTTGCTTTTTGAATACCATATTTTTGAAGTAGTGTGGAGTAACACATTCTATGGTATTCTGCTTCAAAACCATCAGAAGACACGTTTATTTCTTCACGTAGGTATTCTGCATAACCAGCAACAAAGACTCCACAATCCCTGTCATACATACAAAAAATAATAGAAGTTATTAAGTAATACTTACTAGCAATGAAAAATACAAATACATTAATACATGTACAGTAATATTGCATATAAAAAGAATATATAAGTATACTTACATACTGTCGCATTCTTGTTGCATAATATGTTGAATATACTCAATGTCAAAGGGATGTTCATTCAAAATTTGTGTCGTTTGAGTAATCTTATCCCTATATGTTTCAAGATTAGGCCAATCTGTACGAGATGTTTCATCATAAAATTTGCTGTCGGAGAGGTAAGTTGGCAGCATCTTAGCCAACTTTTGAATCTCAGTAATTGATTCCGTATTCCTTCGTCTGGACAACGAATCGTAGACGCTTATGCGTCTATCCTTCAGGGCAATAACAGCTAACACCCAGTGAAAATTCTCATTGCAGTTGATAGGAACATATACCTCATCAATTTGGTGCCATGGCAAATCAGATGGCATGCAATATTCCTTGATTATATGTGTTATTGCCTCTTCAATTAGAGCAACGCGAACATATTCAACATAATCTTGTTGTGTAGTCAGGACTGTATCTATATCGTCTTCATAGTATCTGAAGTATGTCTTGTCAATGTAGTTCTTAAAAAAACAGTTGGTTGTTGTGAACCTGTAATCTTGATCATTCCTTAATTTCGATTTCTTCCGCAAATGATAGAAAATGACATCAATATACTACAAAAGAGGAGAAAAAATAAAACGAATTATGTGCTATATAATAAAAATCACATACTTCTAAGAATAGTGTTTGTAGACATACATCTAGATAATACATGCATATACATAAAATATGATGAAACCTGAGTATGCAAGAAAGTTCATAACTCCATACATTCAGTGATGTATATTATTAAATATACATACTGATTATCAATTATTAACATACACTTCCATTAGCAATCTAATACATATATTAAGGTAGACATATACAGACATATACATATGTTATTGTGTTATAATTGAGTTAACATATAGATTATAATATACATAGATGATGTCCATCTATTTTAGTAGTGATGAATTTGTTAACATATACATAAACTTTTTTGTGTGACCTGAGGATACTAGAACAAACATGACACAAAAATCAACAGTGATGTATATTATAACATATATGTAGGTGTTGTCAAATGCCTAAACTGATCATATAAAAAATGAACACATATACAGTGCAAAGGCATGATGTACATAAATTAGAAATTGAAGTAGTAGTTTAAGAGAAACATAGTTTATTTAAAATTTATTTAACACATACAAAATCTCCGAAGTAGATTAACACATATATACCATGCATGCATAAATACAACATAACAGAACAAGTAAAAACGAATGATTATCCAATTAAAAAGTTTAAATACCTCATCGTTCCAACACATGTTCTTTAGAGACATCAAGTAAAACCAATTTTTTGTCCGTGCATGAGCAACCACAAAATCAATTTCATGAACTCCAAGCGAAGATAATTTTGCTTTGTAGTGATCATCATCATATTTTCTATAAAAAAAATAAATTTGTTATTATAATAAAATATAGTACATTCATTGAGTGAAATAATTAATTTTAATATCGATAAAAACTTACTTTTTAGCATGAAACTTCAATAATCCTTCCTCCACCCACTGTTTGAACTCTTTAATTACACTTCTTGACATAGTGTCAGCTATTAGGAAACCGTCAAAAGAGAATTGTTGTTTCTGCTCTTCAATCTGATCCTCAATTGCTTTAGAGCCAAAAGCATATTCTGTTGTGTATGGAGACTTGAAAACTTTGAATCTCGTCCTGATTCTTTTAACAATCTTAGCAGGGGTTTTCGCAGCTTGATGAGCCGCGACAACAACATCAGGAAAATCAAGAGGAAGCTGACTATCAGAGATGTCGTGTTGGTTCACAATTGGTTCTGCCGGTGGAACTACTTCTATAGGAAAGTCATCAACTGGTGCTGCAATAACTTTCAATATCGCATCTAACTCGACTTGAGCCGATTCAGAAAGTGTGCTCGAATAATCAACCTAAGATTAAATTTGAAGTATGTATTGTTAGATTTGGCTTAACGCGCACATAGAAGTAGTGCCATGTGTGAAAATTAAGACATGCAGGGCGTAAAAAATTTTTGGTGAAGTTACCTGCATATTAGATGTTCCAACATTATCATTAACTGGTTTCTGATTTTCTACAGCTGCGACTAGACATTCCAATGTGGCAGGCCCAAAATCAGCACTAACTCCTTCAACATCCTTGAAAACATAACACAAAACATATACAAAAGTAGTTCATTATTTAGATATAACTATAAGCGAAAAAATAGTACATTTCTTACATATTTGACTTATGGATGAAAAAGAATGGCTTTATTTATTTACCATGTGATCATTATGGACATGCACAGTAGTAGATGTTCCAACATTGGTGTTGTCAGAATTGTGATTTACTACGGATTCTACAAGAGAATCTAGGATGGCAGTAGCATTATCGCACTGCATCCTTCGACATCCTACCAATCATAATGTAAAACATATACATAACTAAGTCAGTTCAATGTTTTAATTGTAAACGTTAAATTCTGAGATCTTTAACCTGTGATTGTTGTTGTATGAGACTGCGGTTCCAATCAAAGTAGTGACCATCCATTGGATCATCAACAGAGTATACATCTGTTGATTTATCTGTCTCGTCAAAAATCTACGAATAAAAAATAATTATTGCTTTATATGTTAATTGCTTTCATAATTTGTGTTGTGTTGCATATGTATATTATAATAATAATAATAATATATATATATATATATATATATATAATATAATACGTATACATTGTAACGTAAATATAACTGTCGTTAAACAACATTCAATTTGTAACAAATTCTAAGCTGGATAAAAATCATAAAATTAAAGAAGTAACGAAAGAGTAATATATGTAACGAAGTATGTATAATTATCACTTGTGAGTAAATACCTTTTTTTCTTTTTCTTTCAAGGTTTTGAAGATTTCAATATCTTCAACATTTTCTTTAGATGGTACGTTTCCTGTTTTTTCTTCTCCCTCTTGCTGATGATGTTGAAATAAGTACAGTATATTCTTTAGAAAAAATTTGATAACATCAACGTGATCTAATAATAATGTATGTTTAAAAAAGTACCCGTTTTTGTATGCCTTCAATATTCTGCATGATATCCATCTCGTCTACTTGAGCTTGTGTTGATTTTTCTCCGATAGTTGAACCATCCAAAACATGAACCTTTATAGTTTGTTGTAGTAGATATATCAGATACTATGCGATTTCAGTCTAATATACATAGCTATAAAATACACATAGTATAAGTTGAGATTTTTTTTGTGGACTTAACATAAAGCTTTTATGTATATTAGTTAAAATACATATCATTATTGTCAGCTATTATGCCAATGCAACTATCAATTCGATGAGAAATATATAATATACATAGCATGTTGTTGGTATATTATATACCACAATGTAACAATTTATGTATGTTATATTACAAACATTAAATGTATGTAATATACATAGCTATACACTACACATCATACTTATGAGTATAACTTATTATTATATTGTGTATTTAACTTAAAGTAGTTATGTATATTAGTTAATATACATACCATAATTGGCAGATACTATGCCATTGCAACTATCAACTCCATGATAAATAGTTAATATACATGGCATATTGTTTGTATATTATATAACACAAAGTAAGAATTTTATGTATGTTATAAAATATTGTACAAATAATAGTTAAATAACACATAATACAATTCTAATTCATAATATGTATAAACGCACAAAATTGAATAAAAAAGAAATACAAAATCATGAATTGTATAAGTTAAATCATTTTTGGTGTACCTTTTCATTGTTTTGGTTGTGGTGTTTCAACAATTGGATGAGTTCGACATGTTGTTTATCTATTTTTTTATTTGATTCATGATGTTGTTTGACTATTAGATCATGAAGACAATTGATTTTTGTGTCAACCTGCATGTCAAAATGAACTTACATAAGACTACATGTTGATGAAAGTTGAATTTTGTGTATACCAACATGTCAAAAGCTGAAGAAAGTTGACTATTAGATATGAATGAACTTACATAAGATTGCAAAAATAACTTTATATCATCCCACTTTTCATCAGAATTGTCCTGACAAACTGACTTGAGTGACGATGATGGAGTTGTCTTTTCGGCATGAACATGCTCCGAACCTGAAGAAGCTGTTTTTTGGGTTGACACAGTTCTTGTTGAAACAAAAGATGGTGTTTTCTGACAAACTTGCTCCTCGGCAGTTGTGGAATCAAAACGGACTATTTTTCGCTTCTAAGTCGGATGAGATGTTGAAGCATCAGTAATCAAACCTGCCTTCTTGAGAATTTCTGTAGGAGGGACCGTACTAAATTCCTCAAAACCTTGTATATCGAGGTCCACTTGTGATTGTACGTCGACAGTAGGTCTTTTATCGAAACAATCTGCAGCAATTTCTGGAGGAAATCCACTTTCAGCTTCTTTTAACTGAAATTCCTCAATCATTTGCAAATCAAGACTTTGTACTTCTTCATCAGTTGGTCGTATATTGTTTTATACTAACTGTTAAACAATAAAAAATAGCAACATTAACAGTCTGCTAAAGTAAGCACGTTGAAAATTAAAACTAAGATCGAAATAATATACATCATACTTACCTTGCTGAACATACCAGCCATAAATTTCTCGTACTTAACTTTGATTCCAACCACCTGCCAGTTGAAAATTCGGGGAATTACATTTTCCATCCGCTCGGCTATCGTACTGTCTGCCTCAGAACAACATTCATACATCCAAACATTCAGCACGTGAGGCATTCCCCCCATCGAGTATAATTGTTTCGCAACAAAAAAATCCTGTCTCCACAATGCGATAAGCTTTTCAAATGAACTCTTCCCCCATGGAAATTGTTCATAACTACCATTCTCAACCATCACAAAATCCGATTTTCTAATTGTAGAATCACGTACTTGCGAATACAGAAAGGTGTGAATGAAGTAAATTATTGACATATTCAGAGCATCAGAATTGTTTTCAAAGTTTCCCAACTTGAATCGCTCTATAGAGAGACTCCTTTTGACAGAACTCTTAGATCCTGAAAAATACTTCGTCATTAATGCGAATTTTGATGTAACAGAAAAGAGGTACTCCTCGATGTTTCCAGAACATTTAAGACCGGATATGATGGCATACTCAATAATAGTAAACTTGAGTGTGGTTCCTTGCACGTAAACGTGTATTTCATCCGGATTGTCTTGTTCTATCTCGAGCATGAGTAAGCATTTGGATAATTGACCCTGATAATTACAATTTGGGATGTCTAGGAATGAAACAAAAATTATTTGTCAGAACAGATTTACAACTTCTTCACCAAGACAATTTTTTATTTCTTCTCCAAATTTTCGATTGCAATAACTACCGAAATGCAACGAATGCGCGGGGATCTTTCTTATCCTGTATTTCATACCCTATTGAGAAAGAAACAACACATGATATGTGAGCATGTATTTTTAAATGAAAATAACACTAAACTTATGTATATTACTAACATATACATAAAATTGACTTGTGAGAAGTGTTGATTCTAAAACACAGAAAACAATATATCATCAGTGATGTTTATGTCAACATATACATAGCTGATATCCATTATGTATATGCAGTTCACATCACAGTAGTTGTCTACCAATATATTGAAGTTTATGTATATATTATTCATAAACAAATGGCATGTTCAGTGCATCAAACTAAAATAACAAATCACAAACTATATAAAACACTAAAATAACAAAACATATATATGTCAATTGTATTGAGAGAATTATTGGTTCAAAAACACAACAAACAAAATATCAGAAGTGATGTATATGTCAACATATACATACCTAATATCCATTATCTTAAATACCTCTTCAAAAAATATACACATATACACAGTAAAATATGATGTATATGCAGTACACAACGCAGTATTAGGTTTCTAAAAACTAACTTATGTATATGTGCTAAGTAATGTATGTGTAACACATACATACGAATTTACATAAACCCAATATTCATTTATGTATATGTGCTGAGTAATGTATGTGTAACACATACATATGAATTTATGTAAACCCAATATTCATTTATGTATATTAAAATATATAGATCACTGTATTTCAAACAAAAAGCTCACCACAAATTTATATACCCAACATATACAAAAACGAAAAAATTATATATACCTTAGGAAGACGTGGACGTCAAGAATCATCTTTTTTGGATAATCTTGATGATTTTTCAACTGTTTTTTTCGACTTCTCAGCAACAACTTTTCTAATCTCTTTCATCTTGTTGGGGTCGTTACGAAATTTAGATCTGTTTTCAACAAAGTTAGGTTCCTCGTAGTCAAAAACTCCGGGAACAAACCCAACTACCGCATTTGTATCTAACTGAGTTAATCCTAAGCTAAAAGAACGAGAATCTTCCATTAAAAAAGTACAAATATGTTTATTTCTAATTCAAATGGACGATTTTGAAATAAAAAAGGAACAATAATGATATAACAACCAAATTTTGTTAAATTAAAACCTCAAAAAAAACTTAATAAGAACATGCAACAATTTATTCTTTCAAAAAATCACAAAATTGAATTAAGGAGAATGTTCCATTAACAAAGTACTAAGTTGTTAATATCGTACTTCAAATGGACGATTTCAAAAATTTTGTTAAAGGAGAAACCCCAAAAAATACTTAATAAGAACATGCAACAATTACTTCATTCAAAAATCCCCAAAAATCGGTTCAGTAAATGATGAAAAAAAAATACTAACCTCAACACTTAAAAATCAGAATAATCCAAGGAGATTAAGATAAAATTTAATGTTGTAAGTTGGAACCAAGTACAGTTGTATTCAAAATGATAACCGATGCTTGATTTTAGGAGAGTTTTAAGGGTGAAAAACGGTGAAAGAATACATCTTATGTATATTTGCTTTTAGAGAGAGAAACACAAAAAATGGGATTTTGTAATAAGTTTGAGAAGTTGGGATTTTTTGTAATTAATGAAAGATAAGTTGTGTTATTTTGTAATTTTTAGAAAAATATGACTTTGTGTAAAGCCAATTATTTACTAAGGTTTGACCATAAACCCAATCGCTTTTGGGGTCAGATTAATCTGAATTCGCATCAGGAAGTCCTACTTTAATTTTTAGGGGTAAGATGCTTTCTGTTAAAGATGATTTCATCTCCAAAACTTGAACCCGAAACCCTTAATTAAAAATAAAAAGAATAATTATCACTTTATCATGATTTTTTTTTCTAAAGAAGGAGAAATCTCAAACAACAAACAGAGAAGCATTCAGTACCCCTAAACTATGATCAAAGTTGCTAAACAGATTTTAACTTTACAGGGGTCGTATTACCCTTCGAACTCAATTTTAATATATTTTTGTCACCTTTTTGTGCTTATGTGCCACTTTTATTATGTAAAATGAGGCCATGTCAAAGGTGCCACGTCAGCTAAAAAAGTTAACAAAAAGTGTCAAAGCTAAAAAGGTTTGATAAAAATATGGTAAAATTTAGTTTAGGAGTAATAAGACCCCGTAAAGCTAAAATGTATCGTAGCAAATTTGGTCAGATGCTTCCTGTTAAAGGTAATTTCGTCCCTACAACTTAAATCCGAAACTACTAATTAAGAATTAAAAGAATACTTATCACTTTATCGCGATTATTTTTTTCTAAAGAGGGTGAAATGTCAAAACAACCAAAAAGAGATTTGACTTCTACATTTTCATATTTCCAATTATGTGTTGAAGGAAATTTCCCATGAAAATAAGAAAAATCACATGTTGGAAAACTATTTTCCTTCCACTTGATCACACATGATATTTTGAATCATCGTGAAATATGGTGGAATGAATAATATCTCTTCACTTTAATAAGAACTAGGTTACATTTTCCCATTAGCAAAATTCAGTCATAAGGGTTGTTTGATTTAATCCATATTGACACATAGGACCCTATAAGTGCTCTACTTACAATGTTTATAGATATTTCCGTACCATTGTTGATGATCATAGCAGGGCAACCTCGACTTTTCTGCTAAGTTCTAAGAGTAATGCTTTTCCTACTCTAAAGAACCTTTTGGTCATGATTGAGAGACAATTTAATCTCAAAGTGAAGAGCATCAGATCTGATAATGCTTTTGAATAGAGAAAATGGACCCACGTGAGCTTATTTCTGCAGTCACAAGGAATTATCTATCAAACTTCATGTCCATCCACTCCACATCAAAATGAAGTGGTAGAGAGGAAGCACAGGCACCTCTTGGAGACTGCTAGAGGACTGATGTTTCAATCTAAATTGCCAATTTTCTATTAGGGGTGAGTCTATCCTTATAGCAACACATTTAATAAATAGGTTTCCCTCCAGTGTTCTTCAAGGTAAGACACCCTATGAAGTTCTTTTTAGGAAGGAACCTAGTTATAAAGAACTCAAAAGCTTTGGTTGCTTATGCTACTCTAACACTTTGTCTCAACACAGGATAAAGTTTGATTCAAGAGCAACCACTTATGTCTTTCTTGAATATCCACAAGGACTAAAGGGATATACAGTTTTGGATATTGAATTCAATAAATTTTTTATCTCCAGAGATGTCCATTTTCATGAACATATATTCCCTTTTGCTTCCAAACAGCCCCTCCACATAAATTTTCTTTTTAACACAAACTTCAGTACCATTCCTATACCTCAAGATGATCATGCATATGCAGAACCTAATCTACACGATTCTCAGCCTACACCTACTGTTAATTCCTAGCCATTCCACTATCCTACACCTATATCACCCACTACAGAACCTAATTCACCTCAAATTTCTATTCCATCCAACACTCCTTCTTCATCCAATCCTAATCCTTTACCAACTACTCCAGCAAGAAAATCGACAAGAGTGATTCAAAAACCTGCATACCTTGCAGATTACATTTGTAATTCTGTTGTTTTAACTAATATCACTTATTCCTGTTTCATCCATCCTACTAATGCTGTCTCTTTCTAATCAACAGGTTTTTCACTTCATTTCAAATATTATTGAACCCAATAGTTATGCGCGGGCTTTTCAACATGAAGGGTGAATTGATGCTATAAGATAGGAGATTGCAACTTTGGAGGTAAATTACACTTGAGATGTAGTTCAACTTCCTCCAGGAAAGAAAGCTTTATCTTGTAAATGAGTGTACAAGGTAAAGCAAAGATAAGATAGAACCGTTGAAAGGCTAAAGACAAGACTAGTAGTGAGGGGGGACATCCAACGAGAGGGGCTGGATTACACTGAAACATTCTCGCCGCTGGTGATACGAGAAAAACAACGGAAATACGAAACACACTCTAAATCATTCCACTAATCTTAAGGATTCGAGGACCAAGATGGAGACCACACTCAGATTCGCTACCAATAACAAGAATACAAGATACAGCGGTGTATTTTAACACCAAAACAACTATAAAACGTGATGAACAATATGAACCCCTCAATACAACCATAGTCTCCCATGTTATAGTCACAATAATCTCCGACTATCGAAGACATATTTCCCTTATATCACCTTTTGAACCTACAAAATGAACAAACAAGATTAGTAGTAAAAGCTCCTCACCAACACTCGTATTCACTCACTTTTGTGATCCTCACAATTAGAGCGACGAATATTGAAAGTTGCTTATACTCTGATAGTCAATAAGATGTCAATTCTACTTGACGGCGGAATGGATTCTTGTTTGATCAACTCAAGACTCAAAATAAAATTTTACTTACGAACTTGAAACAATGAAGTTACTATGAGTTAAAAAACGAGAAAAGCACACAAATAACGAAGACACGAAAGAAACGGATTCAATAATTAATCTACAACTAAGTAGGTGATTACTAGTTGTAAATTAATTCTAGAATCAAGACATGAAACTAATGAAACAATAAAATAAAACTAAGAATCTATAATTTTGAGCTCGAAAATATTGCATGAACAGTAGCAGTGATAACGTAGAAGCCACATATTGATTCGGTTTTATCAAGCGGTTATTCTCAAAGGTTCAAGTCTTGGTCTAAAATTAATTTAGATTGATGAAATTTGTTTTAGGAGAGAAAATAAATCTTGGAGCCTTTTTTAATTTTCAAGACTTGACTTTTTCTTGTACTTCTCCTTAAAACATGAACCCTTGTTTCATGAAAAGTGGTTGAGATGTGATGTAAAGTCTTTTGGTGGTTGGGGGTCTTTCAAGACTAATAATTCTTCACCTTTTTCCCTTCACCTTTATAGATCTAGCATTCACTTTATTTTAACAAAGTATAAAGGTTGGGAAGAACATCAAAACATTCAACAATCACCAAGAACAATAAAAAATAATTACCAATATCCACAATACAACCACACGGCCAACTCCAAGACAACAATGTTTTGACACGGCCAAGACTAAAAAACCACCAACAATGGCCAAGTCTCTTTAGTGTTGCATTTCAATTTTTTTTAACAAGAGATGAAGGTTGTGAAGAACTTAAAGAACAACAACAATCACACACATGGCCAAGTCAAGTTTCTCAACAACAATGTCTACCACACGGCCTTACTTGTTCACAATAACATCAATCTTTAAAGCTCAAATCTAGATCGACTCAAAATGTTAGTGAAGAACAAAACTAACACCACAAACACACAAGACAAATAAAAGATTCCTATACCTAGACTCAAGAGCAAATCTCGACCAAGAACACCACAAGAACATAATTTTCGGCCAAGAACACAAAATGGACAGATTGCTATTTTTCTGAAATTTTCAGATTTCAACTCTTTTTTTTTTTCCTGTTTTTTCAAGTGAGCTAGCCCAAGATTTGATCTTGTAGGAACAAGATCAAGCCATGCTTTGATACCAAATGATACGAGAAAAACACCGGAAACACGAAAAACACTCCAAATCAGTCCACTAATCTTAAAAATTCGAGGACCAAGATGGAGACCACACTCGGATTCGCTACCAACAACAAGAATACAAGATACAACGGTGTATTTCAACACCAAAAAAGCTATAAAACGTGATGAACAATATGAACAACAATAACACAAGTTTCTAATTCAATAAATGACCCAAAACAGTCCACTACACAAGATAACAACAACAAAAGTAAAGAATAGATAATGAGACCAAGATTATTACAAGATTAAGAACTAAAGAGTGTATTAAACTCAAAAATCCCTAATGAATGTAATAATCAAAATCACACTCTTATGGTGACCGTCAAGGGAATCAACTCACCTCAAGATCCACCGTTTCCAAGCAAAGAACAATGTTAGCCTTTTCAAGCCCTATACTAAAACTACACTAAGTTGGTCTACTCTCAAGAGAGAGGATTTTAAGTGTTTCAATATTTCATCTTTTGTAAACTAAAGAGAAAAGACCTAAAATGTACTACTTATAGTATATTACAAAAGTAGACAAAAAGACCACATTACCCTTAATGACCAAGGGTGGCCTTGGTGTGTTTGAAGACAATATGAATTGTCCAAAATGCTCGTAAGTCTAAGTGACCAAAATGCCCTTAGTAAAGGAAACCAAAACCGTGAACCAACAAAGGTGGTCCAAACCTGAGAGTCCTTAAGTCTTCAAGGCTCCAAACAATCTTCCACACTCGGGTTTGATCAATGGTAGGCTCAAAAAGTCCCCTCCAAGTATGATCCCGTGCCCTTCATGCGACCAAAGCTTGATTCTTCACATAGTGACTTTGAATGATATCGTCAAAAGCTAAGGTGGACATTATTCTTGTATCAGGTGGTCAAGATGACCACCATCAGATGTTTACTTACTGTTGCTGTAAAAAGAAGTTGAAAGTCAATCAATTGGATGTTTCTAATGCCTTTTTACATGGTGAGCTGCAAGAGGAAGTGTATATGAAGTTTCCTGTAGGAATGGAGTGTCCTAATCCTAAATCAGTTTGTTTCTTGAAGAAATCTCTTTATGGGTTAAAGTAGGCATCCAGACAGTGGTATGCCAGAATAGCCGGGGCTCTAACATACAAAGATTACACTAGCTCTCTGAATGACTATTCTTTGTTTTGCAAAAGATCAGGTGAGCTTATTTTTATCATAGCAGTATATGTGGATGACATTTTGATTAGTGGGAATGATGTTGACGAAATTCAACAAATTCAAGTGTCCCTTCACAAAGAGTTCAAAGTTAAGAATTTAGGGAAAATCAACTATTTTTTAGGAATGGAAATCTTACGAGAGAAGCATGGTTTCATATCCAGTCAAAGAAAATTTACCTTAGACCTTCTTCATGAGTTTGATTGTTCTGGACCTCAGGTATCTTCACCTCTTGACCCATACACCAAGTTGACTGCAGAAGATGGGCAACCCTTATCTAATCCTTCTCTTTATCGACACCTAGTTGAAAAATTAAATTACTTAACCCACTCTAGGCCAGACCTCTCTTTAGTTGTGCTGACCTTAAGCCAGTACATGCAACAACCCAAAGATTCCCCACTTTTCTGCTGCACTCCGAGTTTTGAGGTACCTCAGAATAGATCCAGGTCAAGGAATCCTTTTATCCTCAGATGTCTCTTTTTATCTCCTTGCCTTTTGCTATGCAGATTGAGCCTCCCGCCGAGATTCTCGAAGATCCGTTAGTGATTTTTTATTTCTCTTGGTGGTGCTCCCATTTCTTGAAAATCTAAAAAGCAAACATTTGTCTCTTTGTCTTCTGCGGAAGTCGAATACAGGTCAATGCATCGAGTCACTACTAAAATCACTTGGTTGATGCGTCTTCTTGACGATCTATTTGCACCACCGACGTTACCCATACCAGTGCACTCCGAGAGTCAAGCAGTCATAAACATCGCCAAAAATCCCGCCTTTCATGAAATGACAAAACATGTGGAATTGGATTGTCATTTTGTGAGGCAACAATTCACCTCTGATTTGATTACTCTCTCCTTTATCCCCTCGAATCATCTGGTCGCCGATTTATTTACTAAACCTCTATCCGGTGGATCACATCGGACTTGTTGGACAAATTAGGGGTTGTTCCTTCACCCTCCAATTTGAAGGGGATATTGGAGTAAAATTGCTCTCACCCTCAGATAATTTTTGTCTCAACAACAACACAAAGAAATGAAAGCTTCGAGAAGAAAAAGTAGCAAAAGATGCAATGATTTCAAACAATGGCAAAATAGATATTAAAAGGTCAAACTTGGACTTTCCATGTACAAAGAGAAATAGGACAAGTGTATAAGGGATTTTGTTTTATCTTTTAGCTTCTTGCACAAGATACAAGGTGTATATATAGATTGGTTCACACAGAATGAGAACATCATAAAATTTCCCCAAAATACAAGGTGTAAGGTTTCTATCTTGTTTTGTTTTTGTATTAGGTGTACTTACTCATCAATTATGAATTATTTAATCCTTATTTCAATTGATTATGATTAAAAAAATAAAAATAACATGATTTGGGAATAAAATAAATAAGTAATAGAGAAAAAGAATATAAAGCAAATGAGAAAAAAAAAATGTAGAAAAGAAAGAGAGTAACAAAGAAAGGCTAAACTATTCCCAAAATACAAAAAAGACAAAACATAAAAAGCAAAAAAATAATTATTGGTTGGCGTGTTGGTGTCAAGCTGATGTAAGGGGCAAAATAGAAAATAAATTTTTTGATAATTAATACATCAAAGTAGAAAAAAAAAAAAAAGATAATTGCTAAGAGAGACATCAAAGTAATGATTTATGAGCCTATAAATATTTTACTCTTTACGAGCAAGTATGTAGTTTTTTCTATTAAAAAATGATTTGTCAAATAAATAATTAATACTGAGAATAAAATATAAAAAAAATAATTTTCTTTCCTTCATATGTTAAAATAAAAAAAAAATATCTTTTGAAATAATGGCCAATTGAAAATGAATGGAAAGAATAAAAAAAAGCCATTGCTTTCAAGAATTGCCATGCAAATGGAGATCAAGATCTGATGTAGATTAAAGTATTGAAGTTGTTTCTGACAAATAAATAATATAAATAATTTTATAGTATCACCCTTTCAATAAAATAAATTTAAGATTTTAAAAAATACATTAAATATCTATTATTTCCTTGGTTCAAAATTATTTATCATTTTTTGACTTGACATATTTATTAAGAAAAAACTGTTTTAATAGGGAGTTTGTCATATTAACAATATTAATTGATGTTTAATCTTGATACACCATTTGATTGAGATTTTAAAATGTCTTAATAAATAAATTAAGGATAAAACAAGACTTTTTTTCGGTCTTTTCTTGATATGTCAAGAATGACACGTGAAAATGAAAATAAAAAATAGAAATAAGTGACAAGTTATAATTTTGAGCAAAGGAGTAGTTCTTTAAATTGAACAAATATTATTGAATATCTATTTTAAATAATATAAAAAAATAAAAATAAATGGAGAAAGTAAACTCTCATTTCAAAATTGACCGATTCAATCTACAAGATGCAGATCCCATATTTAATTTTTAAATTATTGCCATATGATCTGTTTGCAAATTCCTCATGAACTAAATTTTAGATTATTTTTGTCATTCGTTTTAGCTGACGTGGCATCTTTTGTCAACCATTTTAGCTAAAGTGATATTCTTAACGTGGGCCTCATGTCATGTAATAAAGGTATCATGTCAGCACAAAAGGGTGATAAAAATACGCTAAAATTGAGTTTAGAAAGACAGTATGAATTGGAGTGTATCGTAACAATTTGGCATAATATATAAATATGACCATAAACTTGACATCAAATTATAACATTGATCTTAAACTTTGATAGTGCACAAGTATGCCCTTTAACTATACAAAACCTGAACAAAAACATACTTCGATTTTGCAACTACACGCGTGTACCTCACTTGCTCTGACGTGGATTACTAATCCACTCATATGGTGCCACCTAATAAAAAAAACACATTATAAGTATGACCTTTAACTTTGTCGGTGCACAAATAGATCCTTTAACTATACAAAAGCTGAACAAAAAACCACTCCAATTCTAATTCGGACGCATGCCGTTTTGCGTGTACAACATGCGTTTTGCCACATAGGATCGGGGTGTTTATTTGTTCAGGTTTTGAATAGTTAAAGGGCCTACTTGTGCACTGTCAAAGTTTAAGGTCAATATTATAATTTGATGTCAAATTTAAGATCATATTTATGTATTATGTCTAACAATTTTAACCATAGTTCAAGGAGGTACTGAATGCATATCACTTTTTCTATCTATAAATACATACAATTGCCCAACAACTAACATACACATCAAAGAGAGAAGTGAATTAAAAGAAAAAAATATATAGAGAGAGAAGAAAATGGGTGTGAAGGTTCCAACAATAGATTTTAGAAAGTCATCGGAGTGGGAAAAAGGAAGTGAAAAATGGGTTTTAGTGAGAGATGAAGTTTACAAATCTTTAGAAGAATTTGGTTGTTTTGAGGCTTTACTTGATGAAGATATTCCAAAAGAGAAACTATATGATAAGTTAAAAGAAGTTTATAACTTCAATTTAGAGAAAAAATTTGGACACTCAGTATCACCAGATGTGAAAATAGGGTACACTAAGTATGGTCCTGGAACACCACTTCAAGAAAGACTTATGATTGACTATGTACTCAAAGATGGTGTTATTGAGAATTTTTCCAAAATACTTTGGCCTGATGGAGAGACTGAATTCAGGTATGTAATCAGTATTCCTTAGAACTATGACCAAAGTTGCTAGGACACGCTACAACTTCACAGGGGTCCTACTGCCTCTTAAACTCAATTTTCGCGTATTTTTGTCGCCCTTTTATACTGACGTGACACCTTTATTATATAATATAAAATGGGTCCCACGTCAAAGATGTCACGTCAGCTAAAAATAAGGTTGATCCATATCAGCTAAAAGGAATGACAAATATACACTACGATTTAGTTTAAGAGGATAATAGGACCTCCGTAAAGTTGGAATGTGTCGTAACAAATTTGTTCATAGTTCAGGAGAGTACTCGATGCTTTACTCTTTCTTCTAGCTAATCAATGATGGTGTTATTGAGAATTTTTCCAAAATACTTTGGCCTAATGGAGAGACTGAATTTAGGTATGTAATCAATAATCAACAACATGTATAGACTATTTCACTCTTAACCAGAGGTTTCGGATTTGAGTACGGGGAAAAAGGTTCGAAATATACCTAAACTTTGGCGAAATTTATTGTAACATGCCTCAACTTTACGGGTTCCTATGACCCCCTCAACTTTTTCTTGTCATATTTTGTGGCATATATTTTTTCAGCTGGACGACTGCGTTAATACGCGCGTACTGGCGCGTAGGGTTTTGAAGTGGTCCAGCTGGACAAATATATACCACAGAAATATGGTAATAAATAATCGAGTAGGGTTATAGAACTCTCGCAAAATTGAGGCGTGTTACAACAAATTTTGTTAAAGTTTAGGTATATTTCTAACTCTTTCCTTTTTTTTTAGTGGATCTTCTTCCATTTTGCATGAAGAAATGGTGATTATTTAGTCTGGTAAAAGTACACAAAAAATTAGTTTTATAATCTTGTATATCAAAAAGAAGGAATGTACTTATTAACCAATTTAACAAAACAAAAATGGAAGAATATAAACATAATTGATGACATCATTTAAGTACAATTATTTTCTTTTAAAAATCATGCATGTCCATATAATAATGCATGCAAATATGGCTTAATTAATTAACTAATGTGTTCATTCGGTAGCACTACTTTTTGCTTCTTGACTTGACATGAGAACGTTTATTGATTCTATTCTTCTGAATATGCTTTATATTCATCAATATTATTTTAAATCTATATATATATTTTTTAAATTTTGCAGTGATTTGATGATTACTTACTCCAAGAAAGTAACAGAATTTAATGATATAGTAAGAAGAATGGTGTTTGATAAATTGGGATTAAAGGAATATTACTTGGATGAACACAAAAAATCAGGTGATCCATTTGTTGTGTTGATCAAGTATAGAGTGCCTGAAGATGGTGAAAAAAATATTGGAGTACCTCCTCATACTGATAAAGCTATTTCAATAGTTTTAAGTCAACATGATATGAATATAAATGGGTTGCAAATTATGGACAAAAATGGACAATGGATTGATGTTCAATATTCAAAACCTTATTCATACATATTCCTTGTTGGTGACTATTTGAAAGTAAGTACTTTTAATTTGCATGAGATAAACATTCAGTATCCCATTGAACTGTAGTCAAAGTTATTACGACATACTATATATTTACTGATAGTGTATATAACTTGAACCAATCGATACATAATTGCAGGCATTTACGAATGGTAGACTGCGTTGTCCTATTCATCAAGTGATTATAGGAAATGAAGAGAGGTATACTGTAGGTTTGCCAATATTTCCAAAAGAAGGGCATATCATAAAAGTCCCAGAAGAACTTGTTGATGAAGATCATCCTTTGCTTTACAAGCCCTTTGATGGTTCCAAATATCTTCCATTTTATCTCTCAGAGCTTAAACGCGGCGTTGTTGCTACTCTCGAGAGCTACTGTGGTGTCTCAGCCGACACTCCAAACTTGTGTTGATACTGATACTTGATCGTGGCTGGGGCCGGGGCCCTCTCCTAGTCCCGCCCCTCTGTAATAGTTCTAAGCTACTATTTTCATTGTGTACTTGAGTGTTTTTGTTGTGTCTCAGTCAGTATTCCGAACTTGTCTTGGTACTGACAGTTCATGTGGGGGCTTTCTCCTAGTCCCGCCCCTCTGTACGTCTTGTAATAGTTCTAAGCTACTATTTTCTTTGTGTACTTGAGTGTTTTTGTTGTGTCTCAGTCAGTATTCCGAACTTGTCTTGGTACTGACAGTTCATGTGGGGGCTTTCTCCTAGTCCCGCCCCTCCATCTTGTAATAGTTCTAAGCCACTATTTTCGTTGTGTACTTGTGTTTTTTGTTTGTGTCTCAGCTAATATTCCGAACTTGTCTCGATACTGACAGTTCATGTGGGGACCTCCTAATAAGGGTCTCTTTTTCTAACTAGGCTCTTTTTTTTTCTATCAATAAAAAAGTTTGTGCTCTATTAATTAGGAAGTTGCAAATTCGTTGGGTTGATTTATCTAAATTTTAATTCAACAAAGGTCACAAGACAATAAGAAAAAGAAAGTGGTACTTCAAATTTTTCTTATTGCCTTAAAATAATGAAAGATGGTAAGTGTGATATCAGTTGAAAGTAATGGTAATTGTATTATGCCTATCATTTAATTAGTCACTAGTATACGTACCCGCACGATGCACGGATCACATCAAAGAAAGAAACACCACCAACACCTTTATCATGTACCATCACCATCAACATAACTGTTTTATTTCGTATTTCATTATTAATAGCGTTGATTTACACCCCACACAATTTACTGCAATCTCATAATTTCAAGCCCCTTAAATTAATCTATATTCAAATGCCATAAGTACTATGTTTTGTATCCAACACAATTAAATGCAAAACTATCTTGTAGATACCGCTTCTCAAGTCATATCTCAACTTTTTTTAATCCAAGAAAAAAAATTAATTGGTGAAAGATATAAAATTTCGAAACATCTTTCTTATAGAAAATGATCTAAAACAGTTGCGTGTCGAATAAAGGAAACTCATTTATTGACTATAAAAGTTTAATCAGAACAAAGGTCATACTTCATAGTAGTGATGACTATACTACTAAAGCCAGCTATAAGAAAAGTAACACACAATAACTAATAAGGAAATTAAAATGAAAAAAAATAGTAAACAAATATGCAAATCATATAAACTATATAGATGTAAGATGTAACTTAAGTACTAATTCAAGTAAATAGGTCTTAATATTTTCACATGAAATAACATTATCAAATCTTCAAAAATTGATAAAACCAACCATAGACGAAAAAATAGATGCAAACGAATTGTATCATAAATAAAATTACAAATACAGAAACAATAGTACTATAATGATTTAAAATGTGTTCTGACATAATAGTAGTGACTCATGATTTTAATTGTACATTCAGTCCCATCAATCAAAATTATTTGGCCTATCGTTTCTCCAAGGATCATTCGACCAAGAAGATATTTAACTCTAACCTCAATCGGTTGCTTGGATTCCTTGTACTTCATGTACTTCTAAGCTATTGCAATTTTGTTGATGCAGCTTCGCCGCTTTCCGAGTGCCAACTCCAAAACTCAACTTTTTCCATCCATTTTCGACCTCCTCGAAACTATAAAGACATAATATAGAAGACGTAATTCTTTTAATTGAGGCTTAGAATTTGATTGAACACCCACAAGAATATAGAGGAAGGTTGTAAAAATGCACAATCTTGAAAGCGTTGGTGAAATACAGTGGCAATAATTTCAATAATTTCTGTGTCGCTGATTGGGGTCTTTTCCACTCTAGGTGATACATAGAAAGCAACAATTACTTCTTTAGGATGTTCAACACAATACTGTATATGTTTCTTACGCTTAGGAATACACTTAAGAGAGTACTTCCATTAGATGACTTAATAGAAAATTCTGCCTTAAGGAGTAAATTGAATGATAACATAGTGTTATAAACCAAACGGGAGAGCCCAACCCAAAAGACTAGCTTGATAGGTGGGAGAACCCATTTCGCCTATAAACTCCTTAACATTTCTCTATTTTTCAAATGTGGGACAATTGGTTCATAACAATCGCCTCCGTCCGCTTGAGAACCAATGACCTCGTTGGTCACGGTTGACACCCCTCTTGGGTCCAGGCCACCACTCCTGGCACGCAGGCCACCACACTTCGATCCTCGTTGGTCACGGCTGGCACCACTCTTGGGTCCAGGCCACCACTCCGAGTCACGGCCCAACGCGTAGGACTCTCAGCGAGAGCACCAATGTTATAAACCAAACGGGAGAGCCCAACCCAAAAGTTTGATAGGTGGGAGAACCCATTTGGCCTATAAACCCCTTAGCATTTCTCTATTTTTCAAATGTGGGACAATTGATTCCTAACAGATAGCATAGGCAAGTCTATTAATCAACAACTATGAAAAATTGGTATACATGTAAGAGTGCAAGAGAGCAGCATAACAAACAATTTTCCAGTAGCGCTCAGATTCCTCCTCGTAGTTATGTAGTTAAAAAGAGCAACCTAGTGCACTAAAGCTCCTGCGATGTGCAGGGTACAGGGAAGGGCCCATCACAAGGGTGTAATTGTACGCAACCTTACCTTGCAATTTTGCTAGACGATGCTCCCAAAGCTTGAACCCGTCACCTCCTGGACACATGGCAGTAAATTTACCACTTACTCCAAGGTCCCCTTTAAATAGTAGCTACATAATTCTATATATTAAACAGTCATCTATGATACTTACGAACTACATATACTTCGAAGTTTCATCGCGTATTTTGAATTGTGATATTGCTGATGAAGCCTGAATTGAATTTTTTTTAGAAGGCATAAGTGTTTGAAGAATGTTGAAAGAGATTGCATAGTTGGAAGTGTTTTACATTAAATAAGTAGTTATATAGAAGTAGAACAGGTTTTGGAGATTTTAGCTTCGAGAATAAAAAAAACCTTTGATATGAGGACTTTACGTGGTGAGTCTCGATTATTCGATCCAATAGGTTCATGTTATCGAACTTATATAGTCAAACCTCTATGTAACAACGTCCTTTGTCCAAACACCTTTTGGTTGCTACAGCCAAATGTCATGATGGAGCTAGGATTTTCGCTAAAGAATTCAAAATATGAAAACGTAAACATGTAAAGAAGCCAAAGAGATTTAATATCTATCATATATATATATATATATAAAACAATTTTGACCGTACATAAATAATATAACTTTTCGCCTGGTTGAACCTACTTGGCTCTGTCCCTATCCACTGCTACTCTAGAAAACTTACAATATAATGGGAATTCATGATAGAAATTGACCGTCACCACTAAAGCGAAAGTTCAGATAGTTTGAGCTAGTAAGATTCCATATATATAACATAAGAAATCAATTTCAATTAGAACTCGCTCGCTATAGAAAAATGTTATTATAGAGAAATCTGACAGTAAAATGTACGTAGGAATTTCGCTACAAATAAGTTCCCGAACTCAAATCTTGCTCCAATGATAAATTTTCTAGAAGCGATTATTTCCTCTTCTGTAATTCCTTTGCCTTCGCTGCTTCTTTCTCCTTTCCATCATAATTTTGTGTCCCAGCTCTTCGACGATTCTTTCAATCCATTTCATATTTCCGGTTGAGATCAAGATATATATTATGGATAATCCGATACATAGTCCGGTTCCATACCCCATAAGAGCGGCTTTCCAAAAATCATTCAGAAAATCAGAGTTGCTTTCTTCATCAAGCGCAGATTCAGCATAAGTATCATTAACACAGTCTTTTGAAAGTGGGAATCCACGTAATCCATCATTACCTACATATGAATTGTTCTCAAAGGTATTAAATTGATTTCCTTGAGGAATGCACCCTTCGAGATGATTGTAGGAGAGATTTAAGACTTCAAGAGATGTAAGAGAAGCAAATTGTGCTGGTATCTCCCCTACAAGATGGTTACCTGATAGGTCCAATGACTCAACTACAGATAAATTTCTAAGTGCTGGCGGTATATGACCTTTCAATCCATTATGTGATAAATTCAGCACGCGAAGTGCAACCAGATCTCCCACAATACTTGGAATATGTCCTTCAAATTTGTTGTTTGAAAGATCGACAGTGGTGTACAAGGACAAGATTCTCACAATTTCACGTTCAAATCCCTTGGTTACGACATCTATCGATTCTTGGTAATGTCGACCTCCTTCATCAATTGCTAGTTTCGTCATTTGATCTATTGTCCTCATGGCTTCCAAATGTTGAAACAAACTCGTTGGTAAATTTCCCGTGAAGGCATTGTAAGATAGATCTAAGAGCCGAAGCTTAGTAAACATGTTTTGGGTCGTAAGAGTTCTAATGGACCCATGCAATTTATTGGATCTCAAGCTTAGAACTCTAAGCTCTGGTAGAGTCCCCAACCACACGGGGAATGTATCATTGAGGTGATTGTCTCCTACATCAAGAACCTCGAGTTGTTTGCAGTTGGTCAAGGATTGTGGGATTTTCCCCTCCATCTTATTGCCGTGAAAGTTGATGGTTATGAGTGTACATCCAATTCTAAAAGTCATTGGAAGAGTCCCTGAAAGACTGTTGTAGTGCATATCCAGAACCTCGAGGCCACTGAAATTACCCAAACATTGTGGAATTGCTCCCTTCAAGTTGTTTCTTGACAAATCCAGCATTACCAGTGATGTCAAATTGCAAATCGATGAAGGAATTTCTTCACTGAGATTATTTTGGGATATGAAGAAGTATCTTGTGGAATCTGATGGAATAGGTAGTGACCCATGAAGAAAATTTGACCGCAAATCAATGGTATCGACATGTTTAAGAGGAATTGAATCAACATTTGTCAGCATGTTGTGGGAAAGATTAAGAGTTGACATTGGAAAATTCCAATTAGACCATGCCCAATCTGGAATCCTTCCGTGAATCTTATTATTTGAAAGATCCAAATCCTGAAGCTGCTTTGCGGATCTTAGAAACTCCAATTCTTTCACTTCACATGCGGACAATAGTAGGTTAGTAAGAGATTCGGGCAAAGTAGATTTAACTTCCTTTTCATTCGTCAATGAGATACTATTATAGGAAAGGCTAAGAAACGAAAGCTTTTTGAGCTCTGAAAATAAACTGACATCCACGTTGCCGCTAAAATTATTGAAAGAAAGATCAAGGTTTGTTAGGTTCACAAGTTTCTGAATTGAGTTGGGAAGACGGCCTTGCAGCTGATTATTGCTTAAATAAATGGATAATAGTGAATTCGAGTTGAAATCCTCAAGCTGACCAGAAATGTGGTTATTAGTCAAGTGTAAATCTGTTAGCGATGGAAGGGAGAGCAACCCTGATGGTATTGTTCCATTCAGGGAGTTATCATTAAGGAACAAAGACTCTATGCGGGGGAGACTCGAAAGAGATTCGGGAATAGGTCCTCTGAGATCACAATACCTAAGATACAAATAACGCAGTGAGGTTAGATATCCAAGAGATTCAGGCAGCAAATTACCAGAAAAACTGACGCCATCTAGAAATAATAGTACGAGGGATGCACTGCTGTTCCATTTGGTCTTTGGAAAATAACCACTGAGGTGAGTATTGAATTGTAACTCAAGTCTTTCCAGGTTGGGCAGGTGGAATATACTCTCAGGTATTACCCCATACAATCCCGTTTCTTTCAGGGTCATGCTTGTTAAATGAGAAGAAAAATTCAGAGGAACGGTGGAAGAGATGTTTATGTAACTAAGATCAAACTCTCTTAATTGGGTCAAATTTTGAAGGAGAAATTCAAAATCGTGAGAACACGACTGTAATCCATAACCTGCAAGAGAAAGCGACTGTAACTTGGAAAGATGAGAGATTTCAGAAGGAATTTGGCCGTCGAAACCTGAGTAGGAAAGATCAAGGTGCGTCAAGCTCAAAAACCTGCTGAATTCCAGGGAGATGCGAGAACCGGAGAAGTAATTATAAGAAAGGTTGAGCCTTTGGAGATGAGAGAGTTGGAATAGGCTGCTATTGGAATCAATGATCCCAACAAGACACCTGTTACTGAGGTCAAGTTCAATAACATGGCCAGTCATCTCATTGCATATGACTCCATCCCATGAGCAGCAATCTCTGCTCATGTTCCAGGAACTAATGTAAGTGTTAGAACTGCACTTAATAAAAAATGAAGGATCTAGAATCGTAAGTGTTCTCTTGAATTTTACAAGAGTGGCGCTTTGATCTTTGCGGCACGGATGAGGTATGGACGACGAAAAAGAAAACAGACAGAAAGAGAGAAAGAGAAGAAATGAGAATTGCTCAGAGCCCATGTTTAGCATTAAAGAGTTTTAGAAAAAGTTGGTTGTGAAAAATTAAGAAAACGGCTATGCAAATATATAGAAAAGCCAAGCAAGGGCTGTTGTCTTCATATCAAATTATCAATCAATTAAGAATAAAAGAAACTTAATTATCCTTGCCATCACATTTCATGGTGGTTTCTCGAGGTCAATACACAAGTCTTCATGTTACTGTGTAAGTCACAAAAAACACAATCACTAATTATTCTTTGTGGTCCACTTGAATAAATCTGTTGAAATGTATGACTTGTTAAGTCTTTTTTTCTTAGGTAGTTGTCCCACAAGATTGTAGAGAATAGCAGAAGAAAGGTGTAATTGGGGAGCTGTTTCTGCTAACTAAGATCGAAAGATTCAACTAAGAAGAGGAAGCTATAAAAGAGAAGGAAGAACTTTCATATGGAGAACACTACTTGAATTGATTTGTGTTTTTGGTTGGTTACAAATGTATAAGACCATCCCTATTTATACTGTTCATGGATGGTTCTAGAAAATCTTCTAGATAATTCTACAAGAAAAATCTAGTGAACTTTATCTTCTACAGCTACTCTAGAATATCTAGACAATATTTCTATAAGATACTTATTCAAGACACTACACTAGGACATTCTACAAGAACCTATGATATTCCATCACTAGACTATTCTAGAAGCTTAACTAGAAAACTATGATATTCATTCTTTCACGAAGATAATTAAGAATGTTTTTCTTAGGTAGTCATTTTGACAAATTGGGAGAGAATTATTTTCTTAAAGTTCTTTTTACTTGTTGGTCTCGCATTAGTAGCTAAAAGGATTGGGAAGCTACGTGTAAGGTGTAGGATCTCTTAATGGTATGAGGCCTTCTGGGGAAAATCGTGCGGGTTTAATCCAAGGGGACAATATCACACCATGTAAGGGTGTCTTTTGGCTGGTTTAGTCCAACAACCGGTATCAAAACTCAGGTTCAGCGGGATGAGTAGGAAGATGTGGCGGAGATGCACACTCAAGAAGAAGCTAGTTGCGGACTTTGGTATGCAAAACAATACTCAAACGATGTGGGCGGCAATAATAAATCTCGATGATCCATGGATCGTGATGATGGTGATGAGCCATGTGGAATTTAGTTCAAGGTGGAGATTGTTGAGTGTGTGAACAAAAATCCTACATTGATAGCTAAAAAGATTGAGAAGCTATATATAAAGGGTAAAATAGACCTTTTGGGAAAAACCATGCAGGCTTGATCCAAAACGGACGATATCGCACTATGAAAAAGTATAGGTAGATAGTTTACAAAGTAGAGTGGTGGGTAACTAAAAGGGAATGGAGGGAATAAATCTTTTTGGTTGTTGAAAATGGCATATATAATATTGATATTAATAAATTTACAATGACTTAGGAGTCAATGTTTCACTTTCCATGCAAAAGTATATTAATAATTCAAATGTGTTTGGCAATTACTTTTCAAATTGTGGAAATCTTTACATCCATGCAGAAGTAAATCACGGCGGAAAGCACAATCACTAATTATTCTTTGTGGTCCACTTGAATATCTCTGTTGAAATGTATGACTTGTTATGTCAAGATAATTAAGAATGTTTTCCTTCAGTAGTCATTTTTAATTTACAAATTGTCTATTTTAGCAAATTGGGAGAGAATTATTTTTTAAACTTCTTTTTACTTGTTGGGTGTGAGAACTAATGTCTCACATTGCTAGCTAAAAGGGTTATGAAGCTACATATAAGGTGTAGGATCTCTTAATAGTATGAGGCCTTCTGGGGGAAATCGTGCGGGCTTAATCCAAGGGGATAATATCACACCATGTAAGGGTACGGTGTCTTTTGGCGGATTTAGTCCAACAACTGGTTTATCCTCATTAAAAACAATTGATAAGTGTAGACACGTGATTTTTTATCCTCCCTAAATTTTAACTTGTTTATCGATATTAAATATATTATATTTTTATATTTAATCACATATTATTTTGATTTTTTTTATTTTTTTTATTTTTAATTTTAAATAATATAAAAATTAAAAATATATGTTTTCTTTTTATAAATTTTAATAAATAAATTAATAGTTTTAATATTATTTTATTTGTTTTTGTCTATTTATAAAATGTTATTATATTTTGTTAAATATAAAATTAATTAATTATTATTATATTTATCATTATTATTATTTTATTTAATTTTATTATTATTATTATTATTATTACTAATATTTTCTCTCTCTATATAAAAAATAATAATTAAAAAAAAAGGGAAAAGATTTTTAAATTTTAAATTTTCCCTACTCCCCTTATCTGTTTTTAACCGTTCCCTTCCAATAGTCCTATTATATAAATGCTCTCTATCCAGATAAAAAAAAAAAGAACAGATTATTTTCTACGTACTTTGATCATTAGATACTGCAACAAGAAATTAAAAAAAATAAATCAGAAACATCTGAGAGAGTAAAAATCTTCAGAAACAAAGAGAGAAAAAGAAAAAGCATCGAATTGAAGTTTCGTAATTTTGTTCGAGTTTCGATTTCTGGTGACGATATTCAAGTATTTTGCTTTATTTTCAAAATAGGTTCTTATTCGACTTTATGTTTTATATGATTTTTTGTAGTAAAGCAAAACATGCTCAATATTGTGTTAATAATCCCATTATTTGATATGTTATATTATTTATTTATTATACTGAATAAAAATGTAGCAATATACATTGTAATATATGTATTCACTGGTATAAACAAATACATTCATACTGTTTCGTATATACATACACATCTGCACACAGTGAGAGATCGGAGATGAAAAAAATAATGAAGAAATAATAATAAAAAAAAGCAGTAGATCGGGATCAATATAATTTAAAACATATAGTTTTTCCGGCAAGATTAACCGTCGAAATCGCCAAGGAAGCCAGCAACTCGATCCCGTTCCCAAAACCCTCTACCGGTGACGCCATTAATGGCGAAACTGATACAGAACCATCAGATCTGGCCGGAATCCACGCCATAGCGGCGTAAAAAATCTCACCGGTAAACCAACCATGGCTGCCGTCGCCAACCGCCCCCCCGTCGCCTCTGCCGCCTCCCTTTTCCCTCCCCCACGCACGCTGATTCGGTCATCAGCCATCAAATCCCGTCACCTCCAGTTCCCCGACATCGGCGAGCCAGCAACAACTCCGGCGAAGCCCATGGCTGCCGCCCCCCCTCCGGCCAACTCCTCGCCGGAAAACGTATAAACCGGCAGTCACCATGGCTGACCATTATTCCAGCCGCGCCGGCGTTGTCCCTCTCTCCCTTTTCTCGTCATCCTTTTCCCCTTTCCCGTCGTCCCTTTCTCCCCTTCCCCGCGCCACTCCGACTACCTTTTCTTCCTTCCCTCCGTCAACTCGCCTGAAAACGGATTAGATCTAATCTGAGTTGATGATTTTCTGGTGTTAAAGTAACGTTACAGTTAGTGTTGTTTTTGTATCGAGATTATTATTGCTATTTTTGTGTTTAAATCTAATTTTAAAATATTTATATTTGAGTTATCTATAAATTATGATAAGATCTAGAGATTAAAATATTAATTTCAGTACAATTTTGATAATCTTAAGTATTTTTATTATTATTATTATTTTATTATTATTATTATTATTATTTTTTAAAAATTAATACAATTCAATAAATTATTAATTATGTTAATTTATCATTTTTAAATAAGATATTATTTTAGTTCACTGTTAAAAAAATAAAATTAGTTGTTAAGATTATTTAATGTACCGTTGTATATATAATTTTGATTATTTAAATAAAGTTATGTTTAATTTAACTTATATTCTATTTTGCTGTTTAAGGTCCAAATGATAAAGCTTTACGTATTTCATATATATATATATATATATATATTATTATTTTATTGATAATTACTTATTAAATTAATTATTTGCTTTAATTGGATATTGCTTTAATTGTCAAGGTTAAATAGTATTTTGAAAAGATAAATGGTCTCGAGTTTACAAGAAGCAAATCAATGTCTTTAACATTAGGCAAACTTTAGGCACGTTCAAAATATTCGTCTCAATTAAGAATGCGGCGTACGCATCTTTTCGAGACATTTAAATTTCAAAGATGCAATAATGCACCTTGGAGAATATTTTTCTAGAATTAATTTTTCACCGATTTATTTAACATAAAAGATATAGGTAGTTATTTTCAGTATAATAAAAATGAGCGATTTAGGCCTTAACATAATTTATAAAAAAATAGTTAAAACTAAGTATAAGTTGATAAAAGCGACCGTGCTTGAACCACGAGACTCGAGGGGTGCCTCACACCTTCCCCTCAATCAACAGAATTCCTTACCCGGTCTTCTATTCTCGCAGACCAACAAAGAGTCATTTCCTTTTGATTAGAGATTCAATAAGGTGACTTGGAATACCATAACTCAATTCCAAGTGACGACTCTGTTAAATTAAACTAATCCCTATTCAATACTGTCACTTTAATTGGAAAAATCCTTCGACTCCCCCGAGCGAAAAAGGAGTGTGACAATAAGTATTCAAATGTTGAAAAACATATTTAGATGCTAAAACTGATGTTTATAAATAAGTAGTTACGTATTTGAATAGAGCCTTGAAACTGATAATAAACTGTTAATGTATTTGGTATAAACTTCAATCCTGGCTCTGCGTCTTACTAGAAAGTCAAATTTCCAGTAGCGACAGAAAATGACATGTCATCTTCACATCATCATTTGTATTTCTCAAACCCTGTGCATAGTGGAATTTTTAGTGCACCGAGTTGTCCTTTTCTATTCCACGAGAATCACGAAAAGCTACACTTATAATTAGTCGTCGAGGTCCACTAGCATATTTTGAAAAAGAGCGGAAGCTTAAATAAAGGGATAACAGATAAAATGTGCCCTTTAACTTGGCTTCAACTTGCATCTATGCCCTCCAACTTTGGGTGTGCACAAGTAGGCATTTAGTGTTTGGGTCTTTTGGATACCTAATAAGGAAGCTTCAGTTTGATGTTACCTCTAAATGGAGAAAATACTCCCTAATCTATTGCATGATGAACTCAACAGAACAGAAAACTCAATAGTTGAAAAGAAAAATAGCAGGAAGAACAGAAGACAAGAGAAACGTGATAACTGTTTGCGGAGAATATGGCTGGATATATTTATTTAGTGGCCTTATATAGGCTTACATATTTTGTAGAGTCATATTACTGTAATTCCACTAAACAAGTTCGCCTAAACTTAAGGAACACGTATTACAAAATAGGGAAAAGTATCACAAGCTAAAAATAACAAAGTACTAACGGAACTCTAATAGCTACACTACAGACTTAGTCAAACAAGAAAGTACCAGCTGGTGTTGTACAACTTTAACGCTCCCTCTCGATATTAGCTCCTGTCTTAACCATGCCCAGCTACTGACATAAACTTTCAAACTTATTGACACTTAAGCCTTTTGTGAATACATCTGCAATTTGCTGCTCGGTTTTAATACGCTCCAAGTCCATCTCTGCTTGCAACATTTCTTTCTGTGATGATGTGGTAATGTATTTCCACATGCTTAGTCCATCTGCCAAAGGTTTCAATCTTTACTAGCTGCAAGTGCAAGTAGAATCCGGAGGGTAGTAAGCTTTGCCACAAGTATGTATATGATGTAGACAAAGACTTAGCCAAAGTAGTTTTGTTGTGTTATCCCACAAAGATCACATGGTATATGATGTAGACATGTTTGGTTCTCATTTCTTAGCTCTGAAGTAGTGGACTATATCCAGTCCGTAGCACTTGATTGAGATGAGTTTAGATGACCGCGATGTGAAACGTGAGAATTCATAATACTAATGTCGAGAGTTGATTGTTCTGTCGAGAATTCATATCTTCTTTCCAATCAAGAGATCGCCTCTTCGACTTCAATATAGCATCCTTTAGAATCGGATTTATTCATAAATAAGGATCCAATAAATGTATACTCTTCATTGAATACATTAAAATCCTACATTAATATTACATTTTCCCAATTTGATAAAAAGAAGAAAGAAAAAGATTACATATAAAAACAAACAGAAACCAAAAATTATAAATTATAAATTTCATCTTCTGCAGTGCCTTTGACGGCCTCGCTGCTTCTTTCTCCTTCTCATAATGATTCTGTTTTCTAGTTCTTCAGCGATCCGAGAAAGCCAATTGGTATTTCGAGCTGAAAGCATGAAATATGCTATGGAGAATCCAATAGATAATCCACATGCATATCCCGTAAGAACCGCTTTCCAGTCGAATTCGCTTAGAAATGTAGAATTGCTATCTTGATCCAGCACATGGGCAACCCGCTTCTTCCACAACCTTCCGAAACAGGGAATCCACGTAACCTATTTCTGCAGGGATGGATCGGAGCCAGAAAGGTGATTCTCATAAAGATACAAAAGAGACAAGTTGGTCAAATTCCCCAATGAAGCGGGAATAGAACCATCAAGAGAGTTATTCTTCAAACCCAACAAGAGACCACAGATAACCAATTTCAGGTGGAATGGTGCCAGAAAAACTATTCATGCTAAGATCAAGATACTCAAGAAAAGGGAGAGACGAAAATGGAATATCATCGAGGGTACCGATTTGCTAGAGAAATTACACAGGCAGCTTGTAGGACCAAGGACTAAGAACTGTTAAACTTTTAAGAGTGCTTCCTCATTGCTCTTTGTCAACTCAATGGATTATGCAAATGATGCCAAGGCTGCAAGCAAAGGATGTTGTTAGGTGTGCGAACAAAAGTCCCAGATTGGTAGCTGAAAAGACTGGAAGCTACCTATAATGTGTAGGATCTCTTAATGGTGTGAGGCCTTTCAGGAGAACCATGCCGGCTTGGCCCAAAGCGGACAATATCACACCATGTAAAAGTATCCTTAGGCTTGTTGAGCCCAACAGAAATGAGAGGCAGTTCAACAATTTGGTTGATGTCTCTGGTGAAGCTGTCCACTTAAAAAAATGAGCTGAGGCTCCCAAATCTCTTCACAGGTGCTAATTACATCCTTCGTGTCGTTGCGGGTGTATTGGCAGAGTAATGTAAACAATTACTCATCAGTCTTTCTCTATGGAATTGGCGTACTTGTCCGGATCTTATTATACGTGGCCTCGAAACTGTTTGTATTCCTATATCCATTGAACATATTCCCTTAACACAAACTCCTTAATTATTCTTTGTTGCTGATCTTTCCTCTATTGAACGCCTAATATCAACTCCGTCAATTCAGCTCTTTTCAATGCTCTCTCTTTAAACTGCTGCAAAAACTCAGCATGCAGTAAAGCAGCAGCGAGCAATACAGGGACCAGAGGCGGATCCAGAATTTCAAACTTGTGGGTTCCCAAGGGCTCCTTTCCTACCACTAAGCTATCCCTTGGTTTAGTTATGGGTTCCCACCTATTAATATTTATAACTTTTGATGATTTTTCTATGTAATTTTAAGCCTTACAGTAGCGGGTGGGTTCCCGGGAACCCACACCTTCTACTCTACATCCGCCACTGACAGGGACATCCACACCCTGCCACTATTTTCCATGCAAAAGTAGATTAATAATTCCAAAGTGTTTGGCAATTACTTCTCAAGTTGTGGAGATCATTCTATCCATGGAAAAGTACAGTATCAAGTGCTGAAAAACGGTACTTTTAGATGCCAAAACCGATGTTTATAAATAAGTAGTTACATATTTGAATAGAGCGTTGAAACTGATAATTAAAAGAAATACTGTATTTGATATAAATGGGTTGGATGTTGTTGAAACTGATAATTAAAAGAAATACTGTATTTGATATAAATGGGTTGGATGTTGATAAGCACTTCGTAATACGCCCTATAAAATTTCGTTAACTATTGGTGCTTCTTAAAGTTTGAATAGCTCCGGTGAATTTTTGTAAATTGTGTGGAATGAACTCTTGAGTTATTTCTCAGGTATGTATTTCCCATTTTATACATGTATATATGCGCAAGGATACTATTGCATCTCGAATGAGCATTCCACCAAATGCTCCTCCAACCACCTGCATTGTCACGCCCCAAGCCGAGGCCCTAAACGTGACACGCACCCAATACTATTGCTAGTATGAGCGAACGTTCTGGCATATCACATGAGCATACAACCAACATAACGAATAGAGAGGAAACAGAATAGGACAGGATTTCTTAAAGGATAAAGTCTTTCAACAATGTTCATTAATATGACTTAACATTTGAAGATACAATAGTCACGAAAAATAAGACTAAAAATTACAAGATCTGTTTGACAACTAAATCAGTCTGTGAAGCCTCTAATGACTGACTATAACTGTTGGAAAAAGGCCCTGGCATATCCTGACACTGAAAGGAACATAGAGAAATTGTCATATCTAAATTTGCCCCAGGTAGAAAGGAGGCTCACTAATAGCAGAAGATGATAATCCTAATGATGCGCTTGACCGCGGACTTCAGATCCAAAACCTACATCATGAAACGATGTAGCGCCAAAGACGATCAATACGTGGAATGTATTGGTATGCAAAACAATTTTAGGAGGGTAGTACAACAAGAGATTAGAAGTAACAATGAAATTCAAATATAAGTGAAGGTAACTGGAAAGGAACAAGAGTGTAAACTAAATTTATAATTGACCAAGTAAAGTAGATTTAATTCCTTTGATTATTTGTGGGAGAAAGTAGTGAATCGTCATAAACCACCATGTGAGCGCGTGGAGTCTGATCTCGGCCCGATCAGCTAAGCCATCCTGTACCTTGTCGGGCATAGGGCGTGACATGACATAATTTGCTAGCAAGTATCCATGGTTAGTCCCTTTTAGGGACACATAAAAAAAAAGAGTCATCAAACTTGCAGAATAATCTCTATCCTATGTCGGCAAACATAGTTTCGGGCATTTGTCATTTCAACCTATGCCTTCACGGTAAGCTAACTAACTCCCTTATGCTCATGACGTTATCTTATTTATTTGATTAGCTCTTGGTCAAAATGTTAGCCTTGGCAGGATCATGCTCATGGTTTAGCCATTTTAGGCTCACGTACATATATTTGCCGTTTTAGGCTAATGATCATGAATTTGTCCTTTAGGACTCATGCTTGGAAAATCAACCCTTTTGGTATCATGCCTCATGAATTATTATAGTTATTGAACATTTGGGGTGTCATGAATGAGGATGTTGCTCTTACATACTGTGCAATATATTTACTTAATAATAGAGTAGGATATTTTTGAATTAGCGATGTAACAGTATGTTCTTTTTTGTTGTCTGAATGTTGCAGCGAGAGAACAAGTAGTCTGCGCTGGTTCATGTTTTGTGATTATGCAGTTGAAAAAGAAAGTAAAGAAGCATATTGCAGCTACAAGGCTACGACACTGGTGTATCAGATAAGGACTGCTCGAAAGTGGATCGTGTACAAAAACCATGTTATAGACGGATATACAATCTCGCAATGAAGTCAAAGAAAGAGTAGATACATTTAGAAATTCAAAAAAATAACTAGGAGAGGTCACCTTTGATCAACAAATTATGTAATTAGTTCTCTCTCACTTCTTTTAAATAGTGGGGTGCTCTCTAGGTGTAATCGCTTAACTTTGCAGATTGTAAATATTTTACAGTTATTGCCAAAAACATCTATGATTCATATATCAAATCACAAGGGTTGTTGGAACTCACAAAATTCAGAAAGGAAGAACATGAAACAGAGAGTTATCTGTACACACCCAACAACTATTAAACCATTCAATTTTGTTGATAAGATTGTAGAAATAATTTGAATTGGATAACAGTAAAACGTCCAGAAACGTGAGTAAGGAATGGTTCTACATACCTCAAAACGTTTGAAAGAACTGGAAATCGGAAGAGGAAATTTGTACTTGATTTCGATCAAGTCCCGTGTGTTTCTTGGAGTTGTAATTGATAGGATGAATCTGGATATTTTCTGATGGAAAACATATGAAAACTGATTGAAAAGTAAAACTTTTATCGTGTGAATCTTGAGGAAAAGAGAAGGACTCTTCTTCTTTTATTAACGCACGAAACTGATGTGAATAGAGGGGATTTTATCTGCTGGAAAAGAAACTAACGCCTTTGCTGAAAATAAAACGTCTGCCATAAAACAAATAACGTTTAGAAACTGAAGAATAAGGGTTTAATTGATTGGGATAAGGTAAAAAGGAAAAGACGAAATCACCCCCAAGAATATGAAAATAAAAGGAAAAAAAATAGAAAATTCTCGTCAGGTATAGGGTTGTTCTGACTGTTCTTTGTTAAACACACGTAACTTTTTACTCGGGAATCGGATTGAAGAGCTATTGGTGGCGTTGGAAAGAAGACTCAAAAAACTTCAATTTGATAGGTTATAGGTCACGTAACTCTAAATATTCTAGGAGAAATCCTTGTTTAAATTTGGTCCTTGTATGTACCTATACGAAAACTTAATCATTAAAGGACCTTTCAACTCAAATTTGTTTTAGAGCTTTCTTATGCCCTCAATTCATACCCAATAACCCTACGTCACATAAGACATGACCTTTACACCTAGATAAAATAAAATTTCTAGATTCACGTCTAAGTACATTTGAAGAGACGTCCAATTTGTTTTATCTTTAGCTCGAACATTCAGGGTGTTACATGCATGTTCGAATTTATTTCCAATCAAGACACTCTTCAACTTCGGTATAATAGCCTTCAACTTATTTCCCCTATTGAATGAGACAGATTTAGCCGAGTTAATTACATCTATTTGTTCTTTTGCTGATGTGATTTCTTTTGTCGAACCCATTTTCTTTCCCTTTGTAAGGGAGTCCCACTTAGATTCTTCACGTACTCTTCTGAAGACGGGATATTGAAGAGAATTCAGGTTTTGATTCGTAATATTTTTGTGTTCTAATTCGTAACAGATCAGTTACTAGGGAGCTGTAAGCTTATTCCTGTTTGAGAAACGAATATGGTTTGAAATTATGAGTTAAATAGCTTGAGCTATTGTCTTACTTTTGGGATTATGTAACGAGACATTCAAACATGAGCGTATGAACTTGAAAAATATGTTAAGTTAATAAACCTTGAGTAGATTAATACAAACTAAGAAGAACAAATGTAGATGCAGACATCTCTCAAAATAAAGCTTAATATTGAACAATAGGAGTAACCAACTCCACTACGCCAACGTCTTCTTATCCTTGACATCTGAAAATTGAAAAATAAGATAGTGAGCGCCAAACACTTCCCAATAAGAAAAATATACTTCGGAGAGAGTATCCATTAATTGTTGTTATTGAAAAAAACATGAAAACTAATATAAAAGTGTAGAACTTAGCTTTGAATACCTGTAAATTGTTTAGAAGCGGTTATTTCTTCTTCTGTAGTTCCTTTGCCTTCGCTGCTTCTTTCTCCTTATCATCATAATTTTGTGTCCCAGCTCTTCAACGATTCTTTCAAGCCATTTCATATTTCCAGTTGAGATCAAGATATATATTATGGATAATCCGATACATAGTCCGGTTCCATACCCCATTAAAGCGGCTTTCCAAAAATCATTCAGAAATTCATAGTTGGTTTCTTCATCAAGCGCAGATCCAGTATAAGTTTCCTCTGATACTGAATCATGATCATCATTAGCACAACCTTTTGAAAGTGGGAATCCACGCAAACCGTCATTACCATCATATGAGTTGTTCTCAAAGGTATGAAATTGAGGCCCTTGAGGAATGCACCCTTCGAGATGATTGTAGGAGAGATTTAAGAATGCAAGAAATGTAAGAGAAGCAAATTGTGGTGGTATCTCTCCTGCAAGATGGTTACCTGACAGGTCTAATGATTCAACTGAAGATAAACTTCCAAGTGATTGCGGAATAGGACCTTGCAATTCATTATGAGATAAATTTAGAACGTGAAGCGCAATAAGATCTCCCATAATACTTGGAATGTATCCTTCAAATTTGTTATTTGAAAGCTCAATGGTTGTGTAAATAGTCAAAATTCTGCCAAGTTCAAGATCCAGCCCCTTGGTTGAAACTGTAACAGAATCATAGTAATATGAGTCTCCAAGATAACTTGGTTCCTTCGATGTTTGATCAATTGTCCTCATGGCTTTCATATGTTGAAACAAACTCGTCGGCAAGTTTTTGGAAAAATCATTGCGAGAGAGATCTAATATTTGAAGCTCAAGAAACATGTATTCACTTCCTGAAGTTCTAATGGATCCATGCAACTTATTCGATCTCAAACTTAAAGCTCGCAGCTCAGGAAGAGTTCCCAACCACATTGGAAATGTATCATTGAGGAGATTGTCTCCTAAATCAAGAACTTCCAGTTGTTGACAATTTTCCAAGGATCGTGGAATTTTCCCCTCTTGCTTATTTCCATGCAAATTGAAGCTTTGGAGTGCACTTTCAATGCTAAAAGTTGTTGGAAGAGTACCGGAAATATTGTTGTGCTGCATATAAAGAACCTCAAGATGACCACTCATGTTACCAAAACATTGTGGAATTGCTCCCATTAGATTGTTTCTACCCAAATCTAGAACTTGTAGTGATGTTAAATTGCAAATAAACGAAGGCAACTCTCCACTGAGATTATTATGTGACATGATCATGAACTGGAGGGCACTGTTATTACCCAAGCATTGTAGAATTTTTCCTTTGAAGTTGTTTCTCGACAAATCCAGGTCTGTCAGTGATGTCAAATTACAAATAAATGAAGGAATTCCCTCAGTCGTCAGATTTCCAAAGGAAGATGGAATTGAACCAATGAGTTGATTATTGGATAGTCCCAGAGCATTGAGGTTTTTCAGATTTCCCAACTCACTAGAAATTGGGCCAGAGAGTTGATTATCAAATAATTCCAGATGACTGAGGTTTGTCAGATTCCCCAACCCACTAGGAATTGGACCAGAGAGTTGATTATCGAATAATTCTAGGAATTGGACCAGAGAGTTGATTATCGAATAATTCTAGATGACTGAGGTTTGTCAGATTCCCCAACTCACTAGGAATTGGACCAGAGAGTTGATTATCGAATAATTCCAGATGACTGAGGTTTGTCAGATTCCCCAACCCACTAGGAATAGTTGATTATTCCATAATAACAGATCATTGAGTTTTTTTAGATTCCCCAACTCACTAGGAATTGGGCCAGAGAGTTGATTATTGTATAATACCAGACCATTGAAGTTTTCCAGATTTCCCAACTCACTAGGAATTAGGCCAGAGAGTTGATTATTGTGTAATACCAGATAATTGAGGTTTTTCAGATTCCCCAACACACTAGGAATTGGGCCAGAGAGTTGATTATTGTATAATTCCAGATAATTGAGGTTTATCAGATTCCCCAACTCACTAGGAATTGGGCCAGAGAGTTGATTATTGTGTAATACCAGATCATATTTTAAGTTTATTATTTTGGGATTCAATGAAGTAATACAAAACTATCCATTGAAGGTTCATATTTGAGTGTCCGGATTGAAGGTGGGAACTGTCCTTGTTGGTTTTAATACACTTAAAAAGTGAATATAGATATGAGTTAGAAGAGAAGAGACGCACACAAGTTTATTTTTCTTTTCAGGTAGAATTGCATATTTTATTGATCATCAACTCCTTCTTAAATAGTGTTATTAAACTTACCATAAAAGAAAACCTATTTGATACCAAAAATAATAACTAATCAGTTTCCTATCAAAAATAAAAATTCTAATTTGACTAGGAGTTGTATGTAAAAAAGTTGGAGAAAAATAAAAAATAAATCACGTGCATTATTCCTTAAAGCAACTTTTAATACTCCTCCTTGCTTTAGAAATTGCAAAATTTTGGTCTTCTGTCTTGGGATTTTCACACTTGATAACTATTGACACCTAATGAGTTGATTGTTCACATCGCCAATCAACTTTTGATAATTATCTCAGAAAGCCACCGTTCTTTGTTTTATAACAGAAAAGTCACTCAACCAATTCATGTGATATTTCCAAAAGATATTGATGGTTTGGGATGCCCGTCACGGCTAGGGCTACGGTTTGGGTTGTGACAACAAACCAAACTTTTAATATCAGAGTCAATATATAACAAAAAGGAAGTATTATGATTGTTGAAACCGTCATCATATTTTAGAGTTTGTTATTTCTGGTATGTAACTCATCATTCTCAAGTCAATGCATAAGTCAAGTTTGAGTTGTTTTATTTTTGTCTTTTTGTTTCGTGTAATGAATAAGAGATGAAAAAGGACGGAGAAATGAATTGGGGGATTGTGGAGTAGCTGAGATATGAGGAAGGGTAGAAGATTACACGTGTAAGTCATCTGCAGAATAATAAGAGCATGTGCGGGTCACATGCGAGTTGATCCAACGGCAAAGAAGAGGTTACAGCTGGCAAGATCAACGCAGCAGATTCATGGAGTAGTTGAGAATATCTGTTATATTTCCATTCAGAGAAGGGAGGGGGAATTATTAACGAGAACTTCTGGTAGTTTACTCTCTCTCAAAAATTCTCTCTCTTCCTTCTTCTGAATTCTTCTTCTCAACCTCTCAATTTCAGGTGAATCACCATGGATGGACACTAACAAGCTTCCGCCATTAGAGTAGTTGAATGTAGCAGTAGACTGTAGTACTGTAATAGCTCCAAAAAAATCAATAAAAAACCTCAATTCTACTTGTATTGTGCAATTTGAGTATTTTCATTACAATTTCAGTGGTAATTCATTACATTTCGGATGTTCGTCATTTAGACCTATGCCTTCTCGATCAATCAACTAACTCCCTTATGCTCATAATGTTATCTTATTTATTTATGTTTAAAGTTTTAGACTTATTAGGCTCATGTGTATAATTTGGCCATTTTTAGGCACGAAGTCATTAATTTCTTTTCTAGTAAAATTGCATATTTTATTGATCATCAACTCCTTCTTAAATAGTGTTATTAAACTTACCATAAAAGGAAACCTATTTGATACCAAAAATAATAACTAATCAGTTTCCAAGGCATGAACCCGTGACTTCCTGGTCACATGGCAGCAACTTTACCAGTTACTTCAACTCCCCTTCTGCTTAAGTGAGTATTGGTCTAAATATCTTGTTTCCATTCTCAAAGTCATTAATATCTTCCTCCGTCGATTCAACTCTTCTCAATGCTCTTTCCAATATTAAAAGTCATTGGAAGAGTCCCTGAAAGACTGTTGTGGTGCATATCCAGAACCTGGAGGACACTGATGTTACCCAAACACTGCGGAATTGCTCCCTTCAAGTTAGTTTCTTGCCAAATCTAGCATTACCAGTGATGCCAAATTGCAAATTGATGACGGAATTTCTTCATTGAGATTATTTTGGTTGCGAGAATTAAGGGAACACCTCCACAAATTCGTTGTATTTTTCCATGGAAATGTAAAATGAAAGGGAAAAATGTTTTCTTCAAATGTTGCAAATTCGGCTGCCATCTCTATAATTCACACTTTGTCTCTGTTCATATCTTATCACAGAAACTGTTGTCATTATCAAGTCAAATTTGGATAGTTCTGTCTATTTATTTTTTTAAAAATGTGTTGCACATCTACATTTTTCCCCAAATAACAAAACTATCATACACAAAATAATTACTTCTCTCAAAAATAAAACAAGCTTAAAAAGTAGAGAATCATATGTTGTGCTACTATAATATTTTCTACGACAAACGTCCTTTTAATTTGAATTGTCAGTTCAGGTGAAAGTATTTTCCACTCTAATAGCTAAATATCATTCAACTTCTATTCTCTTCACTTTAAGTTTAATTTTTCATTCTGACGTGACAACTTCAATGTACTCGAGACTTGGTTTACATTTCAGTCTTCCTCTACCTCTTTAACTTTTAAGAAAAAAATTGGTGTTACTCCTCAAAGTTAAAAAGGAAAATAAAAATTCAAGTTTTAGTAGTGCTGAATGAGGGATTTTTCCAAGTTACATCTATTTGTTCTTTTGTTGATGCGATTTCTTTTGTCGAAACCATTTTCTTTCCCTTTGTAAGGGAGTCCCTCTTGGATTCTTCACCTACACTTTTGAAGACGGAATACTAAAGAGAAGACAAGTTTTGATTCATAATATTTTCTTGTTGTAATTCGTAACGGATCAGTTACTTAGTGAGCTATAAGTTTATTTCTGTTTGCGAAACAAATATGGTTTGAAACTATGAATTAAATGGCTTATGTAACGAGACATTCAAAGTTGAGCATATGAACTTGAAAAATATAGTAAGTTAATAAAGCTTAAGTAGATTAATACAAACTAAAGAAGAACAAATGTAGATGCAGACATCTCTTAAAATAAAGCTTATTAGTGAACACAACAGTAACCAACTCCACTGCGCCAACGTCTTCGTATCCTTGACCTCTGAAATTTGAAAAATAAGATAGTGAGCGTCAAACACTTATCAATAAGAAAAATATACTTCGGAGAGAGTATCCATTAATTGTTGTTATTGAAAAAAACATGAAAGCTAATATGAGTGTAGAACTTAGCTTTGAATACCTGTAAGTTTCTAGAAGCGATTATTTTTTCCTCTGTAATTCCTTTGCCTTCGCTGCTTCTTTCTCCATGCCATCATAATTTTGTGTCCCAGCTCTTCAACGATTCTTTCAAGCCATTTCATATTTCCAGTTGAGATCAAGATATATATTATGGATAGTCCGATACATAGTCCGGTTCCATACCCCATAAGAGCGGCTTTCAAAAAATCATTCAGAAATTCATAGTTGATTTCTTCATCAAGCGCAGATCCAGTATAAGTTTCCTCTGATGCTGAATCATGACCGTCATTACCACAACCTTTTGAAAGTGGGAATCCACGTAATCCGTCATTACCTTCATATGAATTGTTCTCAAAGGTATGAAATTGATTTCCTTGAGGAATGCACCCTTCGAGATGATTGTAGGAGAGATTTAAGACTTCGAGAGATGTAAGAGAAGCAAACTGTGCTGGTATCTCTCCTACAAGATGGTTACCTGATAGGTCCAATGATTCAACCGAAGATAAACTTTCAAGTGATCGCGGAATACGACCTTGCAATCCATTATGTGATAAATTTAGAACGCGCAGGGCAATGAAACCACCTATGATACTTGGAATATGCCCTTCAAATTTGTTGTTTGAAAGATCAATAGTGGTGTACAGAAACAAGATTCTCACAACTTCAAGCTCCAATCCCTTTGTTACGACCGCTATGGAGTTCTCATAATACCCATATATTTCATCACTCGGTGTCTTCTTTGATGGATCAATTTTCCTCATGGCTCTGAAATGTTGAAACAAACCTGTTGGTAAGTTTCCCGTGAAGGCATTGGAAGAGAGATCTAACAACCGAAGCTGAGGATACATGCTTTCACTTCGTAAAGTTCTAATGGGTCCATGCAACTTATTCGATCTCAAGCTTAAAGCTCGCAGCTCAGGAAGAGTTCCCAACCACATTGGAAATGTATCATTGAGGAGATTGTCCCCTAAATCAAGAACTTCCAGTAGTTGGCAATTTTCCAAGGATCATGGAATTTTCCCCTCTAGCTTATTTCCATGCAAATTGAAGCTTTTGAGTGCACTTCCAATGCTAAAATTTGTTGGAAGAGTACCGGAAAGATTGTTGTACTGGATATCAAGAACCTCAAGATGACCACTCATGTGGCCAAAACATTGCAGAATTGTTCCCATTAGATTGTTTCTACCCAAATCTAGACCTTGTAGTGATGTTAAATTGCAAATAGACGACGGGAACTCTCCACTGAGATTATTATGTGACATCATCACATACTGGAGGCTACTGATATTACCCAAGCATTGCAGAATTTTTCCCTTCAAGTTGTTTATAGACAAATGCAGGATTTTCAGTGATGTCAAATTACAAAAAGATGAAGGAATTTCCTCTGTCAGATTGTTGTCACCGAGAAATAGGTATTGCAAGTTTCTCAAATTGCCAAAGGAAGACGGAATTGAACCAGTGAGTTGATTATTGGATAATGCCAGATCATCGAGGTTTATCAGATCTCACTGGGAACTGAGCCAAAGAGTTGATTATTGGATAATACCAGTCCATCGAGGTTTTTTAGATTCCCCAATTCGCTAGGAATTGTGCCAGAGAGTTGATTCTCGGATAATCTGAGATAATTGAGGTTTTTCAAATTCCCCAACTCACTAGGAATTGGGCCAGAGAGTTGATTATTGTATAATACCAGATAATTGAGGTTTTTCAGATTCGCCAACTCACAAGGAATAGGGCCAGAGAGTTGATTATTGTGTAATAGCAGATCATTGAGGTTTTTCAAATTCCCGAACTCACTAGGAATTGAGCCAGAGAGTTGATTATTGAATAATAACAGATAATTGAGGTTTTTCAGATTCCCCAACTCACTTGAAATTGGGCGAGAGAGTTGATTATTGGATAATATCAGAGCATCGAGGTTTTTCAGATTCTCCAACTCACTAGGAATTGGGCCAGTGAGTTGATTAGCTTGAAGGTGCAGAAGTTTGAGCTCACTTAAGTTACCTATAGTTTTTGAAATTAGACCAGAAAGATTGTTTGTGTGTAAGCTTAACTTCAGAAGTGACTTCATCTTCCCTATTTCTGGAGGGATGTGACCTGTTAACTGGTTTGTATAAAGATAAGCTTTAACAAGATTGACAAATTTTCCTATCTCTGCAGGTACAGAGACAGAAAGGTGATTCTTATAAAGATACAAATGGGACAAGTTGTGCAAATTCCCCAATGAAGCGGGAATAGAACCATTAAGAGAGCTGGTACTCAAAGCCAGTTCAGTAATAGAACTTAGGTGACCTATTTCTTCCGGAATGGGACCATTTAAATGGTTGTCAAATATGCGAAGGATCTGAAGCTTGACTAGTGAACCGATTTGTGATGGGATTGTCCCCGAAATCTGGTTGATGGACAAGTCAAGACAGACAAGATTAGTGAGATTACCAATCTCAGGTGGGATGGTGCCAGACAAATTGTTCATGCTAAGATTAAGATACTCAAGAAAAGGGAGAGATGAAAACGGAAAAGCATTGAGCGTACCAAAGACACTAGCATTTGTGATATTCAACGTTTTCACCCTACCATTAATGCATGAAACTCCGTACCAGTCGTTGCATGCATCAGAACTTGGTTGCCATGAAGCCAATAAGGAATTATTCTGGTTCTTGAAAGTTGATTTCCATTTAAGCAGAGCAGTTGCTTCCTCAGTGGAAACAAAAGTAATTGTAAAGAGAGTGAAAAACTGAAGTAAAGAGAATATTTTTGAAACCATCATCATATACTGCTAAACGATTTTGAGTTGATAATTTTTGTTGTTGATGGATGAAGTTGATGCAGGGTACACTATTTATATTGTAATAAATCAATACAAGCCTTGCGTGTAAACTAACGCGTAGAATCAGCATGACTTTAAAGTCAATCAGAATTGAAAGGCTTTATTTGTTGCTAATCATCTTAGTTTGGCTAATGATGTCATTATGTTTATTCATATGAGCAAATCTATTTCAAAAACTAAACAATAATGTCCTGAACATGGATAATTAAACATCGAAGTGTGTGGTACTTGATGATCAATAAGTGGCCTAATTGTCAAAGAAATGGGCGAAAAGCACAGGAGTAAGGCTTAAATCACACCCTAGACTAAAAAACGTTAGGTGATTTTTCAATCTGCCAAAGTCATGGTGGTGACGACCAAGTTATAATATGTATTTACTGGTGAAAGGTAGGACGTACTCAATACACAAGTTTATAAAAGGCAACATTTTTAGTCTTGGTCAAATATTTAGTGAACTTTGTTTGTTAAATATTTTCAAAATTCATTCTTGAGAAGCTTACATTGCATTTCTTTCTTTGTCTGCCACTTAAACAAATTAACTCACGTTTTTTGTTGTTGTATTATAAGTCTTGAGATGACATAAAGATGTTTGAATGAAGATATATCCCAAAAGAAATACTCCATGTTTTTACTTGGTACGAATTTTAAGATTTTTTTTTTTTTTAAATTCTGTGGTCTTAAATTAGAGATATATCAAATATATCAAAATGTCCTTTAATCTTATGTTCTTAAACATGTTATATAGAAGGTTGAAATTAATGATTTGTTCAAAAAGTAAAGGTCATTCTTTTTTAAACGGAAATGTCAAGAACACTACTGTTATTGAAAAAAAGGCAATCAAGGTAGAGAAATTTGGGAAGGAATTATCTTTGTTTGTATGTGTTTAGTGTTAGAGTTTTTTCCTTGATTTTCTTACCAAAATTAAGTTATACTTTTCTTGAAAGGAAAATAAAAGTAATATCATAATTACTTTTACTTTTCTAAAAAATGAAAATATAAAACTTTTCCATATTTGGCTAACCTCTTTCTTGTAGGAAGGATTTTAGAAATTTACAAATAGAAGTCCCCTTCTCATACCATAACACAATAACATCTACAATGTAGTCCTTAAAACAGTCTTGTTTAGGGGGAGATGAGATTTCCAATTGGCCAAACTATATCCAATAATATATTTTTAGTATATTTTTGTGTCATTTCATTTATCACCTCTATAGTTTGCAACAAATAGCTTCCGCATGACACCCTCTCGATTTTGAACCCAACATTTAGAAGATGTCATTCTCTAAGTCAATGCACAAGTCTTTAGTCTTGCCAAGGAAAATACCAGTTTGGCCTATTTTGTCTAAGAAACTAAATTGTTTTATGTTTTGCTTTTTAAATTTTTATTTTTTCTTGTCCAAGTACATCTACGTTTACTTTTTAAATAAAATAAAATTATCAAATCGCCTCATGCCTGAAATGTGAGGATTCTAATATATTTGTGTTTTGTGTCTCAGAAAAATGAGTTCAATTGAACTCGTTGTTAATGGGTTGTACCTCCCTAAAAAAAAAATAAAGAGCGGAGGAAATTAAACCAAGAAAGATAATGAATTGTGAGTGAGAAATACGTTACATTTTTCAAGTCTTACTGTAGAAATTTCAAAGAAAGCTACATAGCACAAATTCATTCAATTTGATGTAAAATCCCAAAGCTTGCAAAAGAAAAAAATAGGAAAAAACAAAACAAACTAAACTGCTTTTTAGTTCATGAACCGACAAGTCCTTATACTTAATTAGACATCTATTTATGTGGACCTATTTTATTAAAAAAGAATACTTTATTGGATCAAGAATTGATCTAGTAGTAGCCAAAAGAGTAGGAGAATGACATTCTCAAACATTAGATACGATTAAGTCATACAATAGAATACCTTTTTCGGTATTATAAGATGAGATTGAGGGATAATTTTTCGGAACCATCATCATGTACTGTTAAACGATTTTGAGTTGATAATATTTGTTGTTGATGTATGAAATTGAGGGTACACTATTTATATTGCAATAAACCAATACAAGACTTGAGTGTAAAATAAGGCGAATGACTTTCAAGTCAATGTGTTTGGCTAATGATGTTATTATGTGTAGTCATATGAACAAATCTATCGAAAACTAATCAAGTATATGATGTAGACATGTTTGGTTCTCATTTCTTAGCTCTAAAGGAGTGGACTATATTGTAATCTCTAATATACTCCGTAGCAATTGATTGTGATGAGTTTAGATGACCGCGCTATGAAACGTGAGAATTCATAATACTAAAGTCGAGAGTTGATTGTTCACATCGTCAATCAACTTTTGATAATTATCTCAGAAAGCTAAGCCACCGTTCTTTGTTTTATAATAGAACAGCCGCTCATTATGGTTGTTGAAACCGTCATCATATTTCGAGTTTGTTATTTTAGGTACGTAACTCATCGTTACCAAAGGATACCATTTATTTGTATGTTCATATTTTATCAGAGAAGTTCAAAATATTCAAGAAAAGGGAGGGATGAAAACGGAAAAGCATAGAGTGTAGCAATGACACTAGCATTTGTAATATTCAACCTGTTTACCCTACCTTTAATGCATGAAACTCTGTACCAGTCGTTGCATGCATCAGAACTTGGTTTCCATGAAGCCAATAAGGAATTATTCTGGTTCTTGAAAGTTGCTTTCCATTTTAGGAGGGCAGTTGCTTCGTCACCGGAAGCAAAAGTACTTGTAAAGAGAGTAAAAAACTGAAGTACAGAGAATATTTTCGAAACCATCATCATATACTGCTAATTAAGTGATTGTGAGTTGATTATTTTTTTTGTTGATGGATGAAATTGGTGCAGGGTACACTATTTATATTGCAGTAAACCTGAATAAGTCTTACAAGCCATATAATGCGTAGCATCAGAAAAACTTGCAAGTCAATACACAAGTCTTGTTACAACTGTGTAAATCACGGCGGAAAGCACAATCACTAATTATTCTTTGTGGTCCACTTGAATATCTCTGTTGAAATGTATGACTTGTTATGTCAAGATAATTAAGAATGTTTTCCTTCAGTAGTCATTTTTAATTTACAAATTGTCTATTTTAGCAAATTGGGTGTGAGAATTATTTTTTAAAGTTCTTTTTACTTGTTGGGTGTGAGAACTAATGTCTCACATTGGTACCTAAAAGGGTTAGGAAGCTACATATAAGATGTAGGATCTCTTAATAGTATGAGGCTTTCTGGGGGAAATCATGTGGGCTTAATCCAAGGGGATAATATCACACCATGTAAGGGTACAGTGTCTTTTGGCTGGTTTAGTCCAACAACTGGTATCAAAACTCAAGTTCAGTGGGAAGATGTGGTGGAGATGCACACACAAGAAGAAGCTAAAAAGATCGATCGAGAAGCTACATATAAGAGGTAAGATCTCTTAACGGTGCGAGACCTTTTGGGAAAAATCATGCAGGCTTGATCCAAAACGGACAATATCGCATCATGAAAAAGTATAGGTAAATATTTTTCAAATTAGAGGATGGAGGGAATAAATCCTTTTGGTTGTTGAAAATGGTATATATAATATAAATATTCATGAATTTACAATGACTTAGGAGTCAATGTTTCACTTTCCATGCAAAAGTATATTAATAATTCAAAAGTGTTTGTCAATTACTTTTCAAATTGTGGAAATCTTTATATCCATGCAAAAGAATAGCGGAAGGAAAAATCAAGTATTTTCAGAAACAAATAAGGCATAATACATAAACAAGACACCAAATTATAACTATGACCTTTAACTTTGCCAGTGCACAAGTAGGCCCTTTAATTATATAATAGTTGAACAAAAAAATACTTCAATTCTAACTCTGACGCGCGTAGTTTTGAGTGTATACACGCAGTTTGCCAGGTAGGATTGGAGTCCTGTATAAAGCTGAACAAGTGGACACATGCATTCTGCGAGGGCCAATTTGGAATAAATCTCGATGATCCATGGGTCGTGATGGTGGTGATGAGCCATGTGGAATTTAGCTCGAGGGGGAGATTGTTGGGCGTGTGAACAAACGTCCTACATTGGCAGCTAAAAAGATTGAGAAGCTACATATAAGGGGTAAAATCTCTTAACGATGTGAGATTAATACAAACTAAAGAACAACAAATGTAGATGCAGACATCTCTCAAAAATAAAGCTTAATAGTGAACATAGGAGCAACCAACTCCACTGCGCCAACATCTTCTTATCCTTAACATCTGAAATTTGAAAAATAAGATAGTGAGTGTCAAACACTCATCAAGATTCAATTTATATGGTGTTTTGGCTTGTTGGGTATGTAAAAGATTTGATTTTGACAAGATTTATGGAAGTCCCAAAATGGGTTTATTTTTTTGTATGGAAGTCCCAAAATGATTTTGACAAGATTTACGAACGATCTTGAATTTCCAGTTCACTCTTCACCTGTTGCGTCACAGTGTGCAAAAGATCATAATGGCTCCCAGGGACATGAAGCTCAAGAAAATGATGAAAGTGATGACGATGATGAAGAAGATAACCACGGTAATGGTGATGCACGTAGACGAGTTGAAGAAGATGGTAGCTTTCAGCCACAAACTAGCGGGAATGAAATTTTTTTAGATGAAATGAATGAATTTTTTCAAGACCCTACGAAGTCCAAGTGGGAACAGAGAATGTGGATTAAGAAACGGTTGCTACAACTAGAAGAGGAAAAGATCGGAATCCAAGATGAAGCATTTGAATTGGAGAAACGTCAGTTTAAGTGGCAAAGGTTCTGCCGAAAGAAAGACAAGGAGCTTGAAATAGAAAGGCTGGAGAACGAGAGATTAATGTTGGAGAACGAGCATATGAAATTGAAGCTGAAGCATAAGGAGCACGAAATAGTCAGTGCGAAGCCCAATATTTCGTTCAATTCTGCACCTCTGTAACACCCCGACGTCTTCTTAGCAAAATTCCGTCCATGGAAAGTCTAAGCATTAGCTTCTAGAATGATCTAAATTAATTTTCATGTGGAATTTCCTACATTTCAACCTTTCATTACGTAGATGACTGAATTAACTTTCCAACGATATAAGATTCGTCCAAAACGGACCCTCGGTGAAGAAGTTATGAATAATTTATAGTTCCAGTCGTAAACATCGTCATTTTGGTGTCTAGAGCGTCTCGGAGAGGTTCAAATTGACAATCGTCAAATTTCAGTGGGGCTCCGCGATGGTGGCGCGTTGCGGAGGCACCCAATTTCCCACTCGTCAAACTCCAGTGGACCACCGCGATTGTGGCCCGTCGCGGTGGCACCCAAAATCGGGTTTTTAAGTTCAAATTTTCAGTTCCGTTTAGGAGTTATTAAGGGTAATTTTGACTTTTTCCTAATGTTTAAAACCGTTCAAACAAAGGATTTAGGGTATGTTTGAGCAACTTAACCCTATTTTCATCAAAATCATCAAGAATCCTCTCTAGGGTTTCAAAATAAAAACCCAAGTAGTTCAAGATTCAACCGTAGGTTTTGAAGTTGATCGCATATTCGGAATCCCCAGGTCGTAGGCTTCAATAAGCACCTATTGTATTCCTAATTCGAGCTACGCGGGGTTTTTTCTAAAATCTCATGGGCATAATAAACATGTTTTAAGAATGAGGTTTTGAAGTTTATAAATATAATCATGTTTTAGAAGTTTTGACGGTATTGTTTTGTTCTTTAGGCCTTTTCCCCCAAATTGATTTGAAATTATGTATATATGTACGTATGTGTTCAAGAATGGTTATTCAATTGAGAGCATGAATTATAATGAATTTCTCTCTTGTTATGAGTTTTCTCATCTTCGTATGATATAAATTGTTTTGAATGTGTTTGAAGAGCATGATATGAAATACTTTGGCTTTTGCTATGTTTTGAATATGATTTTTGAATAAGAAAGAGAGGGTTGTGAATGTTGAATATACATATAATGAAAGAGTACATGATTTTGCCAAAAACACGTGACCACCATATGTTTGATGAGAGTTTTTTCATGGTTTTGACTTGAGTTTCGGAACATGAAGTCTTTTATGCAAATTACATGTTTTGGGTGGTCTGAAACTACATTTTTATGAAAGATCTTGCTTATTGCATTATGGCTCAGAAATAGAACTTGCAAGTCTTGGTGTGACGACACCAACTCAGAAAATGCCATGATAAATTCAGAACAGAATAAAATGCATGTTTGAAATCAGATTTACAGATTTTGTGACTAGAATGTTGCATGATTAGAAATGGTTAAAAATTGGGAAGAAAAAGATGTTAGGTGGTTCCCTGAAGAAGGCACGAGTCCAAATACTCATTGCCCAAAACAGTGATTTGTCGATCCGGGTATATCTTATATTATGCTGGCCTAGTGCCGTGTGGCGTATTAGTATCAGAGACTCCAACCCTTGCGGCACACTCGGGTTGGAGGATTCTCCGCCGAGTCAATGGCGAATTCCATATAGCCCGTGGAATATCAGAAAATGTAGGGGAGTGCCACCTAACTCAGAAGTAATACAAAAATCAGAAACTGTTTTGACAAGAATGATTTATGATTACTCGAATGATGCTCATGTGTTTCCAGAAACTATTTTATGCATGACGTTTGATGAAAAATTGCTCTCATTTATTTTATATATATGTTCAAGTACTCTATTTTTGGATTGCTTCCCGTGCCAGTACTTTTGTGCTGACCCCCCTCCCTCAAGGTTCTGAGGCATAGTCTAGGGGTCCAGATAAACAGTAGATATTTCAGATCGAAGATCAGATTGTGCAGTGGTGAGCCTTCTATGATCCAGAAGGCCTGGTTATTTCAGATAATTATCTTTAGTTCTGTTTTGGTCTACTGGGGGCCTTGTCCCAGTTTTCAGACAGTTTGTTTAGTCCATAGTAGAGGTTTCGCAGACTGAGTCAGACATTATTATTTAGACATATCTTGGATTTTAGTTTTTAGTGTTATGATCACATTTAGGTTGACCATGTTTCCGTATTAGATTACTATTTACACATTATCTTTTATTATATGAATGTTGTGCATGATTACCAGATAAAGAAAGGTGTTCTGAACCTTCATGGTTCGGATTGCTCGTTACGGCCAGGGCCCAGGTTTGGGTTGTGAAAAATTTGGTATCAGAGCACGGTTCATGGTCCCAGGGTATCTGCAAAATTTTGTCGGGTAGAGTTTTATTTATGGGTGTGTAGTGCGCCATACTTATAAGCAGGAGGCTACTAGGCGTTTAGGAAATGTTTCCCTTCTTTGTGATTTAGTTCGTGCTTCAGAGTCAAGTCTGTCCCTGTAGTAAATGAATTTCCAGAAGTCTTTCCAGATGATCTCCCAGGAATACCACCTAATAGGGAGATAGAGTTTGGTATTGATGTGTTGCCAGATACCCGCCCCATCTCTATTCCACCATATAGAATGGATCCTGTAGAACTAAAAGAGTTGAAAGAATAGATAGAAGATCTTTTAGATAAAGGTTTTATACGCCCCAGTGTGTCACCTTGGGGTGCGCCTATACTCTTCGTGCGAAAGAAAGACGGTTCCCTTCGTATGTGCATAGACTACCGTCAACTGAATAAGGTCACAATTAAAAATAAGTATCCTCTTCCTAGGATTGATGATCTTTTTGACCAGATTCAGGGTGATAGATGTTTTTCAAAGATAGACCTTGTTCGGGATACCACCAGTTGAAGGTTAGAGAGACAGATATTTCCAAAACAGCTTTCTGAACTAGATACGGTCATTTTGAATTCTTAGTCATGTCCTTCGGATTGACTAATGCCCCTGCAGCTTTCATGGACCTAATGAATAGGGTTTTTCGTCAGTTCCTGGATCTTTTTGTGATAGTATTCATTGATGACATCTTGATTTATTCCAAAAATGAGGAGGATCATGCCACTCACCTCTGAATTATTTTTTAGACTCTTAAAGATCATAGCTTGTATGCGAAATTATCCAAGTGTGAATTCTGGCTTAATGCCATTGCGTTCTTGGGTCATATTGTGTCTAGTAACGGTATTAGAGTGGATCCCCAAAAATTTGAAGCAGTAAGAAAATGGCCCAGACCCGCGACTCCAACCGATATTTGGAGCTTCTTGGGTCTGGCGGGTTATTATAGAAGGTTCGTAGAGAGTTTTTCCTCCATAGCTGCTCCGCTCACTAAATTAACTCAGAAAAAGGTGAAGTTTGTATGGTCTGACTTGTGTGAAAATAGTTTTGAGAAGTTGAAGGACAAGCTAACTACTGCTCCTGTTTTGACTCTTCCCGAGGGGGTAAATGGTTTTGTGGTATACTGTGATGTGTCCCGTGTGGGACTTGGTTGTGTTCTGATGTAGCATGGTAAGGTGGTAACTTATGTGTCTAGGTAGTTAAAGGTGCATGAGTAAAACTACCCCACTCATGACTTGGAGTTAGCAGCCGTGGTGTTTACACTTAGAATCTGGAGGCATTATCTCTATGGAGTGCATGTTGATATTTATACTGACCACAAAAGTTTGCAGTATGTTTTCTCGCAGAAAGAATTGAACCTCAGGCAGAGGCGTTGGATGGAGATTTTGAAAGACTATGATATGAGCCTGCATTACCATCCGGGAAAGGCAAACGTTGTAGCTGACGCTTTCAGCAGGTTGTCTGTGGGCATCATTTCTCATGTTGAAGAGGGGAAGAGAGAGATGGTGAAGGACATTCATCACTTTAAAAATCTGGGAGTACGACTCTTAGATTCTGAAGATGGAGGGGTGGTTGTTCATGAGATAGCTAAATTATCCCTTTGTGCCGAAGTCAAAGAAAAGCAGGCCGAAGATCCCATCTTGATGCAGATTAAGAGAGATGTGGGTCAACAGAAAGTAATGTCGTTTGAGATTGGTGGCAATGGTATTCTGAGATATCAGGGTAGATTGTATGTGTCTTATGTAGACGGGTTGCGGGAAAGAATCCTTAGCAAGGCTCACACGTCATGGTATGTTTTTCACCCAGGCTCTACAAAAATGCATCATGATTTGAAAACTATTTATTGGTGGAATAATATGAAGTGTGATGTGGCTAAGTATGTTGCCAAGTGTTTGAATTGTCAGCAAGTCAAGGTGGAACACATGAGGCCAGGTGGTACTTGTCAAGAGATAGCATTGCCTTTATGGAAGTGGGAGATGATCAATATAGACTTCATTACAGGACTTCCGAAGTCCCGAAACCAGTATGACTCTATATGGGTAATTGTAGATAGGCTGACCAAGTCAGCGCACTTTCTTCCAGTCAGGACTAACTATTCGGGAGAGGACTATGCTAAGTTGTTCATCGCAGAAATAGTTTGTTTGCATGGGGAACCTGTGTCTATTATATCCGACCAAGGTACATAATTTTCTTCTCTGTTTTGGAAATCTTTTCAGAAAGGTTTAGGTACCCAAGTGAACCTAAGTACAGCATTCCACCCTCAGACTGATGGGCAAGCTGAGCGCACCATTCAGACCCTTGAGGATATGTTGAGGGCCTGCGTGATTGATTTTAAAGGTAGTTGGGTGGAGCACTTGCCATTGATAGAGTTCGCGTATAATAACAGTTTCCATTCTAGTATTAAGATGGCGCCATTTGAGGCATTGTATGAGAGAAGATGTAGGTCACCAATAGGGTGGTATGAAGTGGGTGAGATGCAGATGTTTGGGCCTGATCTTGTTCATCAGGCGTTGGAAGATGTGAAGCTTATTAGAGAACAACTTAAGACAACTCAGAGTCGTCAGAAATCCTACGCCGATGTTAGGAGGAGAGAGTTAGAGTTTGAGGTCGGAGATTGGGTATTTCTAAAGGTTTCTCCCATGAAGGGAGTTATGCGATTCAGAAAGAAAGGTAAATTGAGTCCTCGCTATATAGGACCATATCAGATTTTGAGAAGAATAGGTGGAGTTGCGTATGAATTAGAGTTGCCTACAAGTTTGGGTTCTGTCCATCCGGTGTTTCATATGTCTATGCTGAAGAAGTGCATTGGAGATCATTCGTTAGTAGTACCCGTCGAAGAAATCAAGGTGACAAACTCCTTGTCCTACGAAGAAGAGCCGGTAGCAATTTTGGATCGCCAAGTTAGAAAGTTGAGAAGCAAAGAGATTGTTTTGATTAAAGTGTTATGGAGAAATCAGAAAGTCAAAGAAGCAACTTGGGAATCAGAAGATGATATGAGACATAGATACCCAAATTTATTTGATCCGGTGAATGAAGTGATATAAGGTACAATCTTTGTCCTTTCCTTTCCATGACTTTGTTTGCTTGAAATCGTGCTTGTCTATTTTCTGCATCATCATTCGGGGACGAATAATCCCAAGGCGGGATATTGTAACACCCCGACCGTCTTCTTAGCTAAATTTCGTCCATGGAAAGTCTAAGCATTAGCTTCTAGAATGATCTAAATTAATTTTCATGTGGAATTTCCTACATTTCAACCTTTCATTACGTAGATGACTGAATTAACTTTCCAATGATATAAGATTCGTCCAAAACGGACCCTCGGTGAAGAAGTTATGAATAATTGATAGTTCCTGTCGTAAACATCGTCATTTTGGTGTCTAGCGCATCGCGGAGAGGGTCAAATTGACAACCATCAAATTCCAGTGGGGCTCCGCAATGGTGGCGCATCGCGGAGGCACCAAATTTTTCACTCGTCAAATTCCAGTGGACCACCGCGATTGTGGCGCGTCGCGGTGGCACCCGAAATCGGGTTTTTAAGTTCAAATTTTCAGTTCCGTTTAGGAGTTATTAAGGGTAATTTTGACTTTTCCCTAACCTTTAAAACCGTCCAAACAAAGGATTTAGGGTATGTTTGAGCAACTTAACCCTATTTTCATCAAAATCATCAAGAATCCTCTCTAGGGTTTCAAATAAAAACCCAAGTAGTTCAAGATTCAACCGTAGATTTTGAAGTTGATCGCATATTTGGAATCCCCAGGTCGTAGGCTTCAATAAGCACCTATTGTATTCCTAATTCGAGGTACGCAGTTTTTTTTTTAAAATCTCATGGGCATAGAAATCATGTTTTAAGAATGGGGTTTTGAAGTTTATAAATATAATCATGTTTTAGGCCTTTTTCCCTAAATTGATTTGAAATTATGTATATATGTACGTATGTGTTCAAGAATGGTTATTCAATTGAGAGCATGAATAATAATGAATCCCCCTCTTGTTATGAGTTTTCTCATCTTCGTATGATATAAATTGTTTTGAATGCGTTTGAAGAGCATGATATGAAATACTTTGGCTTTTGCTATGTTTTGAATATGATTTTTGAATATGAAAAAGAGGGTTGTGAATGTTGAATATACATATAATGAAAGAGTGCATGGTTTTGCCAAAAGCACTTGACCACCATATGTTTGATGAGAGTTTTTGCATGGTTTTGACTTGAGTTTTGGAACATGAGGTCTTTTATGCAAATTACATGTTTTGGGTGGTCTAAAACTACATTTTTATGAAAGATCATGCTTATTACATTATGTCTCAGAAATAGAACTTGCAAGTCTTGGTGTGACGACACCAACTCAGAAAATGCCATGATAAATTCAGAACAGAATAGAATGCATGTTTGAAATCAGATTTACAGATTTTGTGACTAGAATGTTGCATGATTAGAAATGGTTAAAAATTGGGAAGAAAGAGATGTTAGGTGGTTCCCTGAAGAAGGCATGAGTCCATATACTCATTGCCCGAAACCGTGATTTGCCGATCCGGGTATATCTTATATTACGCTGGCCTAGTGCCATGTGGCGTATTAGAATCCGAGACTCCAACCCTTGCGTCACACTCGGGTTGGAGGCTTCCCCGCCGAGTCAATGGCGGATTTCATATAGCCCGTGGAATATCAGAAAATGTAGGGGAGTGCCACCTAACTCAGAAGTAATACAAAGATCAGAAATTGTTTTGACAAGAATGATTTATGATTACTCGAATGATGCCCATGTGTTTCCAGAAACTATTTTATGCATGACGTTTGATGAAAAATTGCTCTCATCTATTTTATATATATGTTCAAGTACTCTATTTTTGGATTGCTTCCCATGCCAGTACTTTTGTGCTGACCCCCCCTCCCTCCAGGTTTTGAGGCACAGTCTAGGGGTCCAGATAAACAGTAGATATTTCAGATCGAAGATCAGATTGTGCAGTGGTGAGCCTTCTATGATCCAGAAGGCCTGGTTATTTCAGATAATTATCTTTAGTTCTGTTTTGGTCTACTGGGGGCCTTGTCCTAGTTTTCAGACAGTTTGTTTAGTCCATAGTAGAGATTTCGCAGACTGAGTCAGACATTATTATTCAGATATATCTTGGATTTCAGTTTTCAGTGTTATGATCACATTCAGGTTGACCATGTTTCCGTATTAGATTACTATTTCTGCATTATCTTTTATTATATGAATATTGTGCATGATTACCAGATAAAGAAGGGTGTTCCGGGCCATCATGGTTCGGAATGCTCGTTATGGCCAGGGCCCCGGTTCGGGTAGTGACAACCTCTCAGCTTAGATAGACCGCAGGGAAGAGATCAGATCAATGCAGCTAGGTATCATTAGTATCGAAAATCTCCAAGTTTTTTGGGCTACCGTTATACCCATCACCCCCTTTTGTAATATCTTTTACAGCTCAACATTCATAAAACGTGTTAAATCGCTGCTCTTAAATTCTCCTAGTATTTTCTCTAGAATTAACTGCATCAGTTTGTCATGGAGGTTGTCGTTGGCCTTATTATAATCAGTAGTTAAGAACCAGACCGGGCTTCGTTTTAGTGATATCTAGTCTTGCAATGGCATACGTAAAACTTGGTTTTGTGCATCAAGAAGAATATATTCATCTGTTTTCTGATTCTTTTATTGAAGCCAAGGGGTAATGCTAAAGTTATCATCTTGATTCTTCTTGTCCTGGTTTAATGTTTATATTTCTGGTCTACAGCAGTTCACTCTCTCCCCCACACGCGCGCGCTCACACACGCTCACACACACACACACACACACACATATTTGTTAATCCTGATGCATCATGTCACCACTTGTTCTTGTTCTTTCCTAAGAAGCAACCAAAGCTCTGAGCTAGCCGGTGCTCCCAGTAACTCCCTCTCCCTCTTGCTTTCCCTTTGGCCCGAGCTAGGTGATGAACCCCCCTTCGCCGGAAGATCATACTCTATATATGAGGTCAACTTTTCGTGTTTTTGGTTATGTATTAGATGCTTTCTTGAGCCGATGGTCTATGGGAACAACCCGGTGTGCGTACACTTACCATCTCCAGACTCCACTTTGTATGATTACACTGGGTATGTTGTTATGTATGTTTAATAGACGTTGAACACCTTTGGTGAAAATCCCGCCTCTACCACTACGCTTCCCCCTCTGTCACTCACAACCTCCCGCCAACGTTAGGAATCAGGTAACTCTGTCCAACATGGTTACTACAAATGGGAAGAAAATACCTAGTGTTTTTTTATCTCTGTCGATATTTGAAATCGAAAACTTTATGTTTCTCAACCTACTTCATTGACGACTAGGTCATACCCTTGGTATTAAGAAGTGCATTTGAAGGCATTGTATACCATGAATGTGATATACAAACAACTAAACTTCTGTGTAAAATAGGCACCAAGTTGTTATATATAAACTCTTAAAAACTTCAAAGGTATGATGAATTTAGTCGTGAAAACCTAAATATTCAATCTATCAAATTAAAATTCTAAATCCATAACTCATTATAACACATCTTTTTCCATGATCGTAAAATTCCATCCAATTGTTAAACTTCTAGAAAGTTGTGTCAATACAGCTCTGACAAACAACTTACCACCAGCATTGTTGGAAAATCCATCCACCTTGCCTGACCGCTTTCGCTTTGACTGAGCTGATTGTTGCACCTGACTTATATATCTCATAGCACCTGACTTGTATATCTTATGGTTCGTAGATCTCCTTCCTTATCGTTGCCGGCTTAAACATAAGATTGTTAGATCAGATGTGATGAATAAGGGTCTTACCACCCACATTGTTGGAAAACCTACTTTGCCTGACCGCTTCCATTTTGATTGCTTCTGTTTTGATTGAGCTGACCGTCGCACCTGACTTCTATATCTCATGATTTATAGATCTTCTCGCTTATCATTGTCGGTCGTCTAGGCAAAAGGTTGTTAGATCAAATGTCTGATGAATACATTCTAATGAGTACATGAGACTTACCACCCACATTGTTGGAAAATCCACCTTGCCTGATTGGTTTCATTTTGACTGAGCTGATCGTCGCACCTGACTTCTATATCTCATGATTCATAGATCTCCTCGCTTATCGTTGTTGGTCAAAGCAAAAGGTTGTTAGGTCAAATGTCCGATGAATACATTCTAATGAGTATATGAGACTTACCACCCACATTGTTGGAAAATCCACCTTGCCCTGCTTCCATTTTTCCGTTTTGACTGAGCTGATCGCCGCACCTGACTTCTATATCTCATGATTTATAGATCTCTTCGTTTATTATTGTCAGTCTAAGCAAAAGGTTGTTCGGTCGAATGTCTAATGAATACATTCCAATGAGTATATGGAACTTACCGCCGACATTGTTGGAAAACCTACCTTGCCTGACCACTATCATTTTGATTGAGCCTGATTGAGACTGAATTAAAAGAATACTTATCACTTTATCGCGATTATTTTTTTCTACAGAGGGAGAAATGTCAAAACAACCAAGAAGAGATTTGACTTCTACATTTTCATATTTCCAATTATGTGTTAAAGGAAATTTCCCATGAAAATAAGAAATATCACATGTTGGAAAACTATTTTCCTTCCACTTTATCACACATGATATTTTGAATCATCGTAAAATATGATGGAATGAATAATATCCCTTTACCTTAATAAGAAGTTTTAGATTTGAGTTTCGAGAATTAAAACACCTTTGATATGAGGACTTTATGTGGTAAGTCTTGATTTTCGATCCAATAGGTTCATGTTATCGAACTTATATAGTCAAACCTCTATCTAACAACGTCCTTTGTCCGAACACCTTTTGGTTGCTACATCCAAATGTTATGGTGGAGCTAGGATTTTCACTAAAGGATTCAAAATATAAAAAAGTAAACATGTAATGAAGCCAAAGAGATTTAATATCTATCATATATATAAAAAAAAACAATTTTGACAGTACATAAATAATATAACTTTTTGCCTCGTTGAACCTACTTGGCTCTGCCCCTATCAAGACATTCAAAGTCGAGCATATGAACTTGAAAAATATATTAAGTTAATAAGAATAAGTATATTAATACAAACTAAAGAAGAACAAATGTAGATGCAGATATCACTCAAAATAAAGCTTAATAGTGAACATAGGAGTAACCAACTCCACTGTGCGAACGTCTTCTTATCCTTGACATCTGAAATTTGAAAAATAAGATAGTGAGCGTCAAACACTTCAAATAAGAAAAACTAATATATTAGTGTAGAACTTAGCTTGAATACCTGTAAGTTTCCGAACTCAAATCTTGCTCCAATGATAAATTTTCTAGAAGCAGTTATTGCTTCTTCTGTAATTCCTTTGCCTTCGCTGCTTTTTCTCCTCGCCATCATAATTTTGTGTTCTAGCTCTTCAACGATTCTTGCTAGCCATTTCATATTTCCAGTTGAGATCAAGAAATATAGTATGGATAATCCAATACATAGTCCGGTTCCATACCCCATAAGAGCGGCTTTCCAAAAATCATTTAGAAATTCAGATTAGCTTTCTTCATCAAGCGTAGATCCAGTATAAGTTTTCTCTGCTGAATCATGACCGTCATTTCCAGGTATTGTTCTCAAAGGTATGAAATTGAGGCCCTTGAGGAATGCAACCTTCGAGATGATTATAGGAGAGATTTAAGACTTCAAGAAATGTAAGAGAAGCAAATTGTGGTGGTATCTCTCCTACAAGATGGTTACCTGACAGGTCCAATGATTCAACTGAAGATAAACTTCCAAGTGAAGGCGGAATAGGATCTTGCAATCCATTATGAGATAAATTTAGAATGCAGAGTGCAATGAGATCACCTATGATACTTGGAATATGTCCTTCAAATTTATTGTTTGAAAGATCAATAGTGGTGTACAAAAACAAGATTCTCACAACTTCATGCTCCATTCCCTTTGTTACGATAGCTATGGAGTTTTGGTAATACCCAACTTCTTCATCACTTGGTGCCTTCTTTGATGGATCAATTTTCCTCATGGCTCTGAGATGTTGAAACAAACTCGTCGGTAAGATTCCCGTGAAGGCATTGGAAGAGAGATCTAACAATCGAAGCTCAAGAAACATGTATTCACTTCCTGAAGTTCTAATGGGCTCATGCAACTTATTCAATCTCAAGCTTAAAACTCGTAGCTCAGGAAGAGTTCCCAACCGCATTGGAAATGTATCATTGAGGAGATTGTCTCCTAAATCAAGAACTTCAAGTCGTTGGCAATTTTCCAATGATCGTGGAATTTTTCCCTTTAGCTTATTTCCAAGCAAATTGAAGCTTCCGAGTGCACTTCCAATGCTAAAAGTTGTTGGAAGAGTACCGGAAAGATTGTTGTGCTGCATATCAAGAACCTCAAGATGACTACTCATGTTGCCAAAACATTGCGGAATTGCTCCCAAACATTGCAAATAGATGGAGGGATCTCTCCACTGAGATTATTATGTGACATCTTCACATACTGGAGGCCACTGATATTACCCAAGCATTGCAGAATTTTTCCTTTCAAGTTGTTTCTCGACAAATGCAGGACTGCCAGTGATGTCAAATTACAAATAGATGAAGGAATTTCCTCAATCAGATTGTTGGTTCCGAGAAACAGGTATTGCAAGTTTCTCAAATTGCCAAAGGAAGACGGAATTGAACCAGTGAGTTGATTTTGGGATAATAGTAGATAATTGAGGTTTTTCAAATTCCCCAACTCACTAGGAATTGGGCCAGAGAGTTGATTAATGGATAATCCCAGATAATTGAGGTTTTTCAGATTTCCCAACTCACTAGAAATTGCGCCAGAAAGATTGTTTATATATAAGCTTAAATTCTGAAGTGATTTCATCTTACCTATTTTTGCAGGAATGGGACCAAACAATTCATTGGAGAAAGCGTAGAACACTTTTGCACTGGTCAAGTCGCCTATTTCTGGAGGGATGTGACATGTTAATTGTTTTTTTTCAATTGGTCAAGTTGTCCATTTCTGGAGGAATAGAGCCAGAAAGGTGATTATTATTTCTACTTTCTGATGTTGTTGCTGTTTCCTGTTTTATCCTTCCTGAAATATCCTGGTTTCCTTCATTTTCTGTTTCCATAGAATTCTTATCTTTTCCCGTAGTCATGGCCATCTGGATGGTGGCGCTTTGTTCAGGATTTCTACATGCATTAACGACCTCTTTGTGAACTTGACCTTGAGTTCTCCTTCTGCATTATCTCTGGAGAGTCCACCCTTATTGTTTTCCTGTATTTCCCTTTCAAATTTCAGTTTGGGGTGTAACTCTCTACATTTCCCATCACCATAGTTTCATATTCCACGACTTGGGGCGATCACTGTCATGTGGCCTTCTTTGTTTCTGATTTCTAGTAAGATTTCACTGACTAGGGGTTTGGTTAAGTCGATCTCTACCTTGATTTTGCCGTCGTAGGTCTAATTTTTGTGCTAGTGGCCTTATCGATAGCAAGAGGGGTACCAATTGGCTCCACAATGCGACATAGAGCATCCCAAATGTAGTAATCCCAAATTGAGGCTCTATTTTCATTGGTTTCAGGTTTGAAAGAGGTGGTCCATTTGATGATTTTCATATTGTTATTCCCTCCCAGAGCTATGAAGTTCCTAGATGCTGTCTTGTCTTAATTAGATTGTCAACAAATTCTTACTGCTCCTAGAACCCAGTGGCAGTAGTAAGAATTCACCAGCAAACTCAGCACCCTTCAGTAACCAAGAGATTTCGCAAACACTGTCCACCTTCATACCAATACCATTAGCCGTAGCTACTAACGTTAGTGTTGTTGCTTTAGTTGGACATTCCAATTGCTTCACTACTTCAGGATCAATGAAGTTACGAGAGCTTCCAGTTTACACTAAAATTTGCAGTGGTCTCTTTGAGTCATAACCGGTCACCCTAAACGTTGTGTACCCCAGTGAACCATTAAGAGACTGAATCAAATTCTATGGTGCTCAGTTTCTTCAAAAATGTCATAGTGTATGTGTGTTGGATCCTTCAAAAATAGTGCATTTTTGGAGGATCTGACACTGGTGCAACAACATTTTTGAAGAGTTCGAGTAATTTAGGAATCGATTATGCTAACTTCTATCACTAATTGTAACTTCTGACATGGACAAATACTAACTACTATTATGACTGCCTCATATTTGTGTAACAGTAAGATCCAAAGTTGAAAGGGAAACAACTCAGATCCGAAAAACCCTCGACTCAAGTAACGCATAAAAAAGACATAACAAATAATAGATGAACATGTTCCCAGGAGGTCACGTGTTCAAGCCTTGGAAGCAGCCTCCGGCAGAAATGTAAGGTAAGGCTGCGTACAATACACCCTTCTGGTGGGGCCCTTCCCTGGACTCTGCGCATAGCGGGAGCTTTAGTGCACCGGACTGATCTTATAAATAATAGATGAAGCATTATAGAACAATCCAAAAAAAGGGAACAGTAACAACAACACAAAAGAAATGCAATAACCAAAGCACCAAAAACAATCAGTAGTAACAAAAATCGAAGGACAAGAAACTATGAGAAAGTTGCTAATATTACTGGTATTAAAGGAGAAACAGGTACGGTGCGCCAAACCACCACCAAGCCTATCTTGCATGAAAGGGAGACGACACTCAACAACATAACCTTACCAACCTTCTAGCCTAATACGCGACCTCCACGACCTCCTATATAAGGTCATGTCCTTGATAAACTGAAGATGCTTTGTCTTGTCTAATTACCTCTCCTCAATACTTCACAAATAATAAACAAAGAAGAAATCTACAGCTTAAAACAGAACTATAACAGTAAATTAGTCCATATACAAGTTTAGGGTACACACAGGTGATGTCAATTTAAGTTTTGCCAAGACATTCTTAACAGCGACAACACGAGCCCCTGTTGACATCGATCCTATGTTTAACATGAAACTTTACCTGTATCATAAAGTCATGTCACATGGAAAGAAGAAGAAATATATTCTTTTTGTTCTAAATATTACTATGAATATGCTTTGGTTTCTATTCTTGTTGATGCACATATATAATGTTGGAAATCAGTATTAGAGCTTAGCTTGAACGGGTTCAAAACAAGGTACGGGATTAAGGAGAAAGTGGAGAAGCAGTGCGGTACTAAGGCAAATATGGTACGCGAAGGTTAAGTTGTAACATTTTGCACATCAATGATCAATGAAGACAAGATTTTAACTTTACATAAGAGTATGTATATAAACCAGGCGATAAAATGAAGTAATTTAATGTGGTTTGATCAATTGACCTACATTTATATGCGATAGAAACAATTGAACTAATATAGAAGCGTATAAAAATATCAAGAGGATAAATTCTCCCATTAAAAATACTCTTCAATCCCTAATAAAGTACTATATTAATGTGGACGTTGTCGTTTAGTGTGAAGTAGGTATCTTTAATTTCTGTGTAACACAATTTTTTTCTTTTAAGATTTTCAAATTTTATTTGTTCAATCAGATATAATAATATAGCAAGGAAACAGTGTATCATATCAGAAGTAGAATAATTACATGTTACATGACACAGAATACACGTGCAACACACGTGCCGAAGAACTAGTATATAAAGAAAAGGAAGCTCCAAAAGGAGAAACCCTAAGCATTCAAATCAAAGCAATAGAGAAGAGGAAGCTGTAAAGATGACTCGAAAGGCAAATCGTATCAAAGGTATCTGTTTCTTTCTGCTTGATCTCTGTGTATTTTCTGCTTGTTTATATTTTTTTTTTCGTGTTCTTTTTACCCCTTGTGACCAAGAGGTCATGGTTCAAGGCTTGGAAATAGCCTCTGGTAGAAATGCAAGGTAAGGCTTCGTACAATACACCCTTGTGGTGGGGCTCTTCCCCGGACACTGCACGTAGCGGTAGCTTAGTGCATCGGGCTGCCCTTTTCCTCTTTTTACCCCTTGTAAAGGTGGTACTTGAGTTAGCTTTGACGTACTAACTCCATAGGCGGGCGAGCTAGATTACTAGTTACTAATTCGGCAAAATTCAGTAATTTTGGCAAAAATCCTGTATTTGTGTTGAGAATCTATTTAATATGTATAATAATTTTACCAGAACCCAACAAGTTACCTTTTCTAGCATCTAGAACTCATAAACTTATGATTCTAGATCCGCCTCTGCGCGGTGCTGCTTGTGTCTTATGGTCTATATGAAATTAATAAGCACAATCTTTAATTGAAGGGAAAAGAGCTACGAAGCATTTTGAGGAAAAAATTAAGATGGATGTTGATGGTGCTAGGGGAATCCACTTCAATGAAGAAATAGTTGTGGACATCCTCAGCAGGCTACCTGTGCGATCTCTTCTTCGATTCAAATGTGTTTCGAAGTTTTGGATGGCGTTGATCTCCGAGCCTTGCTTTACGCTGAAGCATCTCAAACTTTCCAAGAATAACCAAAATTCCTCAAAAGTTCTTTTTCTTAAGAACATGTTTTCCTTGCATCTTTCCTCTTTAACACTAGCTTCTTTGTCATTGACTCAATTTACGGAGAATGTACAAAAACTTGATTGGCTTTATGGAGGTAAACCATGGAGTTGCAAGATATATTGTTGCTACAATGGCTTGGTTCTTGTGGGGGTTCGGAGATATGATAATACAAACCATCTCATACTTTTTCTATGGAACCCTTCCACAAGAGAATCGGTAGTACTTCCTAGTACAGAATTTTTACCGCAAGAAGATTATACTTGCGGTTTGGGATATGACTCAACTAGTGGTGACTAAATGATCCTTAAGATCAGTTACCAATCATGCAGTGAAATTCTTGCATTGAAAAGTGGTATGTGGAGAATAATTGGTAAGCCTACTCGCATTTACTCCTCGTGGTTGTCTGTGATGGACTCTTTGGCTTTTGTACATGGAGCATTTCATTGGCTTGGTTTGTCGCGGAATGAGTTTGTGACTTCATATGATGTTTCAAATGAGGAATTAAAAGAAATACCATTGCCAGATGGAATGTTTGTGGTTCCCGACATGAAATACGTCAAACATGGCCTTTCTGTTTTGGGAGAAATGATTTGTATTTGTTCTACTCATCGTGATCAGTGGAATTACACTTTCAACGTATGGATAATGAAAAAATATGGTGTGAAGGAATCATGGAATCGATTTTTCACTATACATAGTGCTGATCTTTATTCTTTGATAGCAGAATACAGGTTTTCAGATGGTGAAGTGTTACTCCGTTGCAAGCATTTTGACCGTTGTGGTTATCTTTTTAAGACAACCAAAGAATCATCTGGTTTTTGGCCTCAATATCGTTCAGAATGAATTCTGAATGGATTTGTTTATACAGAAAGCTTGATCTCTCCAAAATTACTTACATAGTATTTACTCATTTACGATCAAGACAACATTTTTTCGAGGTAATCATACTACAACCTCTTTTTTCATTTTAATATTAGTAGTAGTTCTCTTTTTCCTTGAAATATTACGAGGTTCTGTTAAGAGAAGCTGTTGTGGCTCATCATTTGCTTATATTGGAGGAATCGCAGAACTGGCAGTGGTCATACAACTTCACGTACGTGCTTAAGCTGCTCGACCTGTTGGGAACATACAGTAGGATGTCAAACTGGGCAATTTACAGAGTTGTAACAAGTTAGATTTTGTTATTTTTCGGGGATTAACCTTGCGTTGCGTATGGCTTTTTTCAAAAACAAAAAGTGATTGTATGAACTATCTGCCTTGTTGAACTGATCACATTATATCAGTTTCATTGTGTTTTTATTGTTTAGATGGAATGCTGAAGCACATTAATGATCTGCTTTGCATCCTTTCCGAAATACATTTTTTCAGTACTGAACTTTGAAGTTCTCTCATTCTGAAAAAAATCCATATTTGTTTTCCTTCCATCTGTTTTCTGCTACTGTTGTGCCTGAAAATATTTCGTATTTTCACCAAGCACAGAACTCTGACAAGTCTTGGAAGACTGAGCTCACATATGTGGCAAAGTACAAGATTGTCTCTCGTGGCTAGGGGTGACAATTCAACCAGATGAGATGTGGTTTGTTTTCTTTTCAAATCTTTTCAGCGGAGCGTATCTTGTCGATAGCTCATGTTAGAGCTCCCAGTAGGCTAGGGTGATCTCTTTTCGCCTTATGAATCACGGAGAAACTTCAAATACATGCCTAGATTGTATAAACATACTTTTTAGGTGCTTAGCTACTCTTGCATTTTGTTTTTCAAAATTGTTCTAAAAAATGATTTTTCTTGTCCATGATAATCTCTCGATATTCTATTTCCTTTGTTTGGGCAGCTTTATTTCTTCCTCTTTGCACTTTTGTAGCTTTGGTGTTCTGCCTTGACACTCCGTCACTTTCTTTGGTTTTCTTAAAGTTGTGGCCTTCTTTCTTCCAGCCGCCCTACGGTTCGCCTTAAAGCCTTAAGGAGAAGGGGAGGAGTAGTTATCTATGTAATTACGGTCTTTGTTAGCCATTGTTCCGGTCGAGCACTCTCTTTTCTTTGTTCAATTCCATCTTACCAAACAAGACTGACTTATTACCAACCTGCAAATTGTGAGGTTAGACCAGGTACGAGGAATGAATCTATATTTGTGCACGGAAGTTTCTGGCCAGCGGCCGTTCAACTGTTCGAGTGCAATGCAGTGTGTTGGTTCCGACTCGGTAAAGGTAGAATTCCTGGTCGAAGGTTCAGTACAGTAGGTAGCAGGCGTGTTCGTTTTGGCTCACAATTGAAGTATTGGGATTCTTTCTACTTTCTTGCTGACATTGTTTTGTTGCATCCATCGTCTCCATGTTGGCATTTGTCTTGTGCGGTAAGGGGGTTTTCATTGAACTTCTCTCGTGTTGCCTGCATTCGCTAATCTCCTTTCTGATGTTGCTGTTTCCTGTTTTATATCCTGGTTTCTTTAGTGTCAGCCTTCTTCATTTTCTGTTTCCGTAGCATTCTTATCTTTTTCTGTAGCCATGGCCATCTGGATGATGGCGCTTTGTTCAGGATTGCTACATTTCCGAACTCTTTGTGAACTTGACCTTGAGTTCTCCTTCTGCGTCATCTACATTTCTCATCACCATTCCCTTGCATCCTGCAACGGGAGCAGTATGCTGGTATAGTTTCATATTCCACGACTTGTGTGATCACTGTCATGTGGCCTTCTTTGTTTCTGTTTTAAAGTAAGATTTCATTGACTAGGGGTGTGGTTAGGTCAATCTCTACCTTGATTTTTGCTGCCTTCGGTCTAGTTTGTGTGCCAGTGGCCTTATCCATAGCAAGACGGGTACCAATTGGCTCCACAATGCGGCATTGAGCATCCCAAACGTAGTAATCCCATGGGAGGTTAATCCAACCTTTGGCAGCCATAACCTTGCCAAATTCCTTCCTAATGATGTCAATCCAGGGATGTACATGGGAGAGGTTACCAATTATTATCCATTTGCAGGTTTGAGCTATCATCTCTTTTTCATCTTCCGTAAACACAACCACTGGTTTACCATTCGCTATATAAAAAGAGCTAGCGAGTGTAGAGTTTGATTCTTTGCTGCTGTTAAGATCTGTTGTCTACGGTGTTGATGTAGGAGGTTTGTGAGTTCCCTCTATTCCAGGGGTTGTCGGAAGTAGCATGGTTATCAATCTCTCCAAAATCACTACTTCGTTAATATTGCTTGTGTATGATCGCGACACTTTTTTTTTGGTAATCATGATACTACCACTTATTTTTTTGGATGTCATAAATTCAGCTATCTGATGCAATATAGTTGAAAGTAGTACCTACTATTTTGATTGGAATAGTTAGAAAAATGATGAAATCAAAGATAATGATTCATATAGTCGATCTCAGCGTGTTTGGTAGTGAGGTGTTGCTGTTATTGCTAATAGATTATAAGCAACTTCAGGAAGACCCGGCAACAGTTTGCTGGCTCAACGGGGATAGCTTATAGAGACATTAACCTCAAAATGACGCTTTGCAAATTGGTGAAATGGTTAAGACCACCCCTGTTGCTGGTTAAATTTAGTAGCGATGGGAGTTGCATACAAGGTATGTACATAACCAGGCGATATAATAAAGTAATTTAATGTGGTTTGATCAATTGACCTTCATTTATACGGGATAGATGAACAACTGCACTATACAGAAGAGTATAAAATATCAAGATAATAAATTCTCCCCTTTAAAAGACTCCAATCCCTAATTACAGTACTACATTAATGTGGACATCGTCGTATAGTGTGAAGTAATTATCTTCAATTTTTGTGTGACACACTTTTATTCTTTTAAGAGCTGAACTATTCTTCTTTCATTTTGATTTTCAAATTTTATTTGTTCTATTAGATATATCAAGGGAACAATGTTACATGAAGTTGAAAAATTACATGTTACATGACTCGGAATACATGTGCAACACACATGTCGAAGAACTACTATGACTCGAAATACACGTGCTACACACGTGTCGAAGAATTTGTATATAAAGAAGAGGAAACTCCAAAAGAGAAACCCTAAGCATTCAAATCAAAGCAGTAGAGAAGAGGAAGTTCTAAAGATGACACGAAAGGCAAATCGTTTCAAAGGTATCTGTTTCTTTCTTCTTGATCTCCGCGTATTTTCTGCTTGTTTTTTTGTGTGTTGTTCTTTCCCCTTTTAAAGGCGGTATTTGAGTTAGCTATGACGTCCTAATTCCATAGGCAGGCGAGCTAGAGTACTAGTTACGAGTTAGGCAAAATCCGGTAATTTCTGCAAAAATCCAGTATTTGTGTTAAGAATCTATTTAATATGTATAATAATTTTGCCAGAACTCAACAAGTTACCTTTTCTAGCATCTAGAGCTTATAAACTTGAGATTCTAGATCCGCCTTTATGCGGTGCTGCTTATGTCTTATGGTCTATATGGGATTAATAAGCACAATTTTTAATTAAAGGGAAGAGAGTTGCGAAGCATTTTGAGGAAATAATTAAGATGGATGTTGATGGTGCTACGGGAATCCACTTCAACGAAGAAATAGTTGTGGACATCCTCGGCAGGCTACCTGTGCGGTCTCTTCTTCGATTCAAATGTGTTTCGAAGATTTGGATGGCATTGATCTCCGAGCCTTACTTTACGATGAAGCACCTCAAGCTTGCCAAGAATAACCAAAATTCCCCAAAAATTCTTTTTCTTAAGGACATGTTTACCTCGCATCTCTCCTCTTTAATGCCAGCTTCTTTACCGTTGGCTCAATTTACTGAGAATGTACAAAAACTTGATTGGCTTTATGGCAGTAAACCAAGGAATTGCAAGATATATTGTTGCTGCGATGGCTTGGTTATTGTAGGGGTTCGTAAATATGATAATATTAAACATCTCATGCTTTTACTATGGAACCCTTTCACAAGAGAATCAACAGTACTTCGTAGTACAGAATTTTTACCGTCAGAGGATTATATTTGCGGATTGGGGTATGATGCAACTAGTGGTGACTATATGATCCTTAAGATCGGTTACCAATCATGTAGTGAAATTCTTGCACTGAAAAGTGGTTCGTGGAGAATAATAGGTAAGCCTACTGGCATTTACCGCTCGTGGTTGTCTGATATGGACTCTCTGACTTTTGTACATGGAGCATTTCATTGGCTTGGTTTGTCACGGGATGAATCTGTGGCTTCATACGATATTTCAAATGAGGTATTCAAAGAAATACCATTTCCAGATGGAAAGTTTGTGGTTCCGGGCATGAATTGCGTCAAACATGGCCTTTCGGTATTGGGAGAGATGATTTGTATTTGTACTACTCATTATGATCAGTGGAAGTACACTTTTAACTTATGGATAATGAAAGACTATGGTATTAAGGAATCTTGGACTCGATTTTTTACTATCCAAAGTACCGATCTTTATTCTTTGGTACCAGAATACAGGTTTTCAGATGGTGAAGTGTTACTCCGTTGCAAGCATTTTGACCGTTGTGGTTATATATTTAAGACAACCAAGGAATCATCTGGTTTTTGGCCTCAATCTCGTTCAGAATGTATTCGGAATGGATTTGTTTATACAGAAAGCTTGATCTCTCCTAAATTACTTACTTAGTATTTACTCATGTACGATCAAGACATCTTTTTGAGGTAATCATGCTACAACCTCTATTTCATTTTAATGTTAGTAGTAGTTTTCTTTTTCCTTGAAATATTACGAGGTTCTGTTAAGAGAAGCTGTTGTAGCTCATCATTTGCTTATATGGTAGGAGTCGCAGAACTGGCAGTGGTCATACAACTTCACGTACGTGCTTAAGCTGCTCGACCTGTTGGGAAAATATATCAGGATGTCAAAGTGGGCAATTTACAGCGTTGTAACGAGTTAGATTTTGTCATTTTTCGGGGCTTAACCTTGCGTTGCATATGACTGTTGTCAAAAACAAAAAGTGATTGTATGAACTATCTGCCTAGTTGAACTAATCACTTTGTATTAGTTTCATTGTGTTTTTATTATTTAGACAGCATGCTGAAGCACATTAATGTTCAGTTCCATTGTGTCAGCTAGCGTTCGAGGATTTCTCGATTATCAAAAAAATATTTTCATCAGTGTCATCTTCAAGTATGGAACTTTGAAGTTCTCTCATTCTGAAAAAAATCAATAATTGTTTTGCTTCATCTAGTTTTCTGCTACCGTTGTGCCTGAAAATATTTTGTGTTTTCACCAAGCACAGAACTCTGGTAGGTCTTGGAAGACTGAACTCACGTATGTGGCAAAGTACAAGATTGTCTCGTGTGGCTAGGGGTGATAGTTCAACCAGATGCGATGCGGTTTGTTTTCTTTTAAAATCTTTTCAGCAGAGCGTATCTTATCGATAGCTCATGTTAGAGCTCCCAGTAGGCTGGGGTGATCTCTTTTCGCCTTACTAATCCTGGAGAAACTTCAAATACGTGCCTAGATCGTATAAACATACTTTTTAGGTGCTTGCTACTTTTACATTTTGTTTTTTCAAAATTGGTCTAAAAATTGATTTTTCTTGTCCATGATAATCTCTGGATATTCTATTTCCTTCGTTTTGGCAGCTTTATTTCTTCCTCTGCGCGCTTTTAAAGTGGTTCACAATTGAAGTATTGGGATTCTTTCGACTTTGTTGTTGACATTGTTTTTTGGTGCTTGCTACTTTTGCATTTTGTTTTTTCAAAATTGGTCTAAATATTGCTTTTTCTTGTCCATGATAATCTCTGGATATTCTATTTCCTTCGTTTTGGCAGCTTTATTTCTTCCTCTGCGCGCTTTTAAAGTGGTTCACAATTGAAGTATAGGGATTCTTTCGACTTTGTTGATGACATTGTTTTTTTGTGTCCATCGTTTCCATGTCGGCATTTGTCTTGTGGGGTAAGGGGGTGTTCTTTGAACTTTCCTCGTGTTGCCTGTATTCGCTAGACTCCTTCCTGATGTTGTTGCTGTTTCCTGTTTTATATCCTTCCTTAGTGTTAGCCTTCTTCATTTTCTGTTTCCATAGCATTCTTATCTTTTTCCATATTCATGGCCATCTCGATGGTGGTGCTATGTTCATGATTGCTACAGTACAGACCTCTTTGCTGTCGTAGGTCTAGTTTGTGTGCTAGTGGCCTTATCGATAGCAAGAGGGATACCAGTTGGCTCGACAACGCGACATAGAGCATCCCAAACGTAGTGATGCCATGGGAGGCTAATCCAAATTGGGACTAGATTTACAGGAGGTCCATTTGATGATTTCATATTGTTATTACTTCCCAGAGCTGAAGGGGAAACTGGTAAAGTTGCTAAGCCTCAGACAGAAATGTAAGATAAGGCTGCATATTCACCCTTATGGTGGGGCCCTTCCCCGGACACCGCGCATAGCGGGAGCTTTAGTGCACCAAGCTTCCCTTTTATTACTTCCCAGAGCTATGAAGTTCCTAGATGCCACATGAAGGTTGTCCTCAATGTTAATGAAATCTGGGAAGACAAAATGCAAACTCTCTCCTAATGATGTCAATCGAGTCCATTTGCAGGTTAGAGCTTGCAGCTCATCTTCATCTTCCGTAAACACAACCACCGGTCTACCATTCCCTATCTCAAAAGAATGAGGGAGCTCGTGACAGAGGGGGAAAATCTTCACGAGTGGAATCTGGAGATCCATTGTCAACTAGGAAAGAGCGTTGTAACGGTAACTTGAATGTAGTCAACAGTATTTTCATCATAGCTAGCTTAGCTACTGTTGCATTTCTTTTTTCAAAACTGTTCTAAAACATAATTTTTCTTGAGCTGAGGGTCTTTACGAAATGTGGTTTGATATATTTCCCTACATTTATATCTGACAAATGAACAATATTGGAGGGAGATTCCAGACTATTACAAGCTAAGAAATTAAAAGACAACTTCATCCATGATCCTCTTTGGTAGCATCCCTTTTGATTATATAGATAAGTTATGTTGCAGAGCTCCTGGCAACACTGCCTGGTGCTACTGGTACTAGCACAGCTGGCCCTTGCTTGGCATTTGGGACCACATATTGGACCAAGTATTTAGGGGGCTGTTTGTCCCTGTTGCTGCGGCGTAGTGTTGCCCCGTGGTCTTGCAGATTTGTTACATTGCCGTCCTCAGGAAGACGAACCTTGTCCTCAAGGTTCAAGTCAGGGAACCTTTGACGGAGAGAGTGAGAATCCTCCCAAGTAGCATCCTCAAGAGGTAACCCCTGCCACTTGATGAAAAATTGCAGCACCTGATGTGCGCCTCTAGTAATGATGCGCTGTCTAGAATTGATTCCGGGAGAGCATGAGTGAAGAAGAATGATCAAGGAGATCAATAGGAGTGACTTGTTGGTCCGGAGTACCCAAACATCTGCGAAGAACGGAGACATGAAATACAGGGTGAATTTTCGATGAAGGTGGGAGGTCCAACCTATAAGCGACCTCACCAACTCGTTGAAGCAGCTGAAATGGCCCAAAGAATCGCCGACTGAGTTTGGTATGACGTTGGAGGCGGAGAGAGTTGTCTGCACGGACGCAAGCAAACAAAGACCCAATCGCCAACCTTAAATGCCACATCCTTGCGGCCTTTGTCAGCGTATCTCTTCATACGAGCCTGAGCAAACTGCAAATTAGACTTCAGCAGTGCCAAATTATCATCACGTTGCCTAAGTGAATCAGCCACAGCTGGTGGAGTATTGCCATCCATAATATATCGAGCAATTGTAGGGTGAGGACGACCATACACCACCTCAAAAGGAGTTAGCTTAGAGCTGTGTTGGTAAGAGGTGTTATACCAAAACTCCTCCCACGGAAGAAGATGAAACCACCTGGAAGGAGTATCAGCTGCAAAGCAGCTGAGATACATCTCCCAGCATTTGTTAAGAGCCTCCGTTTGACCGTCCGATTGAGGGTGATAGGCTGAACTTTTAGCCAATTGAGTCCCCTGTAACCGATTAATTTCAGCCCAGAATTCAGACAAAAAGATGGGATCACGATCAGAGACAATCGTGGAAGGAAAGCCATGGAGTCGGATATACTCCTGCACAAATACCTCAGCAATCTTATGACTTGTGAACTTTGTTGGCAAAGCAATAAAATGGCCATACTTTGAGAGTCTATCTACAATGACTAGTATAACAGTGCGGCCATAAGAAGGTGGAAGACCAACAGGCTTATAACAGGTATCCTTCATTTGTTGACATATTTGACAGGTTAGAACAAATTCTTTGACATCATTGCGCATCCCTGGCCAATAAAAATTAGAGGAAAGACGGTGAAAAGTTCTTGAAATACCCGCATGTCCACCAATTTTTGAAGAATGAAATTCCTCCAAGAGTATCTTCTTGATGTCAGGATCGGGGGGAATCACCAAGCTGTTTCAAAAGAGCAGAAGACCGTCTTGAAAAGAGAAGTGGGGCAATGAGGCAGGGTTAGTAGACAACTGTTGCTGAAGGTCAAGTAAATTTGTATTTGATGAGTTAAGTTGTCGCAATTTGTGGTTCAAGGCTAGCTCAGTGACTGCCAGAGTTAAAGCAAGCATAGTGTGAACTCGAGATAACGCATCTGCAGCGGAGTTCAGCTTGCCAGGACGATATAAGATTTCAAAATCAAAACCAATCAACTTGCTGAGCTAACGTTGCTGCTCAGGTGTCTTAACCTGATTAGTGAGGGCTTTCAGTGGTTGTTGATCTGTAATAATGAGGAATTTTCGACCCAACAAATATTGTCGCCACTTTTGAACAGCCTGTGTAATAGCAAACATCTCTCTTGTGTAAGTAGAGGCTGCATGCATTCGTGCAGATAGCTTTTGGCTGAAGAAGGCGATGGGGTGTCCTTCTTGACATAAAACAGCACCAATACCAGTGCCAGAAGCATCTGTCTCCACAGAAAACATTTTAGCAAAATTTGGCAAAGCGAGTACGCGAACAGAACTCAAAGCCTGCTTTAGAGTGATAAAGGCAGCAGAGGAAGCATCTGACCGGAGTACTTTTTCCAAAGGTTAGTTAATGGTGAAGCTAGTTGGGCATACCCTTTGACAAATCTGCGATAATACCCGTTAAACCCAAAAACCCACGAACCTCTTTAAGCGATGTTGGGCAGGGCCATGATTCAATAACACGAATCTTTTCAGGATCAATCTGTAAACAGATGGAGGAGATTATATGCCCCAAATATGCAACAGAAGGTTGTCCAAAGTGACATTTGGAACGCTTCACCACTAGAGAATGTTGATGCAACAACTCAAAAACACAGCGCAAATGAGTAATATGATCCTGCCAAGTCGTACTATATATGAGTGTGTCATCGAAGAAAACGAGGACAAATTGGCGAAGGAAAGGTTTGAATATGGAATTCATGGTGGCTTGAAATGTGGACGGGGCGTTAGACAGCCCAAATGGCATTACAACAAACTCAAAGTGGCCATCATGGGTGCGAAATTTCGTCTTCTCAATGTCATCAGGATGTACTCGAATTTGATGGTACTCGGCCAACAAATCAAATTTAGAAAAGAAACAATCACCATGAAGTTCATCAAATAGGTCCTCCACTGTAGAAATGGGAAATCGATCCTTAATTGTGATAGAATTTAATGCCCGGTAGTCGACGCAAAAGCGCCAAGTGCCATCTTTCTTACGCACCAGCAAAACAGGGGATGAATAAGGGCTGAAACTAGGTCGAATGACACCATATTTGAGCATATCAGAGACCAAGCGTTCAATCTCACCCTTGTGAAAATGAGGATAGCGATATGGGCGGACAGTCACGGGGGTAGAGCTAGGAATTAGCAGAATGCGGTGATCTTGAGGACGTGAAGGTGGTAGAGCTGTTGGAGACACAAACATATCCAGATAAGAGTCGAGCAGATGGGTAAGAGCAGGTGGGTGGTCCGATTCCGGGGCTGTCATTGGAGACAAAAGCTCCAAACGAATCAAACAAGAAATGGAATCTGTTTGGTTAAAACGATGCAACGCAGAAGGTTGGACTTGTTGCGGTGTGGGAGAAGGATCTCCAGACCATGAGACACATTTCCCTTGGAAATCGAATTGAAAGAGACGTTGGGCATAATCTGTCATGATTGGACTCAAAGTCGCCAACCATATCACCCCTAAAACCAAGTCAGAACCATGTAAATCAATGACAAAGAAGTCTGTGGAGAAAGTGTGGCCTTGTATAGTGATGGAAAGATCACGGATGACACCCAAACATGGAAGATTGTGACCATTACCCACCAAAACAGAGAATTTGGCAGAAGATTCAATGGGTAGTTTAAGAGATTTTGCAACACGAGAAGTGATAAAATTGTGAGTGCTCCCGTCATCAATGAGAACTTGAGCCATGTGGCCTTATACCTGACATTTGAATCGAAGAGAAGTGACGGTGGAAGGTCCACCAGACAAAGCTTGATAGCTGATAGTAAGGAGGGAGGATTCAGTTGGCGGGGAAGACATATCGCTATCTGGTGTAGGCGATGGAGATGGAGGTGGGGATTCTTCTGGTGGTTCATCCTCAGAGATAAGGAGAAAAACTTGCGAAGGAGACGAACAACAATGACCCTTGTGATTAAAGACACAGACAAGGGTTTTGAAAATTTATTGGGCCGGGTTGGTGGCTTCACTTGGCCCAAATGTTTTTGTTTATGTAAAAAGGCAAGGCTAATAGCATCATTTAGAGTATTGGGCTGAAAGGATAGCACCTCACTTTTTATATTTGGATGCAACCCGGAAATAAAATAGTGCTTCATCATATCAGGATTAAGATGGGAGATGCGATTGGCAAGTTGTTCGAACTGAGAGAGATAGTCCCGAACAGAGGACTTCATCTGGAGCTTAGACAAAATCCCCTCTGGTGCCTCCATAGATTTGGAACCAAAACGAATTACAAGTGCGTTGGTGAAGTTCTCCCAACCGATGAGTTGATGATTTTTATGCATCCATTGGTACCAATCTCTAGCCGTACCCTCCAGGTAAAGAGAAGCTAAGTTCAAACGATTTTCATCTGGAATAGCATAAACATCAAAGTACTGATTGGCCTGAAACACCCAACTTTCAGCATGCTGGCTATCAAATTTTTGTAAGTCGATTGGTGCAGGTTTGTCTCGACGAAAGGGTGTAAGGGGGTTGTCTCTACGAAAAGGTTGAAGGGGGTGTTGTTGCATAGGTGGTGGTGGAGGAAATTGGGTAAAATTAGGGTTTCACGTTGGGGAAGAGAGGTTCTGGTAAATGAAATTTTGAGGCGAGGGAATGAAAGAAGGAGCAAGGGAGGTTGGATTAGGGCTTTTTTCAGAGGCTGGGGGGTTTGATGCTGGATCTGAAGGGTGGAAAGTTGAGACAAAATATCTTGAAGAGTGGTGTTAATGGAATCAAAAGACTTACTGTGAGAAGCAACTTCTTCTTGCAGATGTTTGACGGCATCGTCCAATGTCCGCAAACAAGTATTGTGAGCACCATCACCCATTGGTAGAGGAGGTTCAATAGAAGCACCAAATGGAACAAACTAACTTGTATTGAAAGATAGAGAACAACTTACAATTACTGAAAGCTGTAGACAAGCTAAAAAGGAAAAAAAAAACAAGAATGGAGGGAGATTCCAGACTATTACAAGCTAAGAAATTAAAAGACAACTTCATCCATGATCCTCTGTGGTAGCATCCCTTTTGATTATATAGATAAGTTATGTTGCAGAGCTCCTGGCAACACTGCCTGGTGCTACTGGTACTGGCACAGCTAGCCCTTGCTTGGCATTTGGGACCACATATTGGTCCAAGTATTTAGGGTCTGTTTGTCCCTGTTGCTGCGGCGTAGTGTTTTCCCGTGGTCTTGCAGATGTGTTACAAATATACTAATATAATAGTATTAAATTACTTACTCCTTAAATACATCACATGCTCATTAATCCTTCAAATTCTTAATCCACCAACATAAACCTTATTATTCCTTTGTGCTACAATCCCTATACATCAACTAGTTTAATAGATGTTTTGGCTATAAATAGAGACGCATACGAATTTTTAACAAACAAAAAAATCGACGATGCCATCGTATCTTTGAATGACAGGTTATACTGGGACCGCAATTGTCTTCCGCTTCTATCATGATGGTGAGTGAACTTTGGAAATATGGGTTTGAGCCAGGAAAGGATTTGGGAGCGTCTCTGCAAGGTATAGTTTGTCCCATATATCCGAGTGAGAAGTGGGCGCGTTTGGTCTGGGATTTGAGCCTACGGCTGAAGATCTGAAGAAAGCCAAGGGAATAAAAAAGGAAACATGGTCACTCCCTCGCCCAATGCCACTACTCAGTGAATCATTTGTTAAGAGCAGTGTCACGAAGCATGTGGAATTTAAAGTTGAATTGGTTGATAACTGCCAGAACCTTTTTATTGAAGTTAATATGGTCGAAGCAGGAGAAGGTACCAGTATGGTAGACGTGCAATTCATAGGTCCAGCTGTTCGACTCAATAATTGGGAAGTCACTCCTCTCCCCGTCAGGAGGGAGTTTTGGTAGTTTTTTTTATTTTTCTTTCTGTTTATCCGAGTTATTTCAGGGTTGTAATTCGGATTTTAGTTTGTTTATGTTATGTTGGCATCTATGTTTAAACCCTTCTATCTTTTTATTTAATGAAATGCAATGTCCCTTTTGTTTAGTGTCTAATATATATTTTTTTTATATACAGTTCTCTTTATGCTGATTCTAATGACATGACATGCATGCGGAATCTTCAGCCTGATCTTAAAATCCAAACTAATCAAGATGTAATGAAGCAGGATGGGGAGTATGATGAAGAAGAAGCACTAGAAGAAACAAGAAAAGAGTTGGAACAGTTTGAAGACAAACCGAATCCTAATTTGAATGAGACTGAGCCAATAAATTTAGGAAATCAAGAAGATGTTAGGGAAACTAAAATCAGTGTACATGCTTTGCCACAGCTAAAAGATGGAATGATTCAAGAATTAATTGATTACAAGGATGTTTTTGCATGGTCTTATGATGATATGCTTGGTTTAAGCACTGAATTAGTGGCTCACAAATTGCCAATTGATCCTGCGTTCCCTCCTGTCAAACAGAAGTTGAGGAAGTTTAAAACTGATGTAAGTATTAAAATCAAAGAGGAAATCATGAAACAACTTGAAGGCAAAGTAATTCGAGTGGCTCGTTATCCCATGTGGTTATCTAATGTTGTTCCCGTACCAAAGAAAGATGGAAAAATTCGAGTGTGTGTTGATTACCGTGATTTGAACAGAGCAAGTCCGAAAGATGATTATTCACTGTCCAACATCCATATTTTGTTAGAAAACTGTGCTAAACACGAGGTTTCCTCTTTTATGGATTGCTATGCCGGATATCACCAGATCATTATGGATGATGAAGACGCGGAGAAGACATCTTTTATCACACCATGGGGGACCTATTGTTATAGAGTGATGCCGTTCGGTTTGAAGAATGCTGGAGCAACATACATGAGAGCCATGACCACTATGTTTCATGATATGATGCATAAAGAGATTGAGGTATACGTGGATGATGTGATTATTAAGTCAAAAAGTCGGGCCGACCATGTTAAAGATTTAAGAAAGTTATTTGAAAGGCTTCGCAGGTATAATCTCAAGCTCAACCCGACAAAATGTGTATTTGGAGTTCCTTCTGGAAAGCTGTTGGGGTTTGTGGTCAGCCGTCGGGGGATTGAATTGGATCCCTCGAAAATCAAAGCCATCCAGGATTTTCTCCCGCCCAAGAATAGGACGGAGGTGATGAGTTTTCTTGGTAGACTAAACTACATTAGCAGGTTTATTGCTCAACTCACAACCACTTGTGAGCCCATATTCAAGTTGCTGAAAAAGGGTGCTGCGGTAAAATGGACTGAAGAATGTTAGGAAGTGTTCGACAGAATCAAAAGATATTTGTCAAATCCGCCCGTGCTGGTACCCCCCGGATCCTGGTAGGCCTTTGATCTTATATTTATCAGTTATGGATGATTCTTTCGGTTGTTTCCTGGTTCAACATGATGTCACAGGCAAAAAGGAGCAGGCTATTTATTATCTTAGCAAGAAGTTCACCGCATATGAGGCCAGGTATACTCTTCTTGAAAGGACGTGTTGTGCCCTAACTTGGGTAGAACAGAAGTTGAAGCATTATCTGTCATCCTATACTACTTATCTCATCTCCCGCATGGATCCTTTGAAGTATATCTTGCAGAAGCCTATGCCGACAGGTCGATTGGCAAAGTGGCAAATATTGCTTACCGAGTTCGACATTGTATATGTGACTTGAACCGCCATGAAAGCCCAAGCCTTGGCAGATCATCTTGCTGAGAATCCCATCGATGAAGAGTACGAGCCATTAAAGACATATTTTCCTGATGAAGAAGTGTCGTGTGTCGATAAAGTCGTTATAGATGCTGATCCAGGTTGGGAGTTGTTTTTCGATGGAGCTGTTAATATGAAAGGAGTCGGAATAGGTACGGTTCTTATCTTTGAATCGGGATAACATTTCTCGGTAACAACACAACTTCGATTCTACTGTACTAATAATATGGAAGAGTATGAGGCCTGCATTCTTGGTTTGAGGATAGCTGTTGATATGGGAATCCAGGAATTATTGGTGTTGGGGGATTCGGATTTGCTCGTCCATCAAATTCAAGGCGATTGGGAGATGTGAGATTTGAAGCTTATCTCGTATCGACAATGCTTGCAGGAGCTATGTCAACGGTTTGTGTTAGTAAAATTTAGGCATATTCCAAGGATTCATAATGAAATTATTGATGCTTTAGCCACTCTGTCTTCAATGCTCCAACATCTTGCTAAATCCTACATCGATCCAGTGCATATACAGAATCGTGATCAGCATGCTTACTGTAATGCGGTTGAAGAAGAGCTCGATGGAGAACCCTGGTTCTTGGATATCAAGAGATACATTCAGTCAGGAGAATACCCAGTATATGCCACCAATGATCAAAAGAGGACTATTACGCGTTTGGCTAGTGGATTTTTCTTAAGTGGGGGAATCTTATATAAGAGAACCCCAGATCTGGGACTTTTGAGGTGTGTAGATGAAAGAGAAGCCTCGGTAATGATGGTTGAAATACACTCTGGGGTATGCGGGTCGCATATGAACGGTCATGTCTTGTCAAAGAAGATTCTTCGAGCAGGTTATTACTGGCTTACTATGGAGAGGGATTCTATTCAATTTGTTTGAAAGTGTCATCAATGTCAGGTACACGGTGATCTGATACGTTCTCCTACTGTTGAGTTGCATGCAATGGCCGCTCCATAGCCGTTTGTGGCTTGGGGAATGGATGTGATTGGACCGATTGAGCCGAAGGCATCAAATGGACATAGATTCATTTTGGTAGCCATTGACTACTTCACAAAGTGGGTAAAAGCAGTAACTTTCAAGTCAGTGACAAAGAAGGCTGTGGTAGATTTTGTTCATGCCAACATCATTTGTAGGTTTGGAATTCCTAAGATGATCATTACAGATAATGCTGCCAATCTCAATAGTCATTTGATGCAAGAAGTGTGTCAACAATTTAAGATCGCACATCGAAATTCTACTCCATATCGCCCAAAGGCCAATGGTGCTGTAGAAGCCGCCAATAAGAATATAAAAAAGATACTGCGGAAAATGGTACAAGGGTCTAGACAGTGGCATGAAAAGTTGCCGTTTGCATTGCTAGGTTATCGCACCACTGTTCGCACTTCAACAGGGGCAACTCCATATTTATTGGTGTATGGGACAGAAGCAGTCATTCCTGCAGAAGTTGAAATTCCCTCTCTTCGAGTCATTGTAGAAGCAGAGATTGATGATGATGAATGGGTCAAAACCCGACTGGAACATTTGAGTTTGATTGAGGAAAAAAGGCTAACGTCTGTGTGTCATGGCCAATTGTATCAGAGGAGGATGGCTCGAGCGTATAACAAAAAGGTCCGTCCCAGGAATTTTTAAGTTGGTCAGTTGGTATTGAAACGTATCCTTCCTCACTAGGTTGAAGCGAAAGGCAAGTTCTCCCCTAACTGGCAAGGTCCCTTCGTTGTGAAGAAAGTGTTGCCCAATGGAGCCTTATATTTGACAGATATTGAAGGCAAAATGGCAGAAATGACTATCAATGCTGATGCGGTCAAAAGATATTATGTATGATATTTTGTCCTTTGTTGATTTTATTGCATGTTTAGTACTTGCATTTTTGATGATTGATATGATTAAGGCATTTTATTCTTCTATCCAAACATTGTGTCATCCTTTGTTACCCGTTTGAGCTACGTTTTATTTTTCTTTCATATCCCTCTTTTGGAATTAAAATAGAGTCAAAGATAAATGTCAAGAAAATAAGAATAAAAGAAAGAGTTCGAAAATAAAAGAAAAAAATCAAATCAAAACAAAGTACAAGATGATGGAACTACGTGCGACCTGATTCTCCTCTCTCGGGAGTGAGATACGTAGGCTGCCCTATTTCGGGCTCGGTCCAACCAAATAAAGATTCTAGAGTCACCCGTCAAAAAAAAAACTGGAGCATGAGTTAATGTGTTGTTTGAGTCGATTCTAAGAGTTGTAGGTCCCACCCCCACTTCAAGTGTCGTTTGAACCTCTTGCCATCCCTTTTCTAACCTTATCCAAAAGCCAGGTTACAACCAAAGAAAGCCCTTCAGAACAATTCTTGATAATGTTAAGGCTAGGCATGCAATGGCTATGATGATACATTGTTGGATACTACTCATCTTCCTTAGCATAAGAAATCAGGAAAGAAATACAAAATGAGAGAGTCTTATTGGTGAAAACCCACGCGGGCATCATAAGGCGATGGTGAGTTGAGAGAAATGAAAATGAGAGATTCTTATTGGTGAAAACCCTTGCAGGCACCATAAGGCGATGGTGATTGGAGAGAAATAAAAATGAGAGAGTCTTATTGGTGAAAACCCTCACGGGCACCGTAAGGCGATGGCGAGTTCAAGAGAAAAGTGAAAAGTGAAAAGAAAGAGATTTGTTGGCGAAAGTCTTTTAAGATGTCGTCAATTGAATGCGATGTATGAGTCCAATGGATTTGAAGAAGTGACTCAGCGGCAAAGGCACGAACTCAACAACAAATAGGGAGTTTGGATAGGAAGATCAGGCAGCTTAATCCAAAATGCATGTCATACTCATTGGAGTTGGTTGTCGTATTCAGATAAGTTTTCTTTTTGAATATGGGACATTGCCCTTTTATTTCATTTACATATTCATGCTTTTTGTCTTTTTATGTCATTTATCAAAATAAAAGTCACCATCATTTCTTAACATTTTAAGTCAAGTCTGTGTCAAAACAAGCGAGAAATGATTTCAAAATTTACTACCAGTCTTTCAAATTATATAAGGAAAAGTCAAGGACCAGCACATGAAAGAAATATGATCGTAATTCAATCTGAAGCAAAGGAAGTCTATCAACCGACAGGCTGTTTGGATTCGTGGAAGCATTCAGATTTGGGAAAAGAGTGCACCTCAGAGGCATGGTAAAATGGAAACCCATTGTTCGAGTCAGAACTCATTTCCCTCAATCTGGATCCGGGTCAATGATGCGGCAATGCTTGTGCATTTTTGGAGGATCTGACACTGGTGCAAAAACATTTTTGAAGAGTTCGAGTAATTTAGGAATCAATTATGCTAACATCTATCACTAATTTTAACTACTGACATGGACAAATACTAACTACTATTATGACACTGCCTCATATTTGTGTAACAGTAAGATCCAAAGTTGAAAGGGAAACAACTCAGATCCGAAAAACCCTCGACTCAAGTAACGCATAAAAAAGACATAACAAATAATAGATGAACATGTGCCCAGGAGGTCACATGTTCAAGCCTTGGAAGCAGCCTCCGGCAGAAATGTAAGGTAAGGCTGCGTACAATACACCCTTCTGGTGGGGCCCTTCCCTGGACTCTGCGCATAGCGGGAGCTTTAGTGCACCGAACTGCCCTTTTAAATAATAGATGAAGCATTATAGAACAATCCAAAAAAAAGGGAACAGTAACAACAACACAAAATAAATGCAATAACCAAAGCACCAGAAACAATCAGTAGTAACAGAAATCTAAGGACAAGAAACTATGAGAATGTTGCTAATATTACTGGTATTAAAGGAGAAACAAGTACGGTGTGCCAAACTACCACCAAGCCTATCTTGCATGAAAGGGAGACGACACTCAACAACGTAACCTTACTAACCTTCTATCCTAATACGTGACCTCCACGACCTCCTATATAAGGTCATGTCCTCGATAAACTGAAGATGCTTTGTCTTGTCTAATTACCTCTCCTCAATACTTCACAAATAATAAACAAAGAAGAAATCTACAGCTTAAAACAGAACTATAACAGTAAATTAGTCCATATACAAGTTTAAGGTACACACAGGTGATGTCAATTGCAGTTTTGACAAGACATTCTTAACAGCGACAACACGAGCTCCTGTTGACATCGATCCTATGTTTAACATGAAACTTTACCTGTATCATAATGTCATGTCACATGGAAAGAAGAAGAAATATGATGTTCTTTTTGTTCTAAATATTACTATGAATATGCTTTGGTTTCTATTCTTGTTGATGCACATATATAATGTTGGAAATCAGTATTAAAGCTTAACTTGAACGGGTTCAAAATAAGGTACGAGATTAAGGAGAAAGTGGAGAAGCAGTGCGGTACTAAGGTAAATATGGTACGCGAAGGTTAAATTGTAACATTTTGCACATCAATGATCAATGAAGACAAGATTTTAACTTTACATAAGAGTATGTATATAAACCAGGCGATAAAATGAAGTAATTTAACGTGGTTTGATCAATTGACCTATATTTATATGCGATAGAAACAATTGAACTAATATAGAAGCGTATAAACATATAGAGAGGATAAATTCTCCCCTTAAAAAAATACTCTTCAATCCCTAATAAAGTACTATATTAATGTGGATGTTGTCGTATAGTGTGAAGTAGGTATCTTTAATTTCTGTGTAACACAATTTTTTTCTTTTAAGATTTTCAAATTTTATTTGTTCAATCAGATATAATAATATAGCAAGGAAACAGTGTATCATATCAGAAGTAGAATAATTACATGTTACATGACTCGGAATACACGTGCAACACACGTGCTGAAGAACTAGTATATAAAGAAAAGGAAGCTCCAAAAGGAGAAACTCTAAGCATTCAAATCAAAGCAATAGAGAAGAGGAAGCTGTAAAGATGACTCGAAAGGCAAATCGTATCAAAGGTATCTGTTTCTTTCTGCTTGATCTCTGTGTATTTTCTGCTTGGTTGTATTTTTTTTTCTTGTTATTTATACCCCTTGTGACCAAGAGGTCATGGTTCAAGGCTTGGAAATAGCCTCTGGCAGAAATGCAAGGTAAGGCTTCGTACAATACACCCTTGTGGTGGGGCTCTTCCCCGGACACTGCACATAGCGGTAGCTTAGTGCATTGGGCTGCCCTTTTCCTCTTTTTACCCCTTGTAAAGGTGGTACTTGAGTTATCTTTGACGTACTAACTCCATAGGCAGGCGAGCTAGATTACTAGTTACTAATTCGGCAAAATTCAGTAATTTTGGCAAAAATCCTGTATTTGTGTTGAGAATCTATTTAATATGTATAATAATTTTACCAGAACCCAACAAGCTACCTTTTCTAGCATCTAGAACTCATAAACTTATGATTCTAGATCCGCCTCTGCGCGGTGCTGCTTATGTCTTATGGTCTATATGAAATTAATAAGCACAATCTTTAATTGAAGGGAAAAGAGCTACGAAGCATTTTGAGGAAAAAATTAAGATGGATGTTGATGGTGCTAGGGGAATCCACTTCAATGTAGAAATAGTTGTGGACATCCTCAGCAGGCTACCTGTGCGATCTCTTCTTCGATTCAAATGTGTTTTGAAGTTTTGGATGGCATTGATCTCCGAGCCTTGCTTTACGCTGAAGCATCTCAAGCTTTCCAAGAATAACCAAAATTCCCCAAAAGTTCTTTTTCTTAAGAACATGTTTTCCTTGCATCTTTCCTCTTTAACACCAGCTTCTTTGTCGTTGACTCAATTTACGGAGAATGTACAAAAACTTGATTGGCTTTATGGCGGTAAACCATGGAGTTGCAAGATATATTGTTGCTATGATGGCTTGGTTCTTGTGGGGGTTCGTAGCTATGATAATACTAACCATCTCATACTTTTTCTATGGAACCCTTCCACAAGAGAATCGGTAGTACTTCCTAGTACAGAATTTTTACCGCAAGAAGCTTATACTTGCGGATTGGGATATGACTCAACTAGTGGTGACTATATGATCCTTAAGATCAGTTACCAATCATGGAGTGAAATTCTTGCATTTAAAAGTGGTATGTGGAGAATAATTGGTAAGCCTACTGGCATTTACTCCTCGTGGTTGTCTAAGATGGACTCTTTGGCTTTTGTACATGGAGCATTTCATTGGCTTGGTTTGTCGCGGAATGAGTTTGTGACTTCATATGATATTTCAAATGAGGTATTAAAAGAAATACCATTGCCAGATGGAATGTTTCTGGTTCCCGACATGAAATACATCAAACATGGCCTTTCTGTTTTGGGAGAAATGATTTGTATTTGTTCTAGTCATCGTGATCAGTGGAATTACACTTTCAACGTATGGATAATGAAAGAATATGGTGTGAAGGAATCTTGGAATCGATTTTTCACTATACATAGTGCTGATCTTTATTCTTTGATACCAGAATACTGGTTTTCAGATGGTGAAGTGTTACTCCGTTGCAAGCATTTTGACCGTTGTGGTTATCTTTTTAAGACAACCAAAGAATCATCTAGTTTTTGGCCTCTATATCGTTCAGAATGTATTCAGAATAGGTTTGTTTATACAGAAAGCTTGATCTCTCCAAAATTACTTACATACTATTTACTCATTTACGATCAAGACAACATTTTTTCAAGGTAATCATACTACAACCTCTTTTTCATTTTAATGTTAGTAGTAGTTCTCTTTTTCCTTGAAATATTACGAGGTTCTGTTAAGAGAAGCTGTTGTAGCTCATCATTTTCTTATATTGTAGGAATTGCAGAGCTGGCAGTGGTCATACAACTTCACGTACGTGCTTAAGCTGCCCGACCTTTTGGGAACATACAGTAGGATGTCAAACTGGGCAATTTACAGAGTTGTAACAAGTTAGATTTTGTTATTTTTCGGGGATTAACCTTGCGTTGCATATGGCTTTTTTCAAAAACAAAAAGTGATTGTATGAACTATCTGCCTTGTTGAACTGATCTCATTATATCAGTTTCATTGTGTTTTTATTGTTTAGATGGCATGCTGAAGCACATTAATGATCTGCTTTGCATCCTTTCCGAAATACATTTTTTCAGTACTGAACTTTGAAGTTCTCTCATTCTGAAAAAATTCCATATTTGTTTTGCTTCCATCTGTTTTCTGCTACTGTTGTGCCTGAAAATATTTCGTATTTTCACCAAGCACAGAACTCTGACAAGTCTTGGAAGACTGAGCTCACGTATGTGGCAAAGTACAAGATTGTCTCTCGTGGCTAGGGGTGACAATTCAACCAGATGAGATGTGGTTTGTTTTCTTTTCAAATCTTTTCAGCGGAGCGTATCTTGTCGATAGCTCATGTTAGAGCTCCCAGTAGGCTAGGGTGATCTCTTTTCGCCTTACGAATAACGGAGAAACTTCAAATACATGCCTAGATTGTATAAACATACTTTTTAGGTGCTTAGCTACTCTTGCATTTTGTTTTTAAAAATTGTTCTAAAAAATGATTTTTCTTGTCCATGATAATCTCTCGATATTCTATTTCCTTTGTTTGGGCAGCTTTATTTCTTCCTCTTTGCACTTTTGTAGATTGGTGTTCTGCCTTGACACTCCGCCACTTTCTTTGGTTTTCTTAAAGTTGTGGCCTTCTTTCTTCCAGCCGCCCTACGGTTCGCCTTAAACCCTTAAGGAGAAGGGGAGGAGTAGTTATCTATGTAATTACGGTCTTTGTTAGCCATTGTTCCGGTCGAGCACTCTCTTTTATTTGTTCAATTCCTTCTTACCAAACAAGACTGACTTATTACCAACCTGCAAGTTGTGAGGTTAGACCAGGTACGAGGAATGAATCTATATTTGTGCACGGAATTTTCTGGCCGGCGGCCGTTCAACTGTTCGAGCGCAATGCAGTGTGTTGGTTCCGACTCGATAAAGGTAGAATGCCTGGTCGAAGGTTCAGTACAGTAGGTAGCAGGCGTGTTCGTTTTGGCTCACAATTGAAGTATTGGGATTCTTTCTACTTTCTTGCTGACATTGTTTTGTTGCATCCATCGTCTCCATGCTGGCATTTGTCTTGTGCGGTAAGGGGGTTTTCTTTGAACTTCTCTCGTGTTGCCTGCATTCGCTAATCTCCTTTCTGATGTTGCTGTTTCCTGTTTTATATCCTTGCTGAGATATCCTGGTTTCCTTAGTGTCAGCCTTCTTCATTTTCTGTTTCCGTAGCATTCTTATCTTTTTCTGTAGCCATGGCCATCTGGATGATGGTGCTTTGTTCAGGCTTGCTACATTTCCGAACTCTTTGTGAACTTGACCTTGAGTTCTCCTTCTGCGTCATCTACATTTCTCATCACAATTCCCTTGCATCCTGCAACGGGAGCAGTATGCTGGTATAGTTTCATATTCCACGACTTGTGTGATCACTGTCATGTGGCCTTCTTTGTTTCTGTTTTCAAGAAAGATTTCATTGACTAGGGGTGTGGTTAGGTCAATCTCTACCTTGATTTTTGCTGCCTTAGGTCTAGTTTGTGTGCTAGTGGCCTTATCCATAGCAAGACGGGTACCAATTGGCTCCACAATGCGGCATTGAGCATCCCAAACGTAGTAATCCCATGGGAGGTTAATCCAACCTTTGGCAGCCATAACCTTGCCAAATTCCTTCCTAATGATGTTAATCAAGGGATGTACATGGGAAAGGTTACCAATTATTATCCATTTGCAGGTTTGAGCTATCATCTCTTTTTCATCTTCCGTAAACACAACCACTGGTTTACCATTCGCTATAGAAAAGGAGCTAGCGAGTGTAGAATTTGATTCTTTGCTGCTATTAAGATCTGTTGTCTACGGTGTTGATGTAGGAGGTTTGTGTGTTCCCTCTATTCCAGGGGTTGTCGGAAGTAGCATGGTTATCAATCTCTCCAAAATCACTAATTTGTTAATATTGCTTGTGTATGATCGCGACACTTTTTTTTGGTAATCATGATACTACCACTTATTTGTTTTGATGTCATAAATTCATCTATCTGATGCAATATAGTTGAAAGTAGTACCTACTATTTTGATTGGAATAGTTAGAAAAATGATGAAATCAAAGATAATGATTCATATAGTCGATCTCAGCGTGTTTGGTAGTGAGGTGTTGCTGTTATTGCTAATAGATTATAAGCAACTTCAGGAAGACCCGGCAACATTTTGCTGGCTCAACGGGGATAGCTTATAGAGGCATTAACCTCAAAATGACGCTTTGCAAAATTGGTGAAATGGTTAAGACCACCCCTGTTGCTGGTTAAATTTAGTAGCGATGGGAGTTGCATACAAGGTATGTACATAACCAGGCGCTATAATAAAGTAATTTAATGTGGTTTGATCAATTGACCTTCATTTATACGGGATAGATGAACAACTGCACTATATAGAAGAGTATAAAATATCGAGATAATAAATTCTCCCCTTTAAAAGACTCCAATCCCTAAATACAGTACTACATTAATGTGGACATCGTCGTATAGTGTGAAGTAATTATCTTCAATTTTTGTGTAACACACTTTTATTCTTTTAAGAGCTGAACTATTCTTCTTTCATTTTGATTTTCAAATTTTATTTGTTCTATTAGATATATCAAGGGAACAATGTTACATGAAGTTGAAAAATTACATGTTACATGACTCAGAATACACGTGCAACACGCGTGTCGAAGAACTACTATGACTCGAAATACACGTGCAACACACGTGTCGAAGAATTTGTATATAAAGAAGAGGAAGCTCCAAAAGAGAAACCCTAAGCATTCAAATCAAAGCAGTGGAGAAGAGGAAGTTCTAAAGATGACACGAAAGGCAAATCGTTTCAAAGGTATCTGTTTCTTTCTTCTTGATCTCCGCGTATTTTCTGCTTGTTTTTTTTGTGTGTTCTTCTTTCCCCTTTTAAAGGCGGTATTTGAGTTAGCTATGACGTCCTAACTCCATAGGCGGGCGAGCTAGAGTACTAGTTACGAGTTAGGCAAAATCCGGTAATTTTGGCAAAAATCCTGTATTTGTGTTAAGAATCTATTTAATATGTATAATAATTTTGCCAGAACTCAACAAGTTACCTTTTCTAGCATCTAGAGCTTATAAACTTGAGATTCTAGATCCGCCTTTATGCGGTGCTGCTTATGTCTTATGGTCTATATGGGATTAATAAGCACAATTTTTAATTGAAGGGAAGAGAGTTGCGAAGCATTTTGAGGAAAAAATTAAGATGGATGTTGATGGTTCTACGGGAATCCACTTCAACAAAGAAATAGTTGTGGACATCCTCGGCAACCTGTGCGGTCTCTTCTTCGATTCAAATGTGTTTCGAAGATTTGGATGGCATTGATCTCTGAGCCTTACTTTACGATGAAACACCTCAAGCTTGCCAAGAATAACCAAAATTCCCCAAAAATTCTTTTTCTTAAGGACATGTTTACCTCGCATCTCTCCTCTTTAACGCCAGCTTCTTTACCGTTGGCTCAATTTACTGAGAATGTACAAAAACTTGATTGGCTTTATGGAAGTAAACCAAGGAATTGCAAGATATATTGTTGCTGCGATGGCTTGGTTCTTGTAGGGGTTCGTAAATATGATAATATTAAACATCTCATGCTTTTACTATGGAACCCTTCCACAAGAGAATCAACAGTACTTCGTAGTACAGAATTTTTACCGTCAGAAGATTATATTTGCGGATTGGGGTATGATGCAACTAGTGGTGACTATATGATCCTTAAGATCGGTTACCAATCATGTAGTGAAATTCTTGCACTGAAAAGTGGTTCGTGGAGAATAATAGGTAAGCCCACTGGCATTTACCGCTTGTGGTTGTCTGATATGGACTCTTTGACTTTTGTACATGGAGCATTTCATTGGCTTGGTTTGTCACAGGATGAATCTGTGGCTTCATACGATATTTCAAATGAGGTATTCAAAGAAATACCATTTCCAGATGGAAAGTTTGTGGTTCCGGGCATGAATTGCGTCAAACATGGCCTTTCGGTATTGGGAGAGATGATTTGTATTTGTACTACTCATTATGATCAGTGGAAGTACACTTTTAACTTATGGATAATGAAAGACTATGGTATTAAGGAATCTTGGACTCGATTTTTTACTATCCAAAGTACCGATCTTTATTCTTTGGTACCAGAATACAGGTTTTCAGATGGTGAAGTGTTACTCCGTTGCAAGCATTTTGACCGTTGTGGTTATATATTTAAGACAACCAAAGAATCATCTGGTTTTTGGCCTCAATCTCGTTCAGAATGTATTCGGAATGGATTTGTTTATACAGAAAGCTTGATCTCTCCAAAATTACTTACTTAGTATTTACTCATGTACGATCAAGACATCTTTTTGAGGTAATCATACTACAACCTCTTTTTCATTTTAATGTTAGTAGTAGTTTTCTTTTTCCTTGAAATATTACGAGGTTCTGTTAAGAGAAGCTGTTGTAGCTCATCATTTGCTTATATTGTAGGAGCCGCAGAACTGGCAGTGGTCATACAACTTCACGTACGTGCTTAAGCTGCTCGACCTGTTGGGAAAATATATCAGGATGTCAAAGTGGGCAATTTACAGCGTTGTAACGAGTTAGATTTTGTCATTTTTCGGGGCTTAACCTTGCGTTGCATATGACTTTTGTCAAAAACAAAAAGTGATTGTATGAACTATCTGCCTAGTTGAACTAATCACTTTGTATTAGTTTCATTGTGTTTTTATTATTTAGACAGCATGCTGAAGCACATTAATGTTCAGTTCCATTGTGTCAGCCAGCGTTCGAGGATTTCTCAATTATCAAAAAAATATTTTCATCAGTGTCATCTTCAAGTATGGAACTTTGAAGTTATCTCATTCTGAAAAAAATCCATAATTGTTTTGCTTCATCTAGTTTTCTGCTACCGTTGTGCCTGAAAATATTTTGTGTTTTCACCAAGCACAGAACTCTGGTAGGTCTTGGAAGACTGAACTCACGTATGTGGCAAAGTACAAGATTGTCTCGTGTGGCTAGGAGTGATAGTTCAACCAGATGCGATGCGGTTTGTTTTCTTTTAAAATCTTTTCAGCAGAGCGTATCTTATCGATAGCTCATGTTAGAGCTCATGTTAGAGCTCCCAGTAGGCTGGGGTGATCTCTTTTCGCCTTACTAATCCTGGAGAAACTTCAAATACGTGCCTAGATCGTATAAACATACTTTTTAGGTGCTTGCTACTTTTGCATTTTGTTTTTTCAAAATTGGTCTAAAAATTGTTTTTTCTTGTCCATGATAATCTCTGGATATTCTATTTCCTTCGTTTTGGCAGCTTTATTTCTTCCTCTGCGCTCTTTTAAAGTGGTTCACAATTGAAGTATTGGGATTCTTTCGACTTTGTTGTTGACATTGTTTTTTGGTGCTTGCTACTTTTGCATTTTGTTTTTTCAAAATTGGTCTAAAAATTGATTTTTCTTGTCCATGATAATCTCTGGATATTCTATTTCCTTCGTTTTGGCAGCTTTATTTCTTCCTCTGCGTGCTTTTAAAGTGGTTCACAATTGAAGTATTGGGATTCTTTCGACTTTGTTGTTGACATTGTTTTTTTGCATCCATCGTTTCCATGTCGGCATTTGTCTTGTGGGGTAAGGGGGTGTTCTTTGAACTTTACTCGTGTTGCCTGTATTCGCTAGTCTCCTTTCTGATGTTGTTGCTGTTTCGTGTTTTATATCCTTCCTTAGTGTTAGCCTTCTTCATTTTCTGTTTCCATAGTATTCTTATCTTTTTCCATATTCATGGCCATCTCGATGGTGGTGCTATGTTCAGGATTGCTACAGTACAGACCTCTTTGCTGTCGTAGGTCTAGTTTGTGTGCTAGTGGCCTTATCGATAGCAAGAGGGATACCAGTTGGCTCGACAACGCGACATAGAGCATCCCAAACGTAGTGATGCCATGGGAGGCTAATCCAAATTGGGACTAGATTTACAGGAGGTCCATTTGATGATTTCATATTGTTATTACTTCTCAGAGCTGAAGGGGAAACTGGTAAAGTTGCTAAGCCTCTGGCAGAAATGTAAGATAAGGCTGCGTATTCACCCTTATGGTGGGGCCCTTCCCCGGACACCGCGCATAGCGGGAGCTTTAGTGCACCGAGCTTCCCTTTTATTACTTCCCAGAGCTATGAAGTTCCTAGATGCCACATGAAGGTTGTCCTCAATGTTATTGAAATCTGGGAAGACATAATGCAAACTCTCTCCTAATGATGTCAATCGAGTCCATTTGCAGGTTAGAGCTTGCAGCTCATCTTCATCTTCCGTAAACACAACCACCGGTCTACCATTCCCTATCTCCAAAGAACGAGGGAGCTCGTGACAGAGGGGGAAAATCTTCACGAGTGGAATCTGGAGATCCATTGTCAACTAGGAAAGAGCGTTGTAACGGTAACTTGAATGTAGTCAACAGTATTTTCATCATAGCTAGCTTAGCTACTGTTGCATTTCTTTTTTCAAAACTGTTCTAAAACATAATTTTTCTTGAGCTGAGGGTCTTTACGAAATTTGGTTTGATATATTTCCCTACATTTATGTCTGACAAATGAACAATATTGGAACAAACTAACTTGTATTGAAAGATAGAGAACAACTTACAATTACTGAAAGCTGTAGACAAGCTAAAAAGGAAAAAAAAAAACAAGAATGGAGGGAGATTCCAGACTATTACAAGCTAAGAAATTAAAAGACAACTTCATCCATGATCCTCTGTGGTAGCATCCCTTTTGATTATATAGATAAGTTATGTTGCAGAGCTCCTGGCAACACTGCCTGGTGCTACTGGTACTGGCACAGCTGGCCCTTGCTTGGCATTTGGGACCACATATTGGTCCAAGTATTTAGGGGGCTGTTTGTCCCTGTTGCTGCGGCGTAGTGTTGCCCCGTGGTCTTGCAGATTTGTTACATTGCCGCCTTCAGGAAGACGAACTTTGTCCTCAAGGTTCAAGTCAGGGAACCTTTGACGGAGAGAGTGAGAATCCTCCCAAGTAGCATCCTCAAGAGGTAGCCCCTGCCACTTGATGAAAAATTGCAGCACCTGATGTGTGCCTCTAGTAATGATGCGGCTGTCTAGAATTGATTCCGGGAGAGCATGAGTGAAGAAGAATGATCAAGGAGATCTATAGGAGTGACTTGTTGGTCCGGAGTACCCAAACATCTGCGAAGAACGGAGACATGAAATACAGGGTGAATTTTCGATGAAGGTGGGAGGTCCAACCTATAAGCGACCTCACCAACTCGTTGAAGAACCTGAAATGGCCCAAAGAATCGCCGACTGAGTTTGGTATGATGTTGGAGGCGGACAGAAAGTTGTCTGCAGGGACGCAAGCAAACAAAGACCCAATCGCCAACCTGAAACGCCACATCCTTGCGGCCTTTGTCAGCGTATCTCTTCATACGAGCCTGAGCAAACTGCAAATTAGACTTCAGCAGTGCCAAATTATCATGATGTTGCCTAAGTGAATCAGCCACAGCTGGTGGAGTGTTGCCATCCATAATATATCGAGTAATTGTCGGGGGAGGACGACCATACACCACCTCAAAAGGAGTTAGCTTAGAGCTGTGTTGGTAAGAGGTGTTATACCAAAACTCCGCACACGGAAGAAGATGAAACCACCTGGAAGGAGTATCAGCTGCAAAGCAGCGGAGATACATCTCCCAGCATTTGTTAAGAGCCTCCGTTTGACCGTCCGATTGAGGGTGATAGGCTGAACTTTTAGCCAATTGAGTCCCCTGTAACCGATTAATTTCAGCCCAGAATTCAGACAAAAAGATGGGATCACGATCAGAGACAATCGTGGAAGGAAAGCCATGGAGTCGGATATACTCCTGCACAAATACCTCAGCAATCTTATGACTTGTGAACTTTGTTGGCAAAGCAATAAAATGGCCATACTTTGAGAGTCTATCTACAATGACTAGTATAACAGTGCGGCCATAAGAAGGTGGAAGACCAACAGGCTTATAACAGTTATCCTTCATTTGTTGACATATTTGACAGGTTAGAACAAATTCTTTGACATCATTGCGCATCCCTGACCAATAAAAATTAGAGGAAAGACGGTGAAAAGTTCTTGAAATACCCGCATGTCCGCCAATTTTTGAAGAATGAAATTCCTCCAAGAGTATCTTCTTGATGTCAGGATCGGGGGGAATCACCAAGCGGTTTCGAAAGAGCAGAAGACCGTCTTGAAAAGAGAAGTGGGGCAATGAGTCAGGGTTAGTAGACAACTGTTGCTGAAGGTCAAGTAAATTTGTATTTGATCAGTTAAGTTGTCGCAATTTGTGGATCAAGGCTAGCTCAGTGACTGCCAGAGTTAAAGCAAGCATAGTGGGAACTCGAGATAACGCATCTGCAGCGGAGTTCAGCTTGCCAGGACGATATAAGATTTCAAAATCAAAACCAATCAACTTGCTGAGCTAACGTTGCTGCTCAGGTGTCTTAACCTGATTAGTGAGGGCTTTCGGTGGTTGTTGATCTGTAATAATGAGGTGTCCTCCAAGATTGTTTGAGACATCCCAGATGCTTGTTATCTTTTAATCCACAGAGTCGAAGGAATTTCTTACGAGTATGATTGCGGGCTAAAATCATGTGTTGATCCATGTAAGTCAACCGAAACAAACGAGACACTTCTGCCAGGGTAGGAGTCAATTCACAACTTCCAAACCTAAACACCAAATTATTTGGATCCCAGAAAGTCAACGCAGCTTCTATTAGATCCGGACGAGGCGTGAGATCCATGAGTGCTACAAGATTGCCTAACACTTTCCTCACTTTGTGCTTTTTAGAGTAATTGAACGTGCCCCACCACTTGATCAACTTTTTGGGTAACTTGACAACCATAAGGACTCTAGACTTTGTGGACCGATCCATCTTGTAGTAGCAGATAAGAAATTATCTCAAAAATTTGATAAGAGCAAAAGGTTCCCAACCAATGGGATTTTGATGCGGACATACGTCGATGGGACAGACCGCTTCATGACTCCAAATTGCCGAACAGTAACACTGAATAAAATCAGCCTACTTGGCTAACAACTCTAGGTTAAGGGGTAAAAGATCTAGCCTAAGACTAAGACGAAGGCCAAAATAAAGGTTACCGGACCCACCGAGGGTTGCCTACGTATCCCGCTCCGAGGGACGGGAATCAGGTATGCGTAGTTCGTCCATATTGGACAAATAAAGATTAACTAACAGACTGACCCTAACTTAAGAGACACAACCAACGATCAATGAATAAAAGAAAAATAGAAAAAATTTGGGTTTTTAATTTGACACCAACAACTATAAAAGAAAAATCTGTTTTTTTTTAAATTTTCGAATTATGAATGCGTGGTAAAGGAATAAAAAGTTTTTTTTTTTTTTTTTTGATATTTTCGTTATAAAATCTCCTATTGTAAAAAAAATCTTTTTTTTTTGAAATTTTTGAATTGTGAAAAACAAAAGCCATAAAGAACTCTAAAAACTACAAAACTCTTTTGGACTAATTTTTTTTTTCCACACACTTTACTTTCTAACACATGCTTTACCCCACATCAGTCTGTCAAATGACCACGTTATCCTCAAAGATGCAACATTTAGCACGTAGGAATGCTTTAGAGGTAAGTCTCCTACAAAGGACCAAGTGGACCCCGCTATGTTTCAATATGATGCACATAAGAATGACCTAAAGGCTGACCTACGTTGTGGTTTACTAACAAGGCCGTTCGGGGGAGCATATGATCGATAGTGGCTACTTTTCTTTCCACCTACTCCATACATCCAACGGCTCCCCCCTAAAATAAAGGTGACTCAACTAGAGTTCGTGCGCACGACGTGTGCTCCGAGACTTGTTGCGGAAAGAATTGACTCGGGTTATGCAAATGATGTCAGATATAAAGTGGTAACACATAGGATAAATACTGTAAATAAAGATCACAAAAAAGCACAAAAGTGAAAACACAAACAAAAATCACAAACAATGCTTATATACTCGTAATGCCAAACAAAGCCAATATGACTCCGAAAAAAGCTTGGATTCTGAAATACTCCCCAGCAGAGTCGCCAGAGCTGTCACACCCTTTTTTTTAACTCCAAAAATATATGTTTTTAAGTTTGAAAGGGTTTTTATTATTAAAGTGACAAAAGACTAAAATTTATTTCGAAAAGGACCTTTTACATTTTAACTCAGAGTCGCCACTTGACATAAATCGGGTGTGCCAAGTCACCTTTGAAAATCCTTTTCAAAAATAGTTTGACTCTATAAACTGATCCGCGAACAGAGATTCCGACTAAGGAATTTTGTTGATCGAGGGGAAGGTGTTAGGCACCCCTCGGTCCCGTGGTTCGACCACGGTCGCTTGATAGAGCGTATTGGCTAATTTAACACTACAAATGTATAAACCACACAAAACACACAAACAAACATTAAACAAAAATCCAAAACTAAAATAATAATGTTCAGTCAAATTATACAGTCCAAAAATAGAAAAATGCGAGAAAAGAAATCCTATTCTATCCTACGCTAACCTAACTACGCTCCTGCGCTTTACCCGATGCCTCGGGCCTTCATCACGAATGTCTTCCACCAACATAATACGTCGGGGCATTCCCTGGAAAATAGACACAAATCCTCGGGGCATTCCCCGGCCAAATAGTACGTTTTAATCCAAACACAATAAATTATAAAACGTTCAACACACATTTCACATTCTAACATTCAACAAGATACTTAATCCTAAATTTGCTTACGCGAACCTACATTGGCCTATCCATTTCAACATATCATAATTCCATCACGTTCCATATCAACAATCGAACAAAACTTATCCTAATCTACTCTTTTCATTAAATTTTCAATTCCCTCCCCCCAACTTCCTTTTTATCGATCACGCCATTAAAACTAATCAAATTCATTCCTCAAACAACCAAATTCACATCATCAAGCGCATGGTCATAAAATCAACAACATCGAGCATTCATAATCACAACATCGATATACCAAGTTAAAATAAGATAAGAAGCAAAAGTTGTAGAGATGGACCTTCCGATAATCGGCTTTCATTGATAATAAGAATTAAAGAAGCCCTTCCTTGGAATTTTGAATAGAACCTCAACAGCGACGACTCTGACTTCGATATCGAGAAAACTCAAAAAAACTCCAAAACTGATATCAATGGACTGATCGATACGAACAGAAAAACCAAACCCCGAAACAGGAACAACACCCAATGAATCCCGAAGCCCAATTTCGATGATGAAATGCAAAACAGAATAACCCAAAACTCCAATACACGATAGATCCTGAAAACCAGTATAACCTGAGCTAACAAAATCATGAGAATGAGAAATTCGGACCGGGTTTTAACGAGTTGGAACGGAATCGAAAACAAATCGAGATTCGCTTGACTGTTTTAAGTTAGCGCAACTCTTGTAACCTCAGCGATGACTGAAAACAACAAAGAAATACCGATTATGATGTATTGCGATGGGTTTGACCAGATTCACGATGGTTTTGATGCATTTCCGGCGAGTTTGTCGCCGGAACAGTAACCAACTCACGAACTCGCGTTCTCTCAGCTCTCACCCCCCCTCTACTTCGTTCTCTCTCTCGTTGTTCAACTCCCTCTCTTGTTCAATCTTTCTCAGATCTGGGTGTGTACGTGAGTTCTGGTGAGGAGAATTGTGGAGAAGCTGATGGATATTTGGTGTGAAGAAGAAGAACGAAAAGAGAAGAGAAAAATGGCAGCCCCTCTCCATCTATGTGCGTCCATTTTTTTTCCTTTTGTAAAGATGATTAGTGTATATATGTATTAAATGAAGAAAAAAAACAAAACGGAAAAGTGGGGTCCATCAGTGAGTGTCCTCTGGAAATTTCCTGGAAGATATATATTATATTGTGTAAGTATGTATGACGTGTGGTAGTGGGGTAGGGTAGGTGCGGTAGTGAGATGGGGGTAGGGGTAGGGTGTGATGTGGTTTATTTTGATTGGGTAGGTTGTTAGGATAAGATAAAATTAGGTAGGGGTTTGTTATTTTTGTCATTTTGTGGAGGGATCATTACATGGTCGAGGGAACATGGTAGGATAAGGTAAAAATGAGTAGAAGTGATATTGGGGAGGGACAAAATTAGGTGTCTACATCATGCCCCCTTTGAATGTAAACACGAAGTGTTTTCAGACAAAGAAGTAGACAACGAGACACAATTTGTCCCAACCATTATTCAAAAAGAATGAAACAGGAGGAAGGAGGGAAACCAAGTCTTGACTGTGGACATCATACTCATCCTTAGTTATGAGGGAATCAAGTCATAGGTATCTCCAAGGACTAAAAGAAGAGAGACTATACCGAGTTGGAGAGTCGAATTAGGCCCTGTCGAGGTCCGGTCCGCGGCTCTGTCATTAATCAAAAATGAAAATTACAAGTTAAAACATAAATGAATTTACAAAGAGCTATCTATGCAGCTTCTTTTGAAGTCTTGACTTGAGTTTCATCACCCTATTCTTCAGGCGGGCTCCTGACTTGCAATTTCTTCAACTCGTTGACTACTTTCAGTTTCTTCAACCTGTTCTCCAGGTAGGCTCCTGACTTGCTATTTTTCAATCTGTTGACTTTCAACTTATTTGCCCTGCTCTTCAGGAGGGATCCTGACTTTCAGTTTCATCATCTTTTGATTTCGTCACCCTATTCTTCAGGCGAGCTCCTAAAACCAAAATCAAAACTAGAACAAAAATTAATCAAACTCAAAACTAGAACTAAATCTATCCCACCCAAAGATTATCATAAGTAAGTATTTCATTTTTGAAAGCGTGGTCCCATTTTTCAGGAGGGACCCGAACAAAAAGTAAAATCCCATTTTTCAGGAGGGTCCTGAACTGAAAGTAAATTCCCATTTTTTAGGAGGGTCCTGAACAGAAAGTAAAGTCTCATTTTTCAGGAGGGTCCTGAGAAGAAAGTAAAGTCCCATTTTTCAAGAGGGTCCTGAGGAGAAAGTAAAGTCTCATTTTTTAGGAGGGTCCTGAGCGGAAAGTAAAATCCCATTTTTCAGGAGGGTCCTGAACAAAAACTAAAGTCCCATTTTTCAGGAGGGTCCTGAACAGAAAGTAAAATCCCATTTTTCAGGAGGGTCCTGAACAAAAAATAAAGTCTCATTTTTCAGGAGGGTCCTGAACAGAAACTAAAATCCCATTTTTTAGGAGGGTCCTGAACATAAAGTAAAATCCCACGGATGGGCATTTCCAATGGTAGCTGAATTAAGTGAAGCGTATTTGCCCCTGTTTCAACAAATAAAATTTGTAAGTTAAGAACATAGTGGTGGCTTGCAGCTCTTGGCTTCTCAGGTATCTGCACCAGCACTCGTTTCGTTCATATTTGTTCCAAATCGCTGACACTTGCCCTGTCTTGCCGCATCATTGACCCGGATCCAGATTGAGGGAAATGAGTTCTGACTCGAACAATGGGTTTCCATTTTACCATGCCTCTGAGGTGCACCCTTTTCCCAAATCTGAATGCTTCCACGAATCCAACAACCTGTCGGTTGATAGACTTCCTTTGCTTCGTATTGAATTACGATCATATTTCTTTCATATGCTGGTCCTTGGCTTTTCCTCATATAATTGGAAAGACTGGTAGTAAATTTTGAAATCCTTTATCGCTTGTTTTGACACAGACTTGACTTAAAATGTAAAGAAATGATGGTGACTTTTATTTTGATAAATGACATAAAAAGACAAAAAGCATGAATATGTAAATGAAAGAAAAGGGCAATGTCCCATATTAAAAAAGAAAACTTATTTGAATACGGAAACCAACTCCAATGAGTATGACATGCATTTTGGATTAAGCTGTCTGATCTTCCTATCCAAACTCCCCATTTGTTGTTGAGTTCGTGCCTTTTCTGCTGAGCCTCTTCTTCAAATCCATTGGACTCATACATCACATTCAATTGATGATATATTAAAAGACTTTCTCCAACAAATCTCTTTCTTTTCACTTTTCACTTTTCTCTTGAACTCGCCATCGCCTTACTGTGCCCGTGAGGATTTTCACCAATAAGACTCTCTCATTTTTATTTCTCTCCACTCACTATCGCCTTATGGTTCCTGCGAGGGTTTTCACCAACAATACTTTCTCATTTTCATTTCTCATAACTCACCATCGCCTTATGATGCCCGCGTGGGTTTTCAATAATAAGACTCTTTCATTTTGTATTTCTTTCCCGATTTCTTATGCTGAGGGAGACAAGTGGTACCTCACAATGTATCATCATATCCGTTGCATTCTTAGCCTTAACATTATCAAAAATTGATCTTTAGGACTTTCTTAGGTTGTAACTTGGCTTTCGGATAAGGTTAGAAAAGGATGGCAAGAGGTTCAAATGACACTTGAAGTGGGGGAGGGACTAACAACTTTTGGAATCGAATTAAACAACACATTAACTCATGCCCCAATTTTTGTTGACTGGGTGACTCTAAAATCTTTATTCGGTTGGACCGAGCCTAAAATAGGGCAGCCTACGTATCTCACTCCCGAGAGAGGAGAATCAGGTCGCACGTAGTTCCATAAGCTTGTTCTTTGTTTTGAGTTGATTTTTTTTTTCGAACTCTTTCTTTTATTCTTATTTTCTTGACATTTATCTTTGACTCTATTTTGATTATAAAAGAGGGATATGAAAGAAAAAATAAAACGAAGCTCAAATGGGTAAACAAAGGATGACACAATGTTTGGATAGAAGAATAAAATTCCTTCATCATATCAATCTTCAAAAATGCAAGTACTAAACATGCAATAAAATCCACAAAGGATAAAATATCATACATAATATCTTTTGACCGCATCAGCATTGATAGCCATTTCTGTCATTTTGCCTTCAATATCTGTCAAATAGAAGGCTCCATTGGGCAACACTTTCTTCACAACGAAGGGACCTTGCCAGATAGGGGAGAACTTGCCTTTCGCTTCAACCTGGTGAGGATGGATACGTTTCAATACCAACTGACCAACTTCAAAATTCATGGGACAAACCTTTTTATTATACGCTCGAGTCATCCCCCTTTGATACAACTAGCCATGACACCCAGACGTTAGCCTTTTTTCCTCAATCAAACTAAAATGTTCCAGTCAGGTTTTGACCCATTCTTCATCATCAATATCTGCTCCTACAATGACTCAAACAGAGGGAATTTCAACTTCTGCAGGGATGACTACTTATGTACCATACACCAATAAATATGGATTTGCCCCTATTGAAGTGCGAACAGTGGTGCGATAACGTAGCAATGCAAACAAAAACTTTTCATGCCACTGTCTAGACCCTAGTACCATTTTTCGCAGTATCTTTTTTATATTCTTATTGGCGGCTTCTACAACACCAATGGCCTTTGGGAGATATGGAGTAGAATTTCGATGTGCGATCTTAAACTGTTGACACACTTCTTGCATCAAATGACTATTGAGATTGGCAACATTGTCTGTAATGATCATCTTAGGAATTCCAAACCTACAAATAATGTTGGCATGAACAAAATCTACCACAGCCTTCTTTGTCACTGACTTGAAAGTTACTGCTTCTACCCAATTTGTGAGGTTATCAATGGCTACCAAAATGAATCTATGTCCATTTGATGCCATCTGTTCAACCGGTCCAATCACATCCATTCCCCAAGCCACAAACAGCCATGGAGCGGCCATTGCATGCAAATCAGCAGGAGGAGAACGTATTAGATCACCGTGTACCTGACATTGATGACACTTTCGAACAAATAGAATAGAATCCCTCTCCATAGTAAGCCAGTAATAACCTGCTCAAAGAATCTTGTTTGATAAGACATGACCGTTCATATGCGAGACGCATACTCCAGAGTGTATTTCAATCATGATTGCCGAGGCTTCTCTTGCATCTACACACCTCAAAAGTCCCAGATCTGGGGTTCTCTTATATAAGATCCCCCAACTTAAGAAAAATCCACTAGCCAAACGCCTAATAGTCCTCTTTTGATCGTTGGTGGCATATGTTGGGTATTCTCCTGACTGAATGTATCGCTTGATATCCAAGAACCAGGGCTCTCCATCAAGCTCTTCTTCAACTGCACTACAGTAAGCATGCTGATCACGATTCTGTATATGCAATGGATCGATGTATGCTTTATCAGGATATTGGAGAATTGAAGACAGAGTGGCTAAAGCATCAACAATTTCATTATGAATCCTTGGAATATGCCTAAATTTTACTAACGCAAACCATTGACATAGCTCCTGCAAGCATTGTCGATACGGGATGGGCTTCAAATCTCGCATCTCCCAATCGCCCTGAATTTGATGGACGAGCAAATCCGAATCCCCAAACACCAATAATTCCTGGACTCCCATATCAACAGCTAACCTCAAACCAAGAATGCAAGATTTATACTCTGCCATATTGTTAATACAGTAAAATCAAAGTTGTGCTGTTACCGAGAAATGTTGTCCCAATTCAGAGATAAGAACCACACCTATTCTGACTCCTTTCATATTGACAGCTCCATCGAAGAACAACTTCCAACCTGGATCAGCATCTATAACGACTTCATCGACACACGACACTTCTTCATCAGGAAAATATGTCTTTAATGGCTCGTACTCTTCATCGATGGGATTCTCGGCAAGATGATCTTCCAAGGCTTGGGATTTCATGGTGGTTCAAGTCACATATACAAAGTCGAACTCGGTAAGCAATATTTGTTACTTTGCCAATCAACCTATCGGCATAGGCTTCTGAAAGATATACTTCAAAGGATCCATGTGAGAGATGAGATAAGTAGTATAGGATGAGAGATAATGCTTCAAATTCTGTGCTACCCAAGTTAGGGCACAATAGGTCCTTTCAAGAAAAGTATAGGTAGCCTCATATGCGGTGAACTTCTTGCTAAGATAATAAATAGCCTACTCCTTTTTGCCTGTGACATCATGTTTACCCAGGACACAACTAAAAGAATTGTCCATGACTGATAAATATAATATCAAAGGCCTACCAGGCTCCGGTGGTACCAACACGGGCGGATTTCACAAATATCTTTTGATTCTGTCGAACGCTTCCTGTCATTCTTCAGTCCATTCTACCGCAACACTATTTTTCAACAACTTGAATATGAGCTTTCAAGTGGTTGTGAGTTGAGCAATAAACCTGTTAATGTAGTTCAGTCTACCAAGCAAACTCATCACCTCTGTCCTATTCTTGGGCGTGGGAAAATCCTGAATGGCTTTGATTTTCAAGGGATCCAATTCAATCCCCCGAAGGCTAAACACAAACCCCAACAGCTTTCCAGACAGAACTCCAAATACATATTTTGCCGGGTTGAGTTTGAGATTATACCTACGAAGCCTATCAAAGAACTTTCTTTAATCTTTAACATGGTCGCCCAGACTTTTTGACTTAATAATCACATCATCCACGTATACCTCAATCTCCTTATGCATCATATCATGAAACATAGTGGTCATGGCTCTCATGTATGTTGCTCCAGCATTCTCCAAACCGAACGGCATCACTCGATAACAATAGGTCCCCCATGGTGTGATAAAAGACGTCTTCTCCGCGTCTTCATCATCTATAATGATCTGGTGATATCCGGCATAGCAATCCACAAAAGTGGAAACCTCGTGTTTAACACAGTTGTCTAACAAAATATGGATATTGGGCAGTGGAAAATCATCTTTCGGACTTGCTCTGTTCAAATCACGGTAATCAACACACACTAGAATTTTGCCATCTTTCTTTGGTATGGGAACAACATTGGATAACGAGCCACTCGAATTACTTTGGTTTCAAGTTGTTTCATGATTTCCTCTTTGATTTTAACACTTACATCAGTTTTAAACTTCCTCAACTTCTGTTTGACATGAGGGAATGCGGGATCAGTTGGCAATTTGTGAGCCACTAATTCAGTGCTTAAAACAGGCATATCATCATAAGACCATGCAAAAACATCCTTATAATCAATTAATGCTTGAATCATTCCATCTTTTAGCTGTGGCAAAGCATGTACACTGATTTTAGGATTCGGTTTGTCTTTAAATTATTCCAACTCTTTGCTTATTTCTTCTAGTGCTTCTTCTTCATCATATTCCCCATCCTTCTTCATTACATCTTGATTAGTTTGGATTTTAAGATAAGGCTGAAAATTTTGCATACATGTCATGTCATTAGAATCAACATAAAGAGAACTATATAAAAAAAAGAAAAACAAAATATATTAGACACGAAACAAAAAGGGACATTGCATTTCATTAAATGAAAAGATAGAAGGGTTTAAACATAGATGCCAAAATAACTTAAAAAAACTAAAATCTAAATTACAACACTGAAATAACTCGGATAAACAGAAAGAACAATAAAATAAACTACCAAAACTCCCTCCTGACGGGGCGAGGAGTGACTTCCCAATTATTGAGCTGGACAGCTGGACCTATGAATTGAACGTCTGCCATACTGGTACCTTCTCCTTCTTTGACCATATCAACTTCAATAAAAAGGTTGTGGCAGTCATCAACCAATTCAACTTCAAATTCCACATGTTTTATGACACCTCTCTTAACAAATGATTCACTGAGTAGTGGCATTGGGCGAGAGAGTGACCATTTTCCTTCCCTTGGCTTTCTTCAGATCTTAAGCCGTGGGCTCAAAACCTAGACCAAACGTGCACACGTTCTCACTCGGACATATGGGATGAACTATACCATGCAGAGACGCTCCCAAACCCTTTCTTGGCTCAAAGTCGTATTTCCAAAGTTCACTCACCATCATGATAGAAGTGGAAGACAATTGCGGTCCCGGTATAACCTGCCATTCAAGGATACGATTCACTGGCACTGTATCAAAAATTTGATAGACGAATGTCTCCTCTACGTTATTTTCTTCAATAAGAGACAAGGGAGAATCTTCGCAGGCGGACAAATCTCCTTCACTGTGAATAACCACTTCTTGCCTGTCATGCTTAAACTTAATCATTTGGTGCAGTGTAGATGCAACCGCCTTGTCCTTGTGGATCCACGACCTTCCCAAAAATAGATTGTAAGAGGAGTCTATTTTCAATACTTGAAACTCTATGGAGAACTCAATAGGCCCTATGATCAACATTAGTTTTATTTTGCCAATGGAGTTTGATTTTGCACCATCGAAAGCCCTGACACATATATTGTTGGGCCTGGTCCTCTCAACACCAATATTCAATATTTGCAAAGTAGAAATAGGGCAGATATTTGCACCTGAACCTCCATCAATCATAACAAGAGTGACGTAGAACTCTTTGCACTTCATTGTAATGTAAAGGCCCCGGTTATGCCCTGTACCTTTAACAGGCAATTCATTGTTAGAAAAGCTGATCCGATTGACCTCAAAGATTTTTCCAAGCATTTTCTCAAACTAATTTACCGTAATCTCCCTAGGAACATATGCTTCATTTAATACCTTCAGTAAAATATCACGATGCTCCTTGGAGTACAACAACAAAGATAAGAGGAAAATTTGAGCAGGGGTTTTCTTCAACTGGTCTATTATTGAATACTCTGGTAATTTCATCTTTTTCAAAAATTCTTTGGCTTCTTCTTCGGTGATAGGCTTTTTGATAGATGACGGTCCACTCATAATTGGCTTGGACTTTCTTAAACTTTCAGGCACGAAGCATCTTCCTGATCGAGTCAAACCCCTACCTCATCTACATCTTCCACTATTTCTTTCCCGTGATAGGTCATCACAGTCCGCCCATAATTCCAGGGAATCTTTTTCGTATCAACTATCGGAGGTTGGGTCACCGGTTTGAGGACAATAGGCGCTGCCACTTCTCCTTTCACCGTCAAGATGGGCTTACTCGGAGATCCTACCACTGTCAACTTAGGTTTATCCTGACTTAAATCAACATACCTTCTGGCACCTTGCACCGTGATTAGGGGTTTCTTTGTGCTTTATCTTCTCTCATTCCTTCCTGACTCAATGACATTGCTTTTAAAGACTCTGCTACATTCACCGATTTCTTCTCAATGGTTTGTATCTTGACAATAGGCTTATAACACCTTGAAGACTCTTTCCCGTCATATATCAATTCTAACATATTGGTTTCAGCATGTGTTGGCAGTGGATTCTGGTTAATGTTTGGACCCTCCGGGTCCTAGACCAGCATCTGATTTGTGTCAATTAAATCTTGGAAAACTCTCTTTAAATTCCAGCATTTCTCGATATCATGGCTTGGCATGTCAGAACAGTATGCACACCTTAAAGAATAATCGAGATTCCTCAGCGGTGGATTTGAAAGCCTTCCTTGAATTGGGCTTAAGACCTTCAACTTTCTCAACCTATCAAACAATCTAGCATATGACTCCCCAAGAGGTGTGAATTGATTTTTCACCTCCTTCTCTTTCTTCTACTCGGGCCTAGGTTGAAAGCTGGGTCTGGAGGGGTTTTGGTAATTCAGTGGAGCAGATGGGTGATTTTGTGGAGCTTTCACGTGCCATTGCGGGTAAGAAGGGGTTTGGGCATATGGCTGCGTGCTATATACTGGGTACGGGGGTGGTGGAATGGAATATAAAGGATTTTGTGGAGGGTAGTAATGGTGGGGAGGAATATATGGAGCTTGGTCATAGACTTGGGCTTAGGATTGGGGATAGGGGTGAGATGGTCTTTTGGGATAGGAATGGGTTCCAGCTACGATAGTCGCCACGTCCTCTTTCTTCTTTTTACCTCCGAATGTGCCAGATCCATCTTGAATCGCTTGTGTGGTGGCTTTCAATGCAACAAAACTCACTAGTCGGCCGGTCTTGATTCCGCCCTCTATCATCTCCCCCATTTTGAGGACTTCAATAAAAGACTTTCCCATTGCCAGAAGTAAATGTTGAAAATAGGTCTCATTCTGTGCCTGAATGAAAACCTCTACCAACTTACTTTCTTTTATCGGAGGCTTTACCCTGGCGGCTTGTTCACGCCACCTTGTCGCGTATTCCCTAAAACCTTCAGTGCTTTTCTTCTTCATGTTGCCCAAAGATTTTTCGTCCGGAATTAGGTCGATGTTATACTGAAAATATTGCACAAAATCAGAAGCTAAGTCATCCCAGTTGTTCCACTTGTAGATATCTTGATCGATAAACCATTCTGAAGCCAGATTAGAAAGACTCTCGCCAAAGAAAGCCATGGGGATCTCTTCCCTTCCTCCTGCAGCCCTCAATTGGTTGGAATAACGTCTCAAGTGTGCCACGGGATCACCGTGCCCTGCATACTTCTCGAACTTGATCATTTTAAATCCGAGGGGAAGGTTGATGTCTGGGTACATGCAAAGATCTTTATAGGAAACACTCTTATAACCTCCGATTCCCTGCAATTTCCTCATGGCCTGTTCTAAAATTTTAAACTTCCGCGCTATGACTTCTTGTTCCTCTGTTGCGACAGGTTTCTCCATATCAAATGGAAATGCAGGTGGTTGAGTGTACCCATACGGTTCATTCATTCTCAAAGTAGGCTTCGGGGCATAATACTGACTATCTGGAACCTTCAATACTGGCTCACTGGTAGACCGAGGAAGCCCCATTGTCGGACGCACAACATATGTGGGAGCTTCAGGTGGTGTCATATCCACGAATACAGGTGTGATCGATGGCGCCGACTGAGCAGCGGGTCTTGATTGGGGAGATACCAAGGGCACACTAGAACTGCCAGGATAATAATGTTGCGGAGTGAATCCTGGCGCGTGCTCAGGTGACTCAGTAGGATCAGAGAATTGCGCCTAAGAGAGCGGTGGGAAATTAGAAATATTCCCAAGACCTTCAGGGAGCGGAGGAGGAGGCATTCCGCTGCCCCATGCCCGGTGCAAATCTATCAATTGTTGCCTGAGCCTTACTACCTCATCATTGTGTTCTGAACTTTCTTCCCTTTGATCCTGATCCGGCTCAATGAGCGAATTTTCAATATTCCTATTAGCCATGGCGAGCTTTCCTTTTGATCTAGTGAAGTATGGGTGACTAGCCAGAGTGCTGCAAACCTACCACTTCAATCTGAAGGAACATGCTCATCAAAGACGACATTCGTTAGGATTAGGGCACACAACAAGTATGGGAATCACATTGGTAAAATTGTCCTAAATTCAAGTTCATTTCTACCAGCTTTTGAGGGTAGCGAGGTCATTTTAACATCATCCCGATTTTTATCTATACTTATTTACTTTTTTCCTCCAAACACACCCCTCTTTTTTTCGCCCTCGTTTTCCTTTTTTTTTATTTCTCTTTCTTTTTCGTATCAGTCTCTGTTTTTTTTTCCATTATTGTCTCATCATCCTTTCTTTCTTTTCTTCTCTCGCTATCTACCTCCATTTTATCATTCTTTATGGCTTTTGTTTTTTTTCTTTAAAAGAGGAAAAATAATGAAAAACAACGAAACAAAATGATTAGATCGAACCCAAAAGTAGGTTGCTTACGTATCATGTTGTACATGAATCAGATCTTGCGTAGTTCGGGCTGCATATGCATAAACATCACACAATTGAAGTTTTTTTTTCACGAAAAACGAAAACAAGTAAACAAAAGAAAGAAGTAACATCAACATTTCGATGAAAGAAACAACAAAACATACAACGAATTTAGGACCACTTTAAAACCAAACAACAAATAGAAAACAACATTCTAAACCCCTAATGACATCCGTGCAATTACTAATAAAGACCCGAATATCAAAAACAACTTGAATCCGACTTAACACAGACACCACCCTACAATGACAGAAACATAAAAGACTCAAAAGTACATAAAGATAAGATATGTTCTTTCAAACTGGTGCTCTGTGTGACGTCCTCGGTTGAGATGAACCCATCTATGAAGTCCTCTCTTTTCCACTCAGACTTTGCAACATTTCCTGCAACGACTTTTTGATACCCGGGAACAAATTTCTCGCCCGTATCCCCGCCTCTTGGAGATTACACCCGCAAACGTTTCTCTGACACCCATCCACAGTTATGATCAAACATGACAACTGAACTCTCAAAAACTCCACCTTGGCACCCAGATCTTCCTGCTCATCATCCTCTACCATGATTGCTTCCCGTATTCACCCTCTATGTTAGGCTGGTAAGGGTCTACTAATGCCACGGGGCAGAGATTGTAGCGAGATTTCATAGTTTTGAGTGCATCCTGGATTTTCCTCAGAGTATCGACACCTAGCTTTATCGCGTTATTACAGAATTGCTCATATTTGCTTTCCCCCATGGCTTGGTCCTTAAAGTACTCTACATCCTTTAGAAGGTCCATTATTTGGGGGACGTCTTTCATCCTACCCAACTGACGCATCACCCTTCTTGGACTGTAAGGCCTAGTGCAGTTAAGTCCTATCAAAACTAGAAAGAGTTGCATTTGAGATCCAATCAAGATATTCTTAGGACGAAACCACATATAGAACCAAAGAATGTTGTTTGGAGTTCTTGATTCAAGAAATTCGATCCAAGAATTGACTCCCATAGGAAAAGAAAAATTGTCAAAACGCATTCTTTCTTGCATGGCTTGCACTCGATCATTCAAACAACAGTCGATCACATCTGCTCGAATCAAAGAAGGCGTATGCAAGTGTTCCATCATCCACAACTGCAATATCAGATTACTCTCCTAAAAATATTGTACCCCTCCTTTTACTTCAGTTAAAGCCTTATATATTTCTGTTAAGATCATTGGTACAATGGTGACCTCATATTTTTTCTTGAATAAAGCTATCACCACTGATTGTAGATGAGTATTGATACACCTCTCATCTAACGGGAACACTAAGATACCCAACAAAGCCAGACAAAAAACCTCAAGACGACGTTGTTCCCAGATTTTTTTGGTAGTATTGAATTCATCCCAAAAGCAGTTGAAACCCTCTAAGGACCCAAATCTAGCAAACAAATAGTCCAAGGAAATCCAAGATTGTTTGAGACATCCCAGATGCTTGTTATCTTTTAATCCACAGAGTCGAAGGAATTTCTTACGAGTATGATTGCAGGCTAAAATCATCTGTTGATCTATGTAAGTCAACCGAAACAAACGAGACACTTCTGCCAGGGTAGGAGTGAATTCACAACTTCCAAACCTAAACACCAAATTATTTGGATCCCAGAAAGTCAACGCTGCTTCTATTAGATCCAGACGAGGCGTGAGATCCATGAGTGCTACAAGATTGCCTAACAGTTTCCTCACTTCGTGCTTTTCAGAGTAATTGAATGTGTCCCACCACTTGATCAACTTTTTGGGTACCTTGACAACCATAAGGACTCTAGACTTTGTGGACCGATCCATCCTGTAGTAGCAGATATGAAATTATCTCAAAAATTTAATAAGTGCAAAAGGTTCCCAACCAATGGGATTTTGATGCGGACATACGTCGATGGGACAGACCGCTTCATGACTCCAAATTGCCGAACAGTAACACTGAATAAAATCAGCCTACTTGGCTAACAACTCTAGGTTACGGGGTAAAATATCTAGCCTAAGACTCAGACGAAGGCCAAAATAAAGGTTACCGGACCCACCGAGGATTGCCTACGTATCCCGTCCCGAGGGACGGGAATCAGGTATGCGTAGTTCGTCCAAATTGGACAAATAAAGATTAACTAATAGACTGAACCTAACTTAAGAGACACAACCAAAGACCGATGAATAAAACAAAAATAGAAAAAAAATTGGGTTTTTAATTTGACACCAACAACTATGAAAGAAAAATCTTTTTTTTTTTAATTTTCGAATTATGAATGCATGGAAAAGAGACAAAAGGGTTTTTATTATTAAAGAGACAAAAAATTAAAAATTTATTTCGAAAAGAACCTTTTACATTTTAACTCAGTGTCGCCACTTGACATAAATCGGGGGTGTCAAGTCATATTTGAAAATCCTTTTCAAAAATAGTTTGACTCTATAAACTGATCCGCGAACAAATATTCCGACTAAGGAATTCTGTTGATCGAGGGAAAGGTGTTAGGCACCCCTCGGTCCCGTGGTTCGACCACGGTCGCTTGATAGAGCGTATCGGCTAATTTAACACTACAAATATATAAACCACACAAAACACACAAACAAACATTAAACAAAAATCCAAAACCAAAATAATAATGTTCAGTCCAATTATACAGTCCAAAAATAAAAAAATGCGAGAAAAGAAATCCTATTCTATCCTACGCTAACGTAACTATGCTCCTGCGCTTTACCCGATGCCTCGGGCCTTCATGACGAATGTCTTCCACCAACATAATACGTCAGGGCATTCCCCGGAAAATAGACACAAATCCTTGGGGCATTCCCCGACCAAATAGTACATTTTAATCCAAACACAATAAATTATAAAACGTTCAACACACATTTCACATTCAAATTCAACAAGAAACCTAATCCTTAATTTGCTTACCCGGACCTACATTGGCCTATCCATTTCAACATATCATAATTCCATCACGTTCCATATCAACAATCGAACAAAATTAATCCTAATATACTCTTTTCGTTAAATTTTCAATTCCCTCCCTCCAACTTCCTTTTTATCGATCACGCCATTAAAACTAATAAAATTCATTCCTCAAACAACCAAAGTCACATCATCAAGCGCATGGTCATAACATCAACAACATCGAGCATTCATAATCACAACATCGATATACCAAGTTAAACTGAGATAAGAAGCAAAAGTTGTAGAGATGGACCTTCCGATAATCGACTTTCGTTGATAATAAGAATTAAAGAAGCCCGACCTTGGAATTTTGAATAGAACCTCAACAGCGATGACTCTGACCTCAATATCGAGAAAACTCAAAAAAAACTCCAAAACTAATCTCGATAGACTGATCGATACGAACAGAAAAACCAAACCCCAAAACAGGAACAACACCCAGTAAATCCCGAAGCCCGATTTCCACGACGAAACGCAAAACAGAAGAACCCAAAACTCCAATACACGATAGAACCTGAAAACCAGTATAACCTGAGCTAACAAAATCGTGAGAATGAGAAATTTGGATCGGGTTTTATCGAGCTGGAATAGAATCGAAAACAAATCGAGATTCGCTTGACTGTTTTAAGTTGGCGCAACTCTGGTAACCTCAGCGATGACTGAAAACGACAAAGAAATACCGATTATGATGTATTGCGATGGGTTTGACCAGATTCACGATGGTTTTGATGCATTTCCGGTGAGTTTGTCGCCGGAACAGTAACCAACTCACGAACTCGCGTTCTCTCAGCTCTCACGCCCCTTTGCTTCGTTCTCTCTCTCATTGTTCAACTCCCTCTCTTGTTCAATCTCTCTCAGATCTGGGTATGTGCGTGAGTTTTGGTGAGGAGAATTGTGGAGAAGATGAGGGATATTTGGTGCGAAGAAGAAGAAGGAAAAGAGAAGAGAAAAATGGCAGCCCCTCTCCATCTATGTGCGTCCATTTTTTTTTCCCTTTGTAAAGATGATCAGTGTATATATGTATTAAATGAAGAAAAAAAACAAAACGGAAAAGTGGGGTCCATCAGTGAGTGTCCTCTGGAAATTTCCTGGAAGATGTATATTATATTATGTAAGTGTGTATGGCGTGTGGTAGTGGGGTAGGGTAGGTGCGGTAGTGAGGTGGGGGTAGGGGTAGGGTGTGATGTGGTTTATTTTTATTGGGTAGGTTGTTAGGATAAGATAAAATTACCTAGGGGTTTGTTATTTTTGTCATTTTATGGAGGGATCATTACATGGTCGAGGGCACATGGTAGGATAAGGTAAAAATGAGTAGAAGTGATATCGGGGAGGGACAAAATTAGGTGTCTACATCATGCCCCCTTTGAATGTAAACACGAAGTGTTTTCAGACAAAGAAGTAGACAACGAGACACAATTTTTCCCGACCATTATTTAAAAAGAATGAAGCAGAAGGAAGGAGGGAAACCAAGTCTTGACTTTGGAAATCATACTCTTCCTTAGTTATGAGGGAATCAAGTCACAGGTATCCCCAAGGACTGAAAGAAGAGAGACTATACCGAGTTGGAGAGTCGAGTGAGGCCCTGTTGAGGTCCGGTCCGCGGCTCTGTCATTACATCAAAAAAGAAAATTACATGTTAAAACATAAATGAATTTACAAAGACCTATCTATGCAGCTTCTTTTGAAGTATTGACTTGAGTTTCATCACCCTATTCTTCAGGCGGGCTCCTGACTTGCAATTTCTTCAACTTGTTGACTACTTTCAGTTTCTTCAACCTATTCTCCAGGTGGGATCCTGACTTGCTATTTTTCAATCTGTTGACTATCAACTTGTTTTCCCTGCTCTTCAGGAGGGATCCTGACTTTTGGTTTCATCATCTTTCGATTTCATCACCCTATTCTTCAGGCGAGCTCCTGAAACGAAAATCAAAACTAGAACAAAAATTAATCAAAATCAAAACTAGAACTAAAACTATCCCACCCAAAGATTATCATAAGGCAGTATTTCATTTTTGAAAGTGTGGTCTCATTTTTCAGGAGGGACCCGAACATAAAGTAAAATCCCATTTTTCAAGAGGGTCCTGAACTGAAAGTAAATTTCCATTTTTCAGGAGGGTCCTGAGTAGAAAGTAAAGTCCCATTTTTCATGAGGGTAAAGTCCCATTTTTCAGGAGGGTCCTTAGCAGAAAGTAAAATCCCATTTTTCAGGAGGGTCCTGAATAAAAAGTAAAGTCCCATTTTTCAGGAGGGTCCTGAACAGAAAGTAAAATCCCATTTTTCAGGAGGGTCCTGAACAAAAAGTAAAGTCCCATTTTTCAGGAGGGTCCTGAACAGAAAGTAAAATCCCATTGTTCAGGAGGGTCCTGAACATAAAGTAAAATCCCACGGATGTGCATTTCCAATGGTAGCTGAATTAAGTGAAGCGAATATGCCCCTATTTCTACAAAGAAAATTTGTCAGTTAAAAACTTAGTGGTGGCTTGCAGCTCTTGACTTCTTAGGTATCTTCCCCAGCACTCGTTCCTTTCATCTTTGTTCCAAATCGCTGACACTTGCCCTGTCTTGCCGTATCATTGACTCGGATCCAGATTGAGGGAAATGAGTTCTGACTCGAACAATGGGTTTCCATTTTACCATGCCTCTGAGGTGCACCCTTTTCCCAAATCTGAATGCTTCCACGAATCCAACAGCCTGTCGGTTGATAGACTTCCTTTGCTTCGTGTTGAATTACGATCATATTTCTTTCATGTGCTGGTCCTTGGCTTTTCCTCATATAATTGGAAAGACTGGAAGTAAATTTTGAAATCCTTTCTCGCTTGTTTTGACACAGACTTGACTTAAAATGTAAAGAAATGATAGTGACTTTTATTTTGATAAATGACATAAAAAGACAAAAAGCATGAATATGTAAATGAAAGAAAAGGGCAATGTCCCATATTCAAAAAGAAAACTTATCTGAATACGGCAACCAACACCAATGAGTATGCCATGCATTTTGAATTAAGTTGTCTGATCTTCCTATCCAAACTCCCCATTTGTTGTTGAGTTCGTGCCTTTGCCGCGGAGCCGCTTATTCAAATCCATTGGACTCATACATCACATTCAATTGACGACATCTTAAAAGACTTTCACCAACAAATCTCTTTCTTTTAACTTTTCACTTTTCTCTTGAACTCGCCATCGCCTTACGATGCCCATGAGGGTTTTCACCAATAAGACTCTCTCATTTTTATTTATCTCCACTCACCATCGGCTTATGGTGCCTGCGAGGGTTTTCACCAATAAGACTTTCTCATTTTCATTTCTCTCAACTCACCATCGCCTTATGATGCCCGCGGGGGTTTTCACCAATAAGACTCTCTCATTTTGTATTTCTTTCCCAATTTCTTATGCTAAGGGAGACAAGTGGTACCTCACAATGTATAATCATATCTATTGCATACTTAGACTTAACATTATCAAAAATTGATCCGAAGGACTTTCTTTGGTTGTAACTTGGCCTTCGGATAAGGTTAGAAAAGGATGGCAAAAGGTTCAAACGACACTTGAAGTGGGGGTGGGACTTCCAACTTTTGGAATCGACCTAAACAACACATTAACTCATGCCCCAGTTTTTGTTAACTGGGTGACTCTAAAATCTTTATTCAGTTGGACCGATCCCGAAATAGGGCAACCTACGTTTCTCACTCCCGAGAGAGGAGAATCAGGTCGCACGTAGTTCCATAAGCTTGTTCTTTGTTTTGATTTGATTTTTTTTTCTGAACTTTTTCTTTTATTCTTATTTTCTTGACATTTATCTTTAACTCTATTTTGATTCCAAAAGAGGGATATGAAAGAAAAAATAAAATGAAGCTCAAACGGGTAAACAAAGGATGACACAATGTTTGGATAAAAGAATTAAATGCCTTCATCATATCAATCTTCAAAAATGCAAGTACTAAACATGCAATAAAATCAACAAAGGATAAAATATCATACATAATATCTTTTGACCGCATCAGCATTGATAGCCATTTCTTCCATTTAGCCTTCAATATCTGTCAAATAGAAGGCTCCATTGGGCAACACTTTCTTCACAACGAAGGGACCTTGCCAGTTAGGGGAGAACTTGCCTTTCGCTTCAACCTGGTGAGGAAGGATACGTTTCAATACCAACTGACCAACTTCAAAATTCCTGGGACGGACCTTTTTGTTATACGCTCGAGCCATCCTCCTTTGATACAACTGGCCATGACACACATACGTTAGCCTTTTTTCCTCAATCAAACTAAAATGTTCCAGTCAGGTTTTGACCCATTCGTCATATTCAATCTCTGCTTCTACAATGACTCGAAGAGAGGGAATTTCAACTTTTGCAGGGATGACTGCTTTTGTCCCATACACCAATAAATATAGAGTTGCCCCTATTGAAGTGCGAACTGTGGTGCGATAACCTAGCAATTCAAACGACAACTTTTCATGCCACTGTCTAGACACTTTTACCATTTTTCGCAGTATTTTTTTTATATTATTATTGGCGGCTTCTATAGCACCATTGGCCTTTGAGCGATATGGAGTCGAATTTTGATGTGCGATCTTAAACTGTTGACACACTTCTTGCATCAAATGACTATTGAGATTGGCAGCATTGTCTGTAATGATCATCTTAGGAATTCAAAACCTACAAATAATGTTGGCATGAACAAAATCTACCACAGCCTTCTTTGTCACTGACTTGAAAGTTACTGCTTCTACCCACTTTTTGAAGTAATCAATGGCTACCAAAATGAATCTATGTCCATTTGATGCCTTCGGCTCAATCGGTCTAATCACATCCATTCCCCAAGACACAAACGACCATAGAGCGGCCATTGCATGCAACTCAGCAGGAGGAGAACGTATCAGATCACCGTGTACCTGACATTGATGATACTTTCGAACAAATCGAATAAAATCCATCTCCATAGTAAGCCAGTAATAACCTGCTCGAAGAATCTTCTTTGACAAGACATGACCATTCATATGCGCGCCGCATACTCCAGAGATTATTTCAACCATGATTTCTGAGGCTTCTCTTGCATCTACACACCTCAAAAGTCCCAGATCTGGGGTTCTCTTATATAAGATCCCCCAACTTAAGAAAAATCCACTAGCCAAATGCCTAATAGTCCTCTTTTGATCGTTGGTGGCATATGTTGGGTATTCTCTAAACTGAATGTATCGCTTGATATCCAAGAACCTGGGCTCTTCTTCAACCGCATTACAGTAAGCATGCTGATCACAATTCTGTATATGCACTGGATCGATGTAGGCTTTATCAGGATGTTGGAGCGTTGAAGACAGAGTGGCTAAAGCATCAACAATTTCATTATGAATCCTTGGAATATGCCTAAATTTTACTAACACAAACCGTAGACATAGATCCTGCAAGCATTGTCGATACGGGATAAGCTTCAAATCTCGTGTCTCCCAATAGCCTTGAATTTGATGGACGAGCAAATCCGAATCCCCCAACACCAATAATTCCTGGACTCCCAAATCAACAGCTAACCTCAAACCAAGAATGCAAGCTTCATACTCTGCTATGTTGTTAGTACAGTAAAATCAATGTTGTACTGTTACCGGGAAATGTTGTCCCGATTCAGAGATAAGAACCGCACCTATTCTGACTCCTTTCATATTGACAGCTCCATCGAAGAACAACTTCCAACCTGGATCAGCATCTATAATGACTTCATCGACACACGACACTTCTTCATTAGGAAAATATATCTTTAATGGCTCGTACTCTTCATCGATGGGATTCTCAGCAAGATGATCTGCCAAGGCATGGGCTTTCATGGTGGTTCGAGTCACATATACAATGTCGAACTCGGTAAGCAATATTTTCCACTTTGCCAATCGACCTGTCGGCATAGGCTTTTGAAAGATATACTTCAAAGGATCTATGCGGGAGATGAGATAAGTAGTATAAGATGAGAGATAATGCTTCAACTTCTGTGCTACCCAAGTTAGGGCACAACACGCCGTTTCAAGAAGAGTATACCTGGCCTCATATGCGGTGAACTTCTTGCTAAGATAATAAATAGCCTGCTCTTTTTTGCCTGTGATATCATGTTGACCCAGGACACAACCGAAAGAATTTTCCATGACTGATAAATATAATATCAAAGGCCTACCAGGCTCCGGTGGTACCAGCACGGGCGAATTTGACAAATATCTTTTGATTCTGTCGAACGCTTCCTGACATTCTTCAGTTCATTCTACCGCAACACTCTTTTTTAGCAATTTGAATATGGGCTCACAAGTGGTTGTGAGTTGAGAAATAAACCTGATAATGTAGTTCAGTCTACCAAGCAAACTTATCACCTCCGTCCTATTCTTAGGCGGGGGAAAATCTTGAATGGCTTTGATTTTTGAGGGATCCAATTCAATCCCCTGACGGCTGACCATAAACCCCAACAGCTTTCCATACGGAACTCCAAATACACATTTTGCCGGGTTGTGCTTGAGATTATACCTGCGAAGCCTTTCAAAGAACTTTCTTAAATCTTTAACATGGTCGGCCCGACTTTTTGACTTAATAATCACATCATCCACGTATACCTCAATCTTCTTATGCATCATATCATGAAACATAGTGGTCATGGCTCTCATGTATGTTTCTCTAGCATTCTTCTAACCGAATGACATCACTCGATAACAATAGGTCCCCCATGGTGTGATAAAAGATGTCTTCTCCGCGTATTCATCATCCATAATGATCTGGTGATATCCGATATAGCAATCCACAAAAGAGGCAACCTCATGTTTAGCACAGTTTTCTAGCAAAATATGGATGTTGGGAAGTGGAAAATCATCTTTCGGACTTGCTCTGTTCAAATCATGGTAATCAACACACACTAGAATTTTGCCATCTTTCTTTGGTACGGGAACAACATTGGAAAACCACATGGGATAACGAGCCACTCGAATTACTTTGGCTTCAAGTTGTTTCATGATTTCCTCTTTGATTTTAACACTTACATCAGTTTTAAACTTCCTCAACTTCTGTTTGACAGGAGGAAACGCGGGATCAGTTGGCAATTTGTGAGCCACTAATTCAGTGCTTAAACCAGGCATATCATCATAAGACCATGCAAAAACATCCTTATAATCAATTAATTCTTGAATCATTCCATCTTTTAGCTGTGGCAAAGCATGTACACTGATTTTAGTTTCCCTAACATCTTCTTGATTCCCTAGATTTATTAGCTCAGTCTCATTCAAATTTGGATTCGGTTTGTCTTCAAACTATTCCAACTCTTTGCTTATTTCTTCTAGTGCTTCTTCTTCATCATATTCCCCATCCTGCTTCATTACATCTTGATTAGTTTGGATTTTAAGATCAGGCTGAAAATTCCATATGCATGTCATGTCATTAGAATCTGCATAAAGAGAACTGTATAAAAAAAAGAAAAAAAAATATATTAGACACGAAACAAAAGGGACATTGCATTTCATTAAATGAAAAGATAGAAGGGTTTAAACATAGATGCCAACATAACATAAACAAACTAAAATCCAAATTACAACCCTGAAATAACTCGGATAAACAGATGCCAACATAACATAAACAAACTAAAATCCAAATTACAACCCAGAAATAACTCGGATAAACAGAAAGAACAACAAAATAAACTACCAAAACTCCCTCCTGACGGGGCAAGGAGTGACTTCCTAATTATTGATCCGGACAGCTGGACCTATGAATTGCACGTCTGCCATACTGGTACCTTCTCCTTCTTCGACCATATCAACTTCAATAAAAAGGTTCTGGTAGTCATCAACCAATTCAACTTCAAATTCCACATGCTTCGTGACACCGCTCTTAACAAATGATTCACTGAGTAGTGACATTGGGCGAGGGAGTGACCATGTTTCCTTTTTCCTTCCCTTGGCTTTCTTCAGATCTTCGGTCGTGGGCTCAAAACCTAGACCAAACGTGCCCACGTTCTTACTCGGACATATGGGATGAACTATATCGTGCAGAGATGCTCCCAAACCCTTTCCTGGCTCAAAGCCGTATTTCCAAAGTTCACTCACTATCATGATAGAAGCGAAAGACAATTTTGGTCCCGGTATAACCTGCCATTCAAGGATACGATTCACTGGCACTGTATCAAAAATTTGATAGACGAATGTCTCCTTTATGTTATTTACCTCAATATGAGACAAGGGAGAATCTTCGCAGGAGGACAAATCTCCTTCACCGTGAATAACCACTTCTTTCCTGTCATGCTCAAACTTAATCATTTGGTGCAGTGTAGATGCAACCGCCTTGGCCTTTTGGATCCACGACCTTCCCAACAACAGATTGTAAGAGGAGTCTATATTCAATACTTGAAACTCTATGGAGAACTCAACAGGCCCTATGATCAACATTAGTTCTATTTCGCCAATGGATTTTGATTTTGCACCATCGAAAGCCCCGGCACATACATTGTTGGGCCTGATCCTCTCAGCACCAATATTCAACTTTTGCAAAGTAGAAATAGGGAAGATATTTGCACCTGAACCTCCGTCAATCATAACATGAGTGACGTAGAACTCTTCGCACTTCACTGTAATGTAAAGGCCCCGGTTATGCCCTGTACCTTCAACAGACAATTCATCGTCAGAAAAGCTGATCCGATTGACCTCAAAGATTTTTCCAACCATTTTCTCAAGTTGATTTACTGTAATCTCCCTAGGAACATATGCTTCATTTAATACCTTCAGTAAAATATCACGATGCTCCTTGGAGTGCAACAACAAAGATAAGAGGGAAATTTGAGTAGGGGTTTTCTTCAACTGGTCTATTATTGAATACTCTGGCAATTTCATCTTTTTCAAAATTCGGCTTCTTCTTCGGTGATAGGCTTTTTGATAGATGACGGTCCACTTACAATTGACTTGGAATTTCTTAAAATTTCAGGCACGAAGCATCTTCCTGACCGAGTCAAACCAACTACCTCATCTTCATCTTCCACTACTTCTTTCCCGTGATAGGTCCTCACAGTCCGCCCATAATTCCAGGAAACCATTTTCATATCAACTATCGAAGGTTGGGTTACCGGTTTGAGGATAATAGGCGCATCCAGTGCTCCTTTAACCGTCTAGATGGGCTTACTCGGAGCTCCTACCACTGTTAACTTAGGTTTATCCTGACTTAAATCAACATACCTTCTGGGCACCTTGCACCGTGATCAGAGGTTTATTTGTGCTTTCTTGGGCTTTATCTTCTCTCATACCTTCTTGGCTCAATGACATTGCTTTCAAAGACTCTGCTACATTCACCGATTTCTCCTCAATGGTCTGTATCTTGACAATAGGCTTATAACACCTTGAAGACTCTTTCCCGTCATATATCAATTCTAACATATTGGTTTCAGCATGGGTTGGCAGCGGATTCTGGTTAAATTTCTGACCCTTCGGGGCCTGGACCAGTATCTGATTTGTGTCAATTAAATCTTGGACAACTCTCTTTAAATGCCAGCATTTCTCGATATCATGGCCTGGCATGTCAGAATAGTATGCATACCTTAAAGAATAATCGAGATTCCTCGGCGGTGGATTTGAAAGCCTTCCTTGAATTGGGCTTAAGACCTTCAACTTTCTCAACCTATCAAACAAGCTAGCATATGACTCCCCAAGAGGTGTGAATTGATTTTTGACCGCCTTCTCTTTCTTATACTCGGGCCTAGGTTGAAAGCCGATTCTGGAGGGGTTTTGGTAATTCGATGGAGCGGATGGGCAATTTTTTTGAGCTTGCACGCGCCATTGCGGGTAAGAAGAGGTTTGGGCATATGGCTGTGCACTATACATTGGGTACGGGGTGGAGAAATAGAATATAAAGGATTTTGTGGAGGGTAGTAATGGTGGGGAGGAATATATGGAGCTTGGGCGTAGAGTTAGGCTTGGGATTGGGGATAGGGGCGAGATTGTCTTTTGGGATAGGAATGGGTTCCAGCTACGACATTCGCCACGTCCTCTTTCTTCTTTTTACCTATGAATGCGCCAGATCCACCTTGAATCGCTTGTGTGGTGACTTTCAATGCGGCAAAACTCACTATTCGGCCGGTCTTGATTCCGTCCTCTATCATCTCCCCCATTTTGAGGACTTCAATAAAAGACTTTCCCATTGCTGGAAGTAAATGTTTAAAATAGGTCTCATCCTGTGCCTGAATGAAAACCTCTACCAACTTACTTTCTTTCATTGGAGGCTTTACCCTGGAAGCCTGTTCACGCCACCTTCTCGCGTATTCCCTAAAACCTTCAGTGCTTTTCTTCTTTATGTTGACCAAAGATTTTTTGTTCGGAATCAGGTCGATGTTATACTGAAAATATTGCACAAACTCAGAAGCTAAGTCATCCCAGTTGTTCCACTTGTCAATATCTTGATCGATAAACCATTCTAAAGCCAGATCAGAAAGACTCTCGCCAAAGAAAGCCATGAGCAGCACTTTTCTTCCTCCTGCAGCCCTCAATTGGTTGCAATAATATCTCAAGTGTGCCACGGGATCACCGTGCCCTGCATACTTCTCGAACTTGGGCATTTTAAAACCGAGGGGAAGGTTGATGTCTGGGAACATGCAAAGATCTTTATAGGAAACACTCTTATAACCTCCGATTCCCTGTATATTCCTCATAGCCTATTCTAAACTTTTCAACTTCCATGCTATGACTTCCTATTCCTCTATTGCGATAGGTTTCTCCATATCAAATGGAAATGTAGGTGGATGAGTATACCCATACGATTCATTCATTCTCAAAGTAGGCTCCGGGGTATAATACTGACTATCTGGAGCCTTCAATACTGGCTCACTGACAGACCGAGGAAGCCCCATTGTTGGACGCAAAACATATGTGGGAGCTTCAGGTGGTGGCAGAGCCACGAATACCGGTGTGATCGGTGGCGCCGACTGAGCAGCGGGTCTTGATTGGGGAGCTGCCAAGGGCACACTAGAACTGCCAGGATAATAATGTCGCGAAGTGAATCCTGGCACGTGCTCAGGTGACTCAGTAGGAGCAGAGAATTGCGCCTGAGAGAGTGGTGGGCAATTAGAGATATTCCCAAGACCTTCAGGGAGCGGAGGAGGAGGCATTCCGCTGGCCATGCCCAGTGCAAATCTATCAATTGTTGCCTGAGCCTCATTACCTCATCATTATGTTCTGAATTTTCTTCCCTGTGATCCTGATCTGGGTCAATGAGCGAATTTTCAATCTTCCTGTTAGCCATGGCGAGCTTTGCTTTTGATCTAGTGAAGTATGGGTGACTAGCCAGAGTGCTGTAAACCTACCACTTCAATCTGAAGGAACATGCTCATCAAAGATGACCTCCATTAGTATTAGGGTACATAACAAGCATGGGAATCATATTGGTAAAATTGTCCTAAATTCATGTTCATTTCTACCAGCTTTTGAGGGTAGCGAGGTCATTTTAACATCATCCCGATTTTTATCTATACTTATTTGCTTCTTTCCTCCAAACACACCCCTTTTTTTTTTCGCCCTCCTTTCCCTCTTTCTTATTTTTTATTTTTTTTTCTTATCAGTCTCTATTTTTTTTCCTTTATTGTCTCATCATCCTTTCTTTCTTTTCTTCTCTCGCTATCTAACTTCATTTTATCATTCTTTATGGCTTTTGATTTTTTTTCTTTAAAAGAGGAAAAATAATGAAAAACAATGAAACAAAATGATTAGATCGAACCCAAAAGTAGGTTGCTTACGTATCATGTTGTACATGAATCAGATCTTGCGTAGTTCGGGCTGCATATGCATAAACATCACACAATTGAAGGTTTTTTTTTCACAAAAAACAAAAACAAGTAAACAAAAGAAAGACGTAACATCAACATTTCGATGAAAGAAACAACAAAACATACAACGAATTTAGGACCACTTTAAAACCAAACAACAAATAGAAAACAACATTCTAAATCCCTAACGACATCCGTGCAATAACTAATAAAGACCCGAATATAAAAAACAACTTGACTTCGACTTAACACAGACACCACCCTACAATGACAGAAACATAAAAGACTCAAAACTACATAAAGATAAGACATGTTCTTTCAAACTGACACTCTGTGTGATGTCCCCGGCTGAGATGAACCTATCTATGAAGTCCCCTCTTTTCCACTCAGACTTTGCAACATATCCTGCAACGACGTTTTGATACCCGGGAACAAATTTCTCGCCCGTATCCCCGCCTCTTGGATATTACACCTGTAAAGGTTTCTCTGACACCTATCCACAGTTATGATCAAACGTGACAACTGAACTCTCAAAAACTCAACCTTGGCACCCGGATCTTCTTGCTCATCATCCTCTACAATGATTTCTTCCCGTATTTCCCCTCTAAGTTGTGCTAGTAAGGGTCTACTAATGCCATGGGACAGAGATTGTAGCCAGATTTCATAGTTTTGAGTACATCCTGGATTTTCCTCGAGAGTATCGACACCTAGCTTTATCGCGTTATTCCAGAATTGCTCATATTTGCTTTCCCCCATGGCTTGGTCTTTAAAGTACTCTACATCCTTTAGAAGGTCCATTATTGGCGGGACGTCTTGCATCCTACCCAACTGACGCATCACCCTTCTTGGACTGTAAGGCCTAGTGCAGTTAAGTCCTATCAAAACTAGAAAGAGTTGCATTTGAGATCCAATCCAGATCTTCTTAGGATGAAACCATTTATAGCACCAAAGAATGTTGTTCGGAGTTCTTGATTCGAGAAATTCGATCCAAGAATTGACTCTCATAGGAAAAGAAAATTTGTCAAAACGCATTCTCTCTTGCATGGCTTGCACTCGATCATTCAAACAACGGTCGATCACATCTTCTCTAATCAAAGAAGGCGTATGCAAGTGCTCCATCATCCAAAACTGCAATATCTGATTACTCTCCTAAAAAAATTGTAACCCTCTTTTTACTTCAGTTAAAGCCTTATATATTTCTGTTAACATCACTGGTACAATGGTAACCTCATCTTTTTTCTTGAATAAAGCTATCGCCAATGATTGTAGATGAGTATTGATACACCTCTCATCTAACGGGAACACTAAGATACCCAACAAAGCCAGACAAAAAACCTCAAGACGACGTTGTTCCCAGATTTTTTTGGTAGTACAGAATTCATCCCAAAAGCAGTCGAAACCCTCTAAGGACCCAAATCTAGCAAACAAATAGTCCAAGGAAATCCAAGATTGTTTGAGACATCCCAGATGCTTGTTATCTTTTAATCCACAGAGTCGAAGGAATTTCTTACGAGTATGATTGCGGGCTAAAATCATCTATTGATCCATGTAAGTCAACCAAAACAAACGAGACACTTCTGCCAAGGTAGGATTCTATTCACAACTTCCAAACCTAAACACCAAATTATTTGGATCCCAGAAAGTCAACTCATCTTCTATTAGATCCGAACGAGGCGTGAGATCCATGAGTGCTACAAGATTGCCTAACAGTTTCCTCACTTCGTGCTTTTCAGAATAATTGAACGTGCCCCACCACTTGATCAACTTTTTGGGTACCTTGACAACTATAAGGACTCTAGACTTTGTGGACCGATCCATCCTGTAGTAGCAGATAAGAAATTATCTCAAAAATTTTATAAGAGCAAAAGGTTCCCAACCAATGGGATTTTGATGTGGACATACGTCGATGGGATAGACCGCTTCATGACTCCAAATCGCCGAACAGTAACACTAAATAAAATCAGCCTACTTGGCTAACAACTCTAGGTTACGGGGTAAAAGATCTAGCCTAAGACTAAGACGAAGGCCAAAATAAAGGTTACCGGACCCACCAAGGGTTGCCTACATATCCCGTCCCGAGGGACGGGAATCAGGTATGCGTAGTTTGTCCATATTGGACAAATAAAGATTAACTAACAGACTGACCCTAACTTAAGAGACACAACCAAAAACCGATCAATAAAAGAAAAATAGAAAAAAATTGGGTTTTTAATTTGACACCAACAACTATGAAAGATTTTTTTTTTCTTTTAAATTTTCGAATATTGAATGCGTGGTAAAGGAATAAATATTTTTTTTTCTTTTGATATTTTCGTTATAAAATCTCCTATTGTAAAAAAAATCTTTTTTTTTCTTGAAATTTTTGAATTGTGAAAAATAAAAGCCATAAAGAACTCTAAAAACTACAAAACTCTTTTGGACTAATTTTTTTTTTCACACACTTTACTTTCTAACACATGCTTTACCCCACATCAGTCTGTCAAATGACCACGTTATCCTCAAAGATGCAACATTTAGCACGTAGGAATGCTTTAGAGGTAAGTCTCCTACAAAGGACCAAGTGGACCCCTCTAGGTCTCAATATGATGCACATAAGAATGACCTAAAGGCTGACCTACGTTGTGGTTTACTAACAAGGTCGTTCGGTGGAGCATATGGTTGATAGTGGTTGCTTTGCATTCCACCTACTCTATACATCCAACGGCTCCCCCCTAAAATAAAGGTGACTCAACTAGAGTTCGTGCGCATGACGTGCGCTCCGAGACTTGTTGCGGAAAGAATTGACTCGGGTTATGCAAATGATGCCAGATATAAAGCGGTAACACATAGGATAAATATTGTAAACAAAGAGCACGAAAATGCACAAAAGTGAAAACACAAACAAAAATCACAAACAATGCTTATACACTCGTAATTCCAAACAAAGCCGATACGACTCCAAAAAAAAGCTCGGATTCTGAAATACTCCCCAGCAGAGTAGCTAGAGCTGTCACACCCCTTTTTTTTAACTCCAAAAATATATGTTTTTAAGTTTGAAAGGGTTTTTATTAATAAAGTGACAAAAGATTAAAAATTTATTTCGAAAATTGGGTGTGCCAAGTCACCTTTGAAAATCCTTTTCAAAAATAATTTGACTCTATAAACTGATCCGCAAACATAGATTCCGACTAAGAAATTCTGTTGATCGAGGGGAAGGTGTTAGGCACCCCTCGGTCCCGTGGTTCGACCACGGTCGCTTGATAGAGCGTATTGGCTAATTTAACACTAAAAATGTATAAACCACACAAAACACACAAACAAACATTAAACAAAAATCCAAAACCAAAATAATAATGTTCAGTCCAATTATACAGTCCAAAAATAGAAAAATGCGAGAAAAGAAATTCTATTCTATCCTACGCTAACCTAACTACGCTCCTGCGTTTTACCCGATTTCTTGGGCCTTCATCACCAATGTCTTCCACCAACATAATACGTCGGGGAATTCCCCGAAAAATAGACACAAATCCTCGGGGCATTCCCCGGCCAAATAGTACATTTTAATCCAAACACAATAAATTATAAAACATTCAACACACATTTCACATTCTAACATTCAACAAGACACTTAATCCTAAATTTGCTTACCCGAACCTACATTGGCCTATCCATTTCAACATATCATAATTCCATCACGTTCCATATCAACAATCGAACAAAATTAATCCTAATCTACTCTTTTCGTTAAATTTTCGATTCCCTCCCCCCAACTTCCTTTTTATCGATCACGCCATTAAAACTAATCAAATTTATTCCTCAAACAACCAAAGTCACATCATCAAGCGCATGGTCATAACATCAACAACATCGAGCATTCATAATCACAACATCGATATACCAAGTTAAAATAAGATAAGAAGCAAAAGTTGTAGAGATGGACCTTCCGATAATCGACTTTCGTTGATAATAAGAATTAAAGAAGCCCGACCTTGGAATTTTGAATAGAACCTCAACAGTGACGACTCTGACCTCAATATCGAGAAAACTAAAAAAAACTCCAAAACTGATCTCGATGGACTGATCGATACGAACAGAAAAACCAAACCCCGAAACAGGAACAACACCCAATGAATCTCGAAGCCCGATTTTGACGACGAAACGCAAAACAGAAAAACCCAAAACTCCAATACATGACAGACCCTGAAAACCAGTATAACCTGAGCTAACAAAATCATGAGAATGAGAAATTCGGACCGGGTTTTAACGAGCTGAAATAGAATCGAAAACAAATCGAGATTCACTTGACTGTTTTAAGTTGGCGCAACTCAGGTAACCTCAGCGATGACTGAAAATGACAAAGAAATACCGATTATGATGTATTGCGATGGGTTTGACCAGATTCGTGATGGTTTTGATGCATTTTCGGTGAGTTTGTCGCCGGAACAGTAACCAACTCACGAACTCGCATTCTCTCAGCTCTCACACCCCCCTCTGCTTCGTTCTCTCTCTCGTTGTTCAACTCTCTCTCTTGTTTAATCTCTCTCAGATCTGGGTGTGTGCGTGAGTTCTGGTGAGGAGAATTATGGAGAAGATGATGGATGTTTGGTGCGAAGAAGAAGAAGGAAAAGAGAAGAGAAAAATGACGTCCCCTCTCCTCCTATGTGCGTCCGTTTTTTTTCCTTTTCTAAAGATGATTAGTGTATGTATGTATTCAATGAAGAAAAAAAACAAAAGGACAAAGTGGGGTCCATCAGTGAGTGTCCTCTGGAAATTTCCTGGAAGATGTATATTATATTGTGTAAGTATGTATGGCGTGTGGTAGTGGGGTAGGGTAGGTGGGGTAGTGAGGTAGGGGTAGGGGTAGGGTATGATGTGGTTTATTTAGATTGGGTACGATGTTAGGATAGGATAAAATTAGCTAGGGGTTTGTTATTTTTGTTATTTTTTGGAGGGATCATTACACGGTCGAGGGCACATGGTAGGATAAGGTAAAAATGAGTAGAAGTGATATCGGGGAGGGACAAAATTAGGTGTCTACACCTGGTTTTCAACATGAATTGCATAAAAAGTGTTTCGGCATTGGAAGGAATGCTTTGTGTATATTCTACTCATATTCGTCGAGGGATCCACACATTCAAGTTATGGATACTGAAAGACTACGATGGCAAGGAATCTTGGAATCGATTGTTTACTATATGTCACACCCCTATTTTGACTCCAAAAAAATTCGATTGTAAGTTTCAAAAGGGTTTTTATTAAGTGACAAAAAATTAAAAATTTATTTCGAAAAGGACAATTTATATTTAAACTCAGAGTCTCCACTTAGCATAAGTCGAGTGTGACAAGTCACCTATGGACATCCTTTTTCAAAACAGTTTTGACTCTGTAAAACTGATTTGCGAACAGAGATTCCTACAAAGGAATTCTGTTGACTGAGGGGAAGGTGTTAGGCATCCCTCGATCCCGTGGTTCAACCACGGTCGCTTGGTGAAGCATATCGACTAATTTGACATTACAAATGTATAAACCAACACAAAACAATCAATCAAACAAACAAAACAAAACAAGTCCAAACAAATAGCGTTCAGTCCAATTATACAGTCCCAAAATTAGAAAAATCTAAAAATATAAACCTACTCTATTCTAGGCTAATCCTAAACTATGCTCCACTGCTATCTCCACCCGATGTTCCGGGCCTTGATGGTGCGCCGTCTTTAAGTACATGATACTTCGGGGCAATCCCCGGATAAATCAATACAAATTTCTCAGGGCATTCCCCGGCCAAATGAGTACAATTTCAATTTTTGTGCGATAAAACAAATCCACTCAACACATATCTCAAACATTCTACCAATTTCACAATCCCTAAGTTTCCTACCCCCTACCATTTTCCTAATGATTCACGGCCTAAAACATGAGACTATAGAACTTTAACAAAGTCGACATTTATTTCAAAATCAGGCAATCATCACTGAACCAACATAAACCAATATTCACTTTTAACAACTTTCTATCTTTTCCCCAAAAATCCATCTTAACCCCAAATCAACTACGTGATTAATAGACTTCACACCAGAACTAAACAATGGAATAATGACGAGTAAAAAAAATCGTCTCAACCAAAATCAACCAAAACTCACACCATTCAAAAATATTCATGAAAAAGAGAGATAAGAGATATAGAATTGGACCTCAATCGTTGATTTTATTCCAACCAATCAGTGATGGATCGAAATTCTCGGAGCAACGGAACCTCAACCCAAGTGGAACCTCAACGTCGAACCCGCAACTTGAATAAAAAATCACAAAAAGTAGAGAGAAATATGGACTGAAATCCGGTGAACCAACTAGACCCGAACTGAAAAACGCGGAACAAAGAAAACCAGATCGGATTGGACGGAATCTGAGATGAACCAAAGTTGGGTTAACTGTCTCTCTATAGTTGGAGCTCCGACTAACTCGGCAGTCAACAAAGTGGGGTCTCTCGACTAGGTTTCGCCGGAAAAACCAAAAAAAAATAAGAGAAAATTTTGGGGTTTTGAAGCCGGTTTTGATCGTTGACAGAGCTCCGGCGATCGACGCCCAAAAACAATTGAAATAATCAGTTTCGGCGATGGGTTCGCCGAAAAACTCAGAACCCCTGTCTCCCCTTCTCGATCTACTATCTCTCTCCCTTTGTTACTCTCCCTCACTCTTCGCTACTCCCTTTTTCTATGTGTGTGCGTGCAGATTAGTGTATAAGTGAGAGCTGAGAGTTCCTTTTTCGTTTCTCCTCCCTGGAAAAAAATGACCAGCTGTGCGTATGTATGTTGGTGTCAATCCGCGGAAAAAAAATGAAGAATGTGTGTAGTGTGTATGAACTGTGTGTGATATGTGTTAATCCATGAAAAAAATTTGAAGTTTTCTCTTTTCTCCTCTACTGTGAGAGAATGATTTTTGTATGTCCTCTCCTATGTGGTCACGAAATTGGAAGAAAAATCCCCCCCAAAGGAATCCGATGGTGAGTGGGGTATTAAGGTGGGGTAGGGGTAGGTTGTGATGTGGTTTATTTTGATTGGGTAGGTTGTTAGGATAAGATAAATTAGTTAGAGATATTGTTTTTGTTTATTTTTGTATTTTTGTGGGGAATAATTAAATGGGTGAGGGTACACTGTAGGATAAAGTAAAAATGGGTAAAAACGATATTGGGGAGGGACGAAATTAGGTGTCTACATCATGCCCCCTTTGAATGTAAAAATGAAGTGTTTTCATACAAAGAAGTAGACAGCGAGACCAAATTTTGACCCGACCATTATTCAAAGAAAGAAACAGAAGGAAGAATGACAACTGGGTCTTGACTTAAGACATCCTACCTACCCAAGTTATGAGAGAATCAAGTCAAGGGTATTTTAAAGGATTGGAAGAGAAGTGAACTATATCGAGTTGGAGAGTCGAGTGCGGTTCCATCGATGTTCCGGTTCGCGACTCATTCATTACATCAAAAAATGAAAATTACCTGTTAAAACATAAATGAAATTACAAAATCCTATCTATACAGCTTCTGTTGGCTCTTGACTCAATTTTTATCACCCTATTCTTCAGGCGGGCTCCTGACTTGCAATTTCTTTCAACTTGTTGCTTGGCTTTCAATTACTTCGCTTTGTTGCTTGACTTTTCTTTTCTTCACCCTATTCTCCAGGCGGGCTCCTGACTTGCTATTTCATCACTTTGTTGCTTGACTTTTCATTTCTTCACTCTGTTCTCCAGGCGGGCTCCTGACTTGCTATTTCATCACCCTGTTCCTCAGGCGGGCTCCTGAAACCCAAAATTAAAACTAGAACGAAAATTATCCCAAACAAAAATTATAGTAAAATAGTATTTCATTTGAAAGCGTGGTCCCATTTTTCAGGAGGGTCCTGAATAGAAAGTAAAGTCCCATTTTTAGGAGGGTCCTGAACATAAAGTAAAATCCATTTTTCAGGAGGGTCCTGAACATACAGTAAAATCCATTTTTCAGGAGGGTCCTGAACATAAAGTAAGATCCCATTTTTCAGGAGGGTCCTGAACATAAAGTAAATTCCCATTTTTCAGGAGGGTCCTAAACTGAAAGTAAAATCCCATTTTTCAGGAGGGTCCTGAACATAAAGTAAAATCCTATTTTTCAGGAGGGTCCTGAACATAAAGTAAAATCCCATTCTTCAGGAGGGTCCTGGACTGAAAGTAAAATCCTATTTTTCAGGAGGGTCCTGAATTGAAAGTAAATTCCCATTTTCCAGGAGGGTCCTGAACATGAAGTAAAATCCCATTTTTCATGAGGGTCCTGAATTGAAAGTAAAGTCTCACGGATGTGCATTTCCAATGGTAGATGAATTAAGTGAAGCGAATTTGCCCCTATTTCAACAAAGAAAATTTGTTAGTTAAAAACTTAGTGGTGGCTTGCAGCTCTTGGCTTCTCAAGTATCTGCCCCAGCACTCGTTCCTTTCATCTTTGTTCCAAATCACTGACACTTTCCCTGTCTTGCCGCATCATTGCCCCGAATCCAGATTGAGGGAAATGATTTCTGACTCGAACAATGGGTTTCCATTTTACCATGCCTCTGAGGTGCACTCTTTTCCCAAATCTGAATGCTTCCACGAATCCAACAGCCTGTCGGTTGATAGACTTCCTTTGTTTCGTGTTGAATTACGATCATATTTCTTTCATGTGTCGATCCTTGGATTTTCCTCATATAATTGGAAAGACTGGTAGTAAATTTTGAAATCCTTTCTCGCTTGACTTGACACAGACTTGACTTGAAATGTAAAGAAACGATGGTAACTTTTATTTTGATAAATGACATAAAAAGACAAAAAGCTTGAATATGTAAATGAAAGAAAAGGCAATGATCCATATTCAAAAATAAAACTTAACTGAATACGACAACCAACTCCAATGAGTATGACATGCATTTTGGATTAAACTGCCTGATCTTCCTATCCAAACTCCCCATTTGTTGTTGAGTTCGTGCCTTTGCCGCTGAGCCACTTCTTCAAATCCATTGGACTCATTCATCATATTCGACTGACGACATCTTAAAAGACTTTTGCCAACAAATCTCTTTCTTTTCACTTTTCACTTTTCTCTTGAACTCGCCATCGCCTTACGGTGCCCGTGAGGGTTTTCACCAATAAGACTCTGTCATTTTTAATTCTCTCCACTCACCATCGCCTTATGGTGCCTGTGAGGGTTTTCACCAATAAGACTCTCTCATTTTCATTTCGCTCAACTCACCATTTCCTTATGATGCCCACGGGGGTTTTCACCAATAAGACTCTATCATTTTTGTATTTTTTTTTCTGATTTCTTATGCTGAGGGAGACAAGTGGTACCTCACAATGTATCATTATATCCATTGCATGCTTAGCCTTAACATTATCAAAAATTGATCTGAAGGACTTTCTTTGGTTGTTATTTCGCTTTTGGATGGGTTAGAAAAGGATGACAAGAGGTTCAAACGACACTTGAAGTTGGGGCAGGACTTACAACTTTTGGAATCGACTCAAACAACACGTTAACTCAGCCCCACTTTTTGTTGACTGGGTGAATCTTAAATCTTTATTTGGTTGGACCGAGCTTGAAATAGGGCAGCCTACGTATCTCACTCCCGAGAGAGGAGAATCAGGTCGCACATAGTTCCATCAACTTGTTCTTTGTTGTGATTTGGTTTGATTTTTTTCCTTTTATTTTCGAACTCTTTCTTTTATTTTTATTTTCTTGAAATCTATCTTTGACTCTATTTTGATTCCAAAAGAAGGATATGAAAGAAAAATGAAATGAAGCTCAAACGGGTAACAAAGGATGACACAATGTTTGGATAGAAGAATAAAAATGCCTTCATCATATCAATCTTCAAAAATGCAGGTACTAAACATGCAATAAAATCAACAAAGGATAAAATATCATACATAATATCTTTTGACCGCATCAGCATTGATAGCCATTTCTGCCATTTTGCCTTTAATATCTGTCAAATATAAGGCTCCATTGGGCAACACTTTCTTCACAATGAAAGGACCTTGCCAGTTAGGGGAGAACTTGCCTTTCGCTTCAACCTGGTGAGGAAGGATACGTCTCAATACCAACTGACCAACTTCAAAATTCCTGGGATGGACCTTTTTGTTATACGCTTGAGCCATCCTCCTTTGATACAACTAGCCATGAAACATAGACGTTAGCCTTTTTTCCTCAATCAAACTCAAATATTCCAGTCGGGTTTTGAACCATTCGTCATCATCAATCTCTACTTCTACAATGACTCGAAGAGAGGGAATTTCAACTTCCGCAGGGATGACTGCGTCTGTCCCATACACCAATAAATATAGAGTTGCCCCTGTTGAAGTGAGAACAGTGGTACGATAACCTAGCAATGCAAACGACAACTTTTCATGCCACTGTCTAGACCCTTGTACCATTTTTTGCAGTATCTTTTTTATATTCTTATTGGCGGCTTCTACAACACCATTGGCCTTTGGGCGATATGGAGTAGAATTTCGATGTGCAATCTTAAACTGTTGACATACTTCTTGCATCAAATGACTATTGAGATTGGCAGCATTTTCTGTAATGATCATCTTTGGAATTCCAAATCTACAAATGATATTGGCATGAACAAAGTCTACCACAGCCTTCTTTGTCACCGACTTGAAATTTACTGCTTCTACCCACTTTGTGAAGTACTCAATGGCTACCAAAATGAATCTATGTCCATTTGATGCCTTCGTCTCAATCGGTCCAATCACATTCATTCCCCAAGCCACGAACGGCCATGGAGCGGCCATTGCATGCAACTCAACAGGAGGAGAACGTATCAGATCGCCGTGCACCTGACATTGATGACACTTTCGAACAAATTGAATAGAATCCCTCTCCATAGTAAGCCAGTAATAACCTGCTCGAAGAATCTTCTTTCACAAGACATGACCGTTCATATGCGACCCGCATACTCCAGAGTGTATTTCAACCACGATTGTCGAGGCTTCTCTTGCATCTACACACCTCAAAAGTCCCAGATTTGGGTTTCTCTTATACAAGATTCCCCCACTTAAGAAAAACCCACTAGCCAAACGCCTAATACTCCTCTTTTGATCGTTGGTGGCATATGTTGGGTATTCTCCTGACTGAATGTACTGCTTGATATCCAAGAACCAGGGTTCTCCATCGAGCTCTTCTTCAACCGCATTACAGTAAGCATGCTGATCACGACTCTGTATATGCACTGGATTGATGTAGGCTTTATCAGTATGTTGGAGCATTGAAGATAGACTGGCTAAAGCATTAGCAATTTCATTATGAATTCTTGGAATATGCCTAAATTTTACTAACACAAACCGTTGACATAGCTCCTACAAGCATTGTCGATACGGGATGAGCTTTAAATCTCGCGTCTCCCAATCTCCTTGAATTTGATGGACGATCAAATACGAATCTCCCAACACCAATAATTCTTGGACTCCCATATCAATAGCTAACCTCAAACCAAGAATGCAGGCTTCATACTCTGCCATATTGTTAGTACAATAGAATCGAAGTTGTGTTGTTACCGGGAAATGTTGTCCCGATGCAGAGATAAGAACCACACCTATTTTGACTCCTTTCATATTGATAGATCCATCGAAGAACAACTTCCAACCTGGATCAGCATATCTAACGACTTCATCGACACACGACACTTCTTCGTCAGGAAAATATGTCTTCAATGGCTTGTACTCTTCATCGATGGGATTCTCAGCAAGATGATCTGACAAGGATTGGGATTTCATGGCGGTTCGAGTCATATATACAATGTCAAACTCGGTAAGCAATATTTGCCACTTTGCCAATCGACCTGTCGGCATAGGCTTCTGAAAGATATCCTTCAAAGGATCCATGCGGGAGATGAGATAAGTAGTATAGGATGAGAGATAATACTTCAGCTTCTGTGCTACCCAAGTTAGGGCACAACACGTCCTTTAAAGAAGAGTATACCTGGCCTCATATGTGGTGAACTTCTTGCTAAGATAATAAATAGCCTGCTCCTTTTTGCCTGTGACATCATGTTGACCCAGGACACAACCGAAAGAATTGTCCATGAATGATAAATATAAGATCAAAGGCCTACCAGGCTCCGGGGGTACCAGCACGGGCGGATTTGACAAATATCTTTTGATTCGATCAAACGCTTCCTGACATTCTTCAGTCTATTTTACTGCAGTACTCTTTTTCAGCAACTTGAATATGGGCTCACAAGTGGTTGTGAGTTGAGAAATAAACCTGCTAATGTAGTTCAGTCTACCATAAAAACTCATCACCTCCGTCCTATTCTTGGGTGGGGGCAAATCCTGAATGACTTTGATTTTCGAGGGATCCAATTCAATCCCCCGACGGCTGACTACAAACCCCAACAGCTTTCCAGACGGAACTCCAAATACATATTTTGCCGGGTTGAGTTTGAGATTATACCTACGAAGCCTCTCAAAGAACTTTCTTTAATCTTTAACATGGTCGCCCAGACTTTTTGACTTAATAATCACATCATCCACGTATACCTCAATCTCCTTATGCATCATATCATGAAACATAGTGGTCATGGCTCTCATGTATGTTGCTCCAGCATTCTCCAAACCGAACGGCATCACTCGATAACAATAGGTACCCCATGGTGTGATAAAAGACGTCTTCTCCGCGTCTTCATCATCCATAATGATCTTGTGATATCCGGCATAGCAATCCACAAAAGTGGAAACCTCGTGTTTAACACAGTTGTCTAACAAAATATGGATGTTGGGCAGTGGAAAATCATCTTTCGGACTTGCTTTGTTCAAATCACGGTAATCAACACACACTCGAATTTTGACATCTTTCTTTAGTACGGGAACAACATTGGATAACCACATAGGATAACGCGCCACTCGAATTACTTTGGCTTTAAGTTGTTTCATGACTTCCTCTTTGATTTTAATACTTACATCGATTTTAAACTTTCTCAACTTCTGTTTGACAGGAGGGAATGCGGGATCAGTTGGCAATTTGTGAGCCACTAATTCAGTGCTCAAACCAGGCATATCATCATAAGGCCATGCAAAACATCCTTATAATCAATTAGTGCTTGAATCATTCCATCTTTTAGCTGTGGCAAAGCATGTACACTGATTTTAGTTTCCCTAACATCTTCTTGATCCCCTAGATTTATTGACTCAGTCTCACTCAAATTAGGATTCAGTTTGTCTTCAAACTGTTCCAACTCTTTGCTTATTTCTTCTAGTGCTTCTTCTTCATCATATTCCCCATCCTGCTTCATTACATCTTGATTAGTTTGGATTTTAAGGTCAGGCTGAAAATTCTGCATACATGTCATGTCATTAGAATCATCATAAAGAGAACTGTATATAAAAAAGAAAAGAAAAACAAAATATATTAGACACGAATCAAAAGGGACATTGCATTTCATTAAATAAAAAGATATAAGGGTTTAAACATAGATGCCAACATAACATAAACAAACTAAAATCCTAATTACAACCCTGAAATAACTCGGATAAACAGAAAGAAAAACAAATTAAACTACCAAAACTCCCTCCTGACGGGAAGAGGAGTGACTTCCCAATTATTGAGCCGGACAGCTGGACCTATGAATTGCACGTCTGCCATACTGGTACCTTCTCCTTCTTCGACCATATCAACATCAATAAAAAGGTTCTGGCAGTCATCAACCAATTCAACTTCAGAATCCACATGCTTTGTGACACTGCTCTTAACAAATGATTCACTGAGTAGTGGCATTGGGCGAGGGAGTGACCATGTTTCCTTTTTCCTTCCCTTGGTTTTCTTTAGATCTTCAGTCGTAGGCTCAAATCACAGACCAAACGTGCCCACATTCTAACTCAGACATATGGGACGAACTATACCATGCAGAGATGCTCCCAAACCGTTTCCTGGCTCAAATCCATATTTTCAAAGTTCACTCACCATCATGATAGAAGAGGAATACAATTGTGGTCCCAGTATAACCTGCCATTCAAGGATACGATTCATTGGCACTGTATTAAAAATTTAATAGACGAATGTCTCCTCTACGTTATTTGCTTCAATAAGAGACAAAGGAGAATCTTCACCGGCGGACAAATCTCCTTCACCGTGAATAACCACTTCTTGCCTGTCATGTTCAAACTTAATCATTTGGTGCAGTGTAGATGCAACCGCCTTGGCCTTTTGGATCCACGGCCTTCTCAACAACAGATTGTAAAAGGAGTCTATATTCAATACTGGAAACTCTATGGCGAATTCAACAGGCCCTATGATCAACATTAGTTCAATTTCGCCAATGGAGTTTGATTTTGCACCATCGAAAGCCCTAACACATACATTGTTGGGCCTGATCCTCTCAGCATCGATATTCGACTTTTGCAAAGTAGAAATAGGGAAGATATTTGCACCTGAACCTCCGTCAATCATAACATGAGTGACGTAGAACTCGTCGCACTTCACTGTAATGTAAAGGCCCCGGTTATGCCCTGTACCTTCAACAGGCAATTCAATATCAGAAAAGCTGATCCGATTCACCTCAAAGATTTTTCCAACCAATTTCTCAAGATGATTTACTGTAAACTCCCTAGGTATATATGCCTCATTTAATACCTTCAGTAAAATATCACGATGCTCCTTGGAGTGCAAAAACAAAGATAAGAGGGAAATTTGAGCAGGGGTTTTCTTCAACTGGTCTATTATTGAATACTCTGGCAATTTCATATTTTTCAAAAATTCTTCAGCTTCTTCTTCGGTGATAGGCTTTTTGATAGATGACGGTCCACTAACCATTGGCTTGAACTTTCTTAAGCCTTTAGGCACGAAGCATCTTCCTGACCTAGTCACACCCCCTACCTCATCTACATCTTCCACTATTTCTTTCCCGTGATAGGTCATCACAGTCTGCCTATAATTCCAGGGAACCTTTTTTGTATCAACTATCGGAGGTTGGGTCACTGGTTTGAGGACAATAGGCGCTGCCAGTGCTCCTTTCACCGTCAAGATGGGCTGACTCAGAGCTCCTACCACTGTCAACTTAGGTTTATCCTGACTTAAATCAACATACCTTCTGGGGCCTTGTACTGTGATCAGGGGTTTCCTTATGCTTTCTTGGGCTTTATCTTCTCTCATTCCCTCCTGGCTCAATGACATTGCTTTCAAAGACTCAGCTACGTTCACCGATTTCTCCTCAATGGTCTGTATCTTGACAACAGGCTTATAACACCTTGAAGACTCTTTCCCCTCATATATCAATTCTAACATATTGGCTTCAGCATGGGTTGGCAGCAGATTCTTGTTAATGTTTGGACCCTCCGGGGCCTGGACCAGCATTTGATTTGTGTCAATTAAATCTTGGACAGCTCTCTTCAAATGCCAGCATTTCTCGATATCATGGCCTGGCATGTCAGAAAAGTACGCACACCTTAAAGAATAATCGAGATTCCTCGGCGGTGGATTTGAAAGCCTTCCTTGAATTGGGCTTAAGACCTTCAACTTTCTCAACCTATCAAACAGGCTAGCATATGACTCCCCAAGAGGTGTGAATTGATTTTTGACCGCCTTCTCTTTCTTATACTCGGGCCTAGGTTGAAAACTGAGTCTGGAGGGGTTTTTGTAATTCGGTGGAACGAATGGGCAATTTTGTGGAGCTTGCGCGTGCCACTGCGGGTAAGAAGGGGTTTGGGCATATGGCTGCACATTATATACTGGGTACGAGGGTGGTGGAATGGAATATAAGGGTTTTGTGGAGGGTATAATGGTGGGGAGGAATATATGGAGCTTGGGCATAGACTTAGGCTTGGGATTGGGGATAGGGGCGAGGTGGTCTTTTAGGATAGGAATGGGTTCCATCTACGACAGTCGCCACATCCTCTTTCTTCTTTTTACCTCCGAATGTGCCAGATCCACCTTGAATCGCTTGTGTGGTGGCTTTTAATGGGGCAAAACTCACTATTCGGCCGGTCTTGATTCCGTCCTCTATCATCTCCTCCATTTTGAGGACTTCAATAAAAGACTTTCCCATTGCCAGGAGTAAATGTTGAAAATAAGTCTCATCTTGTGCCTGAATGAAAACCTCTACCAACTTACTTTCTTTCATCGGAGGCTTTACCTTGGCGGCCTATTCACGCCACCTTATCGCGTATCCCCTAAAACCTTCAGTGCTTTTCTTCTTTATGTTGACCAAAGATTTTTCATCCGGAATCTGGTCGATGTTATACTGAAAATGTTGCAAAAACTCAGAAGCTAAGTAATCCCAGCTGTTCCACTTGTCGATATCTTGATCGATAAACCATTCTGAAGCCAGATCAGAAAGACTCTCGCCAAAGAAAGCCATGAGCAGCTCTTCCCTTCCTCCTGCAGCCCTCAACTGGTTGCAATAGCGTCTCAAGTGGGCCACAGGATCACCGTGTCCTGCATACTTCTCGAACTTAGGCATTTTAAAACCGAGGGGAAGGTTGATGTCTGGGAACATGCACAGATCTTTATAAGAAACACTCTTATAACCTCCGATTCCCTGCAAATTCCTCATGGCCTGTTCTAAACTTTTCAACTTCCGCGCTATGACTTCCTGTTCCTCTGTTGCGACAAGTTTCTCTGAATCAAATGGAAATGCAGGTGGCTGAGTGTACCCATACGAATCATTCATTCTCAAAGTCGGCTCCGGGGCATAATACTGACTATCTGGAACCTTCAATACTGGCTCACTGGCAGACCGAGGAAGCCCCATTGTCGGACGCATAGCATATGTGGGAGCTTCAGGTGGTGGCAGAGCCACGAATACCGGTGTGATCAGTGGCACCGGCTGAGCAGTGGGTCTTGATTGGGGAGCTGCCAAGGGCATACTAGAATTGCCAGGATAATAATGTAGCGGAGTGAATCCTGGAGCATGCTCAGGTGACTCAGTAGGAGAAGAGAATTGCGCCTGAGAGAGCGGTGGGAAATTAGAGATATTCCCAAGACCTTTAGGGAGCGAAGGAGGAGGCATTCTGTTGGCCCATGCCCGGTGCAAATCTATCAATTGTTTCCTGAGCCTTACTACCTCATCATTGTGTTCTGAACTTTCTTCCCTGTGATCCTGATCCGGGTCAATGAGAGAATTTTCAATTTCCCTGATAGCCATGGCGAGCTTTGCTTTGGATCTAGTGAAGTATGGGTGACTAGCCAGAGTGCTGCAAAACTACCGCTGTTAACTGAAAGAACATGCTCATCAAAGACGACATCCGTTAGGATTAGGGCACACAACAAGCATGGGAATCACATTGGTAAAATTGTCCTAAATTTATGTTCATTACTACCAGCTTTTGAGGGTAGCAAGGTCATTTCAACATCATCCTGATTTTTATCTACACTCTCTTTCTTTTTTTTTTCTTTTTTTTTTCGTATCCATCTTTGTTCTTTCCACTCCTCTCGTTATCTACCTTTATTTTATCATTCTTTATGGCTTTTGTTTTTTCTTTAAAAGAGGAAAAATAATGAAAAACAATGAAACAAAATGATTAGATCGAACCCAAAAGTAGGTTGCCTACGTATCAAGTTGTACATGAATCAGATCTTGCGTAGTTCGGGCAGCTTATGCATAAACATCACACAATTGAAGGTTTTTTTTTCACGAAAAACGAAAACAAGTAAACAAAAGAAAGACGTAACATCCTAACATTTCGATGACAGACAACAAAACATACAACGAATTTAGGATCACTTTAAAACTAAACAACAAATACAAAACAACATTCTAAACCCCTAACGACATGCGTGCAATAAAGACCCGAATATCAAAAACAACTTGACTCTGACTTAACACAGACACCAACCTACAATGACAGAAACATAAAAGACTCCAAATTGAATAAAGATAAGAAATGCTCTTTCAGACTGGTTCTCTGCGTGATGTCCCTGGCTGAGATGGACCTGCCTGTGAAGTTCTCTTTCTCCCATTCAAACTTTGTAGCATATCCTGTAAAGACATCCTGATATTAGGGAAGAAGCTTCGGGACCGTATTCCTGCCTTATGAGGAGTGCACTTGGAAAGATTATTCTGACACCTTTCTACCGTCTTGAACAATTCTGCTAACTGAACTCTCAGTGTCTCCACTTTGGACCCCGCACTTTCATCCGGATGGTCGTTAGCTATGCATTCTTCCTGTATTCTCCCTCTAAGCTACGCTGGTAAGGGTTGACTGATACCCCGAGTGACATATTGAAACCAGACCCCGTATCCCTGAGTGTACCCCGGATTATCCAAACTTTCTTTGAGAGTATCCACACCTAGCTTTGTTCCATGCTTCCAGAACTGCTCGTATTTTCTTTCACCTAAGGCTTGGTCCTTGAAGTACTCTACATCCTTTAGAAGATCCACTACTAGTGGCACGTCCTGCGGCCTACCCAACTGGCGCATTACCCTAGAAGGACTGTATGGTCTAGTGCAATTAAGACCTAACATAACTAGAAGGAGCTGCATTTGACAACCAAACAAGATTATCTTTGGTCGAAGCCACAGACAAGTCCACAAAATGTTATCCCCAGTTCTTGACTCAAGAAATTCAAACCAAGCGTCGACTCCCACGGGTAGCGAGAATTTATCCAAATGCAACCTGAGGTCCATGGCTTTCACTCGATTGGGAATACAACGATCTACCACGTCTGGTCTAACTAAAGAAGGTTCATGCAAATGCTCCATCATCCATGACTGCAATATCAGGTTACTGCCCTCAAAAAATCTCATCCCCCCTTCACTTCGGTTAAATCCTTATATATTTCTGTTAAGATCATGGGTATGAGAGTGAACCTGCCCTTTTGATTAATGCCCTTGTCGTTTTGATCCTTATGAAATAGAGCCATCACCACAGATTACAAACGGGTATTAATACGTCTTTCTTCTAGTGGAAACACTAAAATACCTAACAAAGCGAGGGTGAAGACTTCAAGATGCTTTCTCTCCCACTTCTCCTTAGTCATATAAAATTCATCCCAAAAGCAATCAAAACCTTACGAGGGCCCGAATCTAGCGAACAAAAAATCTAAGGAAACCCACGAATCACTTAAACAACCCAAATGCATACCTTTACTTTTTAAACCACAAGACTGCAAAAATCTCACGCCAGTATGATTTCGTGCTCGGATCATATCCTTCTCGATATAGGGCAAATGCAACAAACCGGATATTTCTGCCAAAGTAGGAGTCATTCATATTCCCCAAACCTAAACACTAAACTACTTGGATCCCAAAAGGTCAACAAAGCCTCTATTAAATCTGGACGAGGGGTGACATGCAGAAGTTCTGTAAGATCACCTAATATTTTAATCAGTTTCTGCTGATCCACATAGTTAAACATGTCCCACCACTTGATTAACTTTTTGGGCACCTTGAAAACCATCAGGACTCTAGACTTGGTGGACAAATCCATCCTGTAATAACACATAAGACGTTATCTCAAAAATTCAACAGGAGTAGAAGATTCCCAACCCTTGGGATTTTTGACGCAAGCATATGTCGATGGGTCAGACCACATTCATGACTCCAATTGGCCGAACAGAAGTACTGAGCGAAATCAGTCTACTTGGCTAACAACTTTAGATTACGGGGGGAGAGACCTAGGCTAATAATAAGACAAAGGACAACATAAATATTACCGAACCCACCGAGGGTTGCCTACGTAGCCCAACCCGAGGGAAGGGAATCAGGTATGCGTAGTTCATCCAGATTGGACAAATAACGATTAAATAATAAATTGACACTAACTTAAGAGACAACCAAAAATAAATGAATGAAAACTTTTTGGATTTTCAACTAGACATTTCAACTAAGACTGACACCACCAATTATGAAAAAAAATCTTTTTGGTATTTTGTTTTTGACAAATAAGTAGAAAAGGCAAACAAAACCCTTTTTTTTTCATCATTTTTTTTCCTTTTTTTCTTTTTGTTGAACTTACGGTACTTTGAGAAGATGAATGCAAAAACGTAAAAAAAATCTTTTTGAGTTTTTGGATCGTGAAGAACAAAAGTCATAAAGAACTCTAAAATAAACTACGACACTCTTTTTTTTTTCTTCTTTTCGACTCACTTCACTTTTTTTTCTCTATATTTTTTTTCAACAGTTCTTGCCTACGCACCTTACTTCTAACACATGTTTTCACCAAATCAGTCCATCAAATGACCCCATTACCCTCAAAGATGCAACATTTAGCATGTAGGGATGCGTTAGAGGTGAGTCTCCTACAAAGGACCAAGTGGGCCTCGCTAGGTCTCAATATGATGCACATAAGCATGACCTAAAGGTTGACCTACGTTGGGGTTCACTAACAAGGCTGTTCGGGGGAGCGTATGGTCGATAGTGGCTGTTTTGCTTTCCACCTACTCCATAACACCGATGGCTCCCCCCCTAAAATAAGGGTGACTCATCTAGAGGTCGTGTACAACACGTGTACTACGGACTTATTTCAGAAAGAAGCCCGGGGGTAGAGAAATGATGCCAGATATAAAAGCGGTAACACATAGGATAAATGCTACAAACAAAGAGCACGAAAAACGCACAAAAGTGATAACAATAACACAAAAAAAAATCACAAACAATGCTTATACACTCGTAATGCCAAACAAAGCCGATACGACTCCAAAATAAGCTTGAATTCTGAAATGGTCCCCAGCAGAGTCGCCAGAGCTGTCACACCCCTATTTCGACTCCAAAAAAATTCTATTGTAAGTTTCAAAAGGGTTTTTATTAAGTGACAAAAAATTAAAAATTTATTTCGAAAAGGACAATTTATATTTAAACTCAGAGTCGCCACTTAGCATAAATCGGGTGTTCCAAGTCACCTATGGACATCCTTTTTCAAAACGGTTTTGACTCTGTAAAACTGATTTGCGAACAGAGATTCCGACTAAGGAATTCTGTTGACCGAGGGGAAGGTGTTAGACATCCCTCGATCCCGTGGTTCGACCACGGTCGCTTGGTGAAGCATATCGACTAATTTGACATTACAAATGTATAAACCAACACAAAACAATCAATCAAACAAACAAAAAAAAACAAGTCCAAACAAATAGCGTTCAGTCCAATTATACAATCCAAAAATTAGAAAAATCTAAAAATATAAACCTACTCTATTCTAGGCTAATCCTAAACTACGCTCCACTGCTATCTCCACCCGATGTTCCGGGCCTTGATGGTGCTCCGTCTTTAAGTACATGATACTTCGGGGCATTCCCCGGATAAATCAATACAAATTCCTCGGGGCATTCCCCGGCCAAATGAGTACAATTTCAATTTTTTGTGCGATAAAACAAATCCACTCAACACATATCTCAAACATTCTACCAATTTCACAATCCCTAAGTTTGCCTACCCCCTACCGTTTGCCTAACGATTCACGGCCTAAAACATGAGACTATAGAACTTTAACAAAGTCGACATTTATTTCAAAATCAGGCAATCATCACTGAACCAACATAAACCAATATTCACTTTTAACAACTTTCTATCTTTTCCCCAAAAATCCAACTTAACCTCAAATCAACTACGTGATTAATAGACTTCACACCAGAACTAAACAATGGAATAACGACAAGTTAAAAAAATCGCCTCAACCAAAATCAACCAAAAATCACACCATTCAAAACTATTCATGAAAAGGAGAGATAAGAGATATAGAATTGGACCTCAATCGTTGATTTTATTCAAACAATCAGTGATGGATCGAAATTCTCGGAGCAACGGAACCTCAACCCAAGTGGAACCTCAACGTCGAACCCGCAACTTGAATAAAAAATCACAAAAAGCAGAGAGAAATATGGACTGAAATCCGGTGAATCAACTAGACCCGAACTGAAAATCGCGGAACAAAGAAAACCAGATCGGATTGGACGGAATCTGAGATGAACCAAAGTTGGGTTAACTGTCTCTATATAGTCGGAGCTCCGACTGACTCGGCAGTCAAAAAAGTGGGGTCTCTCGACTAGGTTTCGCCGGAAAAACCAAAAAAAATCAGAGAAAATTTTGGGGTTTTGAAGCCGGTTTCGATCGTTGACGGAGCTGCGGCGATCGACGCCCAAAAACAATTGACATAATCAGTTCCGGTGATGGGTTCGCCGGAAAACTCAGAACCCCTGTCTCCCCTTCTCGATCTACTATCTCTCTCCCTTTGTTACTCTCCCTCACTCTTCGCTACTCCCTTTTTCTATGTGCATGCGTGCGGATTAGTGTATAAGTGAGAGCTGAGAGTTCCTTTTTCGTTTCTCCTCCCTGGAAAAAAATGACCAGCTGTGCGTATGTATGTTGGTGTCAATCCGCGGAAAAAAAAATGAAGAATGTGTGTACTGTGTATGAACTGTGTGTGATATGTGTTAATCCATGAAAAAAAATTGAAGTTTTCTCTTTTCTCCTCTACTGTGAGAGAATGATTTTTGTATGTCCTCTCCTATGTGGTCACGAAATTGGAAGAAAAATCCCTCCTAAAGGAATCCGATGGTGAGTGGGGTATTAAGGTGGGGTAGGGGTAGGGTGTGATGTGGTTTATTTTGATTGGGTAGGTTGTTAGGATAAGATAAATTAGTTAGAGATATTGTTTTTGTTTATTTTTGTATTTTTGTGGGGAATAATTAAATGGGTGAGGGTACACGGTAGGATAAAGTAAAAATGGGTAAAAACGATATCAGGGAGAGACGAAATTAGGTGTCTACACTTTACAAGGTACCGATCTTTATTCAATACCAAAATACAAGTTTTCAGATGGTGAAGTGTTACTCCGTTGCATTGATTTGGAATGCGGTTCTGTATTTAAGACATCGAAAGAATCATCACACTTATGGCCTCAATCTGTTTCGGAACCTATTCAGGACGGATTTGTTTATACAGAAAGTATGATCTCTCCGAAATTACTTGCTTAGTATTTACTCGTGTACGATCAATTCTTCAACTTTCTGGTGCAGAGTAGTTGGAAGTTGTAGTATTCTTTTTCTTGAAATGTTACGTGCTTAAGATGGCCCGAACATTATGGTTATTCAAACAACTGTCTATGATCCGTGGGGATCGTATATTAGTATGTCCAACTTGGTGATTTACGGATTATGTCTCGGTAGAGCGTATGATGTTAATAGCCCGAGGCAGATCACTCAATGGGCTAGGGTGGCCGAGGGTGTTCACCCGAAACCCCATCGGCAAATACTATTATATATAAGATATTTTTTTACTTTTTTACGTATACGTATAGATCTTGAATCCCCTGAGCACAAGACTAGAGATTGACTTAGCAATTTAGGGGGTCGAAAATTCATCTCGAGATTCCAAGTTCAAATATATTAGACACTTGCTAGATTGTTTGTACTAATAAATATATGCACTCGAGTAACTATCCTTCTTTTACTATTATTTCACAATTTTATGTTCAATTTTAAAATAAAAAATAATTAAGTGATATATCTCAATGCAAATATAAATATTAAGTTGTTGTAGTGTTGTAATAGGAATATAAAAAGTGGAAAAATAGAGGGAAAATATTATAAAAGAAGGGAAACCCTAATATTTTCAAAGGCCAAAAGATGAAGAAAACAGTAATTCCCAATAACAAAGGTATTGTCTGTTTGTTTGTGTGTGTGTTAGCTTTTGCGCATCTCGACTATCTACTAATTCAGACTTGATATACCAGGGCGGAGCTAGAGTACTAGTTACGGTTTCGGTAGAATGAGTAACTTTGAAAAAAATGATATATTTGTATTAAGAAATCTATATAATATGTATAATATAACTTTTTCATAACCCAATAAGTTATCAAAACTAGGCAGAAGAATTTCCCTTTTTTTGATAACTGTGATGTTCGGGTCAGCTTGCGTGCACCTTGACAAATTCTACGGGATACCTGTCACCTCCCACTAACAACATGTATGCGGTCATTGAACACTAGGCCTAGCTTGCGCGCACCTCGACAAATTCCACGGGATACCTGTCACCTCCACTAACAACATGTATGCCGTCATTGACCACTAGGTCTCACCCTTAGGTGCTAGGAAGATGGAGTTATTATTATTATTTTTATGCGCGTATCGGAGCGTTAATTATTCAATTTTTAATTGCAGGGAAGAGAGTTATGAAGCACTCTGAAATAAATAAGATGGATGTTGATGGCACTATGGAAATCCTCAACAGGCTACTTATGCGGTCTCTTCTACGATTCAAATGTGTTTCAAAGTTTTGGATAGCATTGAGATCCGAGCCTTACTTTACATTGAAGCATCTCAATCGTGCCAAGAATGATCAAAATTCTCAAAGATTTCTTGTTAGCCAGTGGTCTTCGTTGTATTGTTCTTCTTTATCGTCAGTTCAACGCGTTGAGGAAGTACAAAAACTTGATTGTCCTTCAAACGCTGAACTATGGCGTTGCTTCTTATATTGTTGTTACGATAGCTTGGCTCTTATCGGGGTTTTTAACTATCGTGATCATACCCATCAACTTTGTCTATGGAACCCATCCACCAAAGAATCAATAGTACTTCCCGGTCCTAAATTTCCACCGGAGTTTTTTTGCACCTGGGGATTGGGATATGACTCAGTTAGCGACGACTATAAGATCCTTAATATTGATCTAAAATCATGCAGTGAAATTCTCACGTTGAAAAGTGGCTCCTGGAGATTAACGAATAAATATCCTATCGGGGTTCACCCTGAATTATTATGTACTGACTCTTTGGTATTTGTACAAGGAGAATTTCATTGGATCGATGATATAACAAGATTTACAGTGACTGCATTGAGTATTTCAAGTGAGGTGTACACGGAGATACCGTTGCCAGAGAAAATGCTCTCGATTTACAACCAGACGTGGGGTGTTTCAGTTTTGACAGAAAAGCTTTGTGCTTATGCTCATTATACGTCTCAAACTTTTAGGTTTTGGGTAATGAAAGACTATGGCGTCAAAGAATCTTGGACTGAATTTTTTACTATACAAGTTGCTGGTTTTCTTTTAGTCATACCGAAATATAGATTTTCAGATGGTGAATTGCTACTCTGCTGCAGAGATTTGGCTTTTCGTCCTGTCTTTAGGACATCCAAAGGACCACTTGGATTATGTCCTCAATCTAATTCCTCTCAGAAAGGTTTTGTTTATACAGAAAGTTTGTTCTTCCCAAAATTAGTTCGTTAGTACTATTTCCTTATGTACGAACAAGTCAGTTTTCTTTTTAGTCTACTTGTACGGTAATCATGTTGCAACCTCTTTATGTGTTTTCATATCATAAATTGAACTGTCTGGTTTACTTTAGTTGGTCTTTAAGCAAACCAGATTAACCAGCACACGAGTTCATAGTACTGTTTCAAAGACGAGTTAGATGTCATTGATCTCTGAGCTTTACTTTAAGCGCGAGTTTTCCTTGTATTCTTCTTCTATATCGTCTGTTCTATGATGAATTGTTATGATGGATAATTATCCTGATTGCAAGTATCTCATACTTTTGCCGTGGAATCCCTCCGCGAGAGAATCAATAGCACTTCCGCATCCAAAATCTTCATCGCAGAAAATTTATACTTGCGGATTGGGATGTGGATCAACTATTAATGACTGTAACATCCTCAAGATCTTATTGTTGCTTGTATTGTGGATCGAGTACTCTATTTGTGCCGAGGGTTCTGGATATGTAACTGCTCAAGATATCATCTTGCCCCCGCTTCCTAACAGGGTAATTTTTAAGAGTTGTATCGACTTAGATTTTGGTATTTTCGAGAATTAACCGCATGCTAGATGTATCTTGTTCCTTATGTCAAATAAACAGTGATTGAATGAAGTATCTACATGTTGAATTAATCACTTTGTATCAGTTGTCTTACGACAACATATTTATGTTCTAACTTTTGCCTGTAAAACAACTTCTGGTCAATTGTGTAGGTTCATTGACTTGAAAATGCCATTAACATCTGTCGTGTAAGCAAGAGTCAGAACGTCTGCTTTATGAACAAAATTTATCAAGTGGGGCCGGTCAGAAAATTAAGATCACCTCTTTTGTAAGAAATTTATGTATATGTAGTGATTAGTTATACAAGTTTTCAGATGGTGAAGTGTTACTCCGTTGTAGAGATTCGGAATGTGGTTCTGTATTTAAGACATCAAAAGAATCAATGGCCTCAATCTGTTTCTGAACGTATATATTCAGGACAGATTTGTTTATACAAAAAGTTTGATCTCTCCAAAATTACTTGCTTAGTATTTACTTGTGTACGATCAAGACAAGTTTTTCATAGTAATGTCATAAATTCAACTTTCTGGTGCATAGTAGTTGGAAGTAGTAGTAGTATTCTTTTTCTTGAAATGTTACGTGCTTAAGTTGGCACGAACATTATGGTTATTCAAACATTATGGGGATCGTATATTAGTATGTCAAACATGGTGATTTACAGACAGTAGGGCGTATGATGTCAATAACCCGAGGTAGATCACTCAATGGACTAGGGACAACAGCAAATCTAGGGGGGGCGAGGGTGTTCACCCGAACACCATTGGCAAATACTGTTATATATAAGATATATTTTTTTGACTTTTTTATGTATACGTATAGATCTTGAATCCCCTGAGCACAAGACTAGATATTGACTCAGTAATTTAGGAGTTCAAAAATCATCTCGAGATTCCAAACCTTAGACATTTGCTTGAGTAACTATCCTTCTTTTACTATTATTTCACAATTTTATGTTCAATTAAACGTATTAATTAAGCAAACCCTTTTTTAAAATAAAAAATAACTAAGTGATATATATATATATATATAATGCAAATATAAATATCAATGAAATATTAATGTAGTAAAAAAGAGCAACATATAAAAGAAGAGAAAACCCTAGCTAATTATTCAATTCAAAGGACAAAGATGAAGAAATCACTACCTCCCAATCACAAAGGTATTTTCAACTTTTTGTGTGTGTGTGTTTGTTTTTCCTTCTTGTAATGTAGCAATATGAGTTCGCTTTCATGCACCTCGACTATTCCGTTGAATACGTACTATCTACTAGCAGTGGTTGTTACGGGTTCGGTTGAATCAGTAACTTAGGCAAATATCATGTATTTATATAGAGAAAGCTTCTCAATATGTATAATAATATATCAACGCAAATATTAAGTAGTCGTGGCGTTGTTATGGGAATATAAATAAAAAAAGTAGAAAAGAAGAGAAACCCTAAGCAAAGAGGCAAATATTTTCAATTGTCTGCTTGTTTGTGTGTGTTAGCTTTTGCGCATTTCGACTATTCCATTGAATACACACTAGGTCAGAACCTTGGGTACTAGGCCGATGGAGTTATTATTATTTTTAGTTGGGGATCGGAGGCAGTGGTAGAGCCAGGATTTAAGGGGTTCATAAGTGAACATACTAACTAATCGAGGAGGTTCGACATCTACTATATGTACACAAAAAATAATTTTAATCATGTGTATATAACATAATTTTTTGCCGAAGGGGTTTTGGATGAAACCCCTATCTGAAGGGTAGCTCCGCCCCTGATCTGAGGGCTTTTTCGGTTTATTATTCATTTTTTTTTAATTGCAGTGAAGAGAGTTATGAAGCATTCAGTTCCATTGCAAGAAGAAATAATTATGGAAATCCTCAGCAGGCTACCTGTGCGGTCTCTTCTACGATTCAAATGTGTATCGAAGTGTTGGATGACACTGATATCCGAGCCTTACTTTATGTTGAAGCTTCGCAATCACGCCAAGAATGATCAAAATTGTCAAAAAATTCTTGTTAGCCGGAAGGACCTTCTTGAGGACGAGTTTTCGTTGTATTGTTCTTCTTTATCATCAGTTCAACGCATTGAGGACATACAAAAACTTGATTGTCCTTCTAACGGTAAACCATGGAGGCGTTGCAAATTATATTGTTGTTACGATAGCTTGGTGCTTATCGGGGTTTTTAACTATCGTGATAAAACCAATCGACTTTTTCTATGGAACCCCTCCACAAGAGAATCAATAGTACTTCCGGATCAAAAATTTTCACTGGAGCGGCGTTGGTGCACTTGGGGATTGGGATATGACTCAGTTAGCGACGACTATAAGATCCTTAAGATTGATCTAGAGTCAAGCAGTGAAATTCTCGCATTGAAAAGTGGCTCCTTGAGATTAACGAATAACTATCCTATCGGCAATCGCCCTGATTTATTATGTACAGAATCTTTGCTATTTGTGCATGGAGCATTTCATTGGATCGATAATATAACAAGATCTACGGTGACTGCATTGAGTATTTCAAGTGAGGTGTACACAGAGATACCGTTGCCAGAGAAAATACTCTCGATTTACGACCACAAGTGCGGGAGGCTCGTTTCAGTTTTGACAGAAAAGCTTTGTGTTTATGTTAATTATACGTCTCAAGTGGGGAACACTTTTAGGTTTTGGGTGATGAAAGACTATGGCGTTACAGAATCTTGGGCTGAATCGTTTACTATACAAGGTCCCGGTTTTCTTTCAGTCATACCGAACTATAGGTTTACGGATGGTGAAGTGCTACTCTGCTGCAGAAATAGGGGTCTTAGTACTGTCTTAAGGACATCCAAAGCACCACTTGAATTACGTCCTCAATCTGATTTCTCTCAGACAGGTTTTGTGTATACAGAAAGTTTGTTCTTCCCAAAATTAGTTCGTTAGTACTATTTCCTTATGTACGAACAAGTCAGTTTCCCAAAATTACAACCTCTTTATGTGTCTTCATATCATAAATTGAACTGTCTGGTGTGCTTTAGCTGGTCTGTAAACCAACCAGATTAACCAGCACATGAGTTCATGGTACTGTTTCAAGCGCGAGTTAGATGTCATTGATATCCGAGCCTTACTTTGCGATGAACCATGTCAATGATGTGAAGAATAATCCATGCATGGTACTGTTTTAAGCGCGTTTTTCCCTTGTATTCTTCTTCTATATCGTCTGTGTTATGACGGATTGGCTCTTATCAAGGTTTGTAATTTATCCTGATTGTAAGTATCTCATACTTTTGCTATGGAATCCCTCTCCAAGAGAATCAATAGTACTTCCGCATCCATTTTCTTTCCTTTTGTATCTGAGTTCCTCTTAGATTCTTCGCATACTCTTGTGAAGACGGGATATTCAAGAGAGTTCATGTTTTGATTCGTAATTTTTCCCTGATCTAATTCGTAACATATCAGTTACTTGATGAGCTATAAGCGTATTTCTGATTGCGAAACAAATATGGTTTGAAATTAGAATCATATTTGAGCATATGAACTTGAAAAATATATTAAGTTAATAAAGCTTAAGTAGATTAATACAAACTAAAGTAGAACAAATGTAGAAGCAGACATCTCTCAAAAAAAAGCTTAATAGTAAGCAACTCCACTACGCCAATGTCTTCTTATCCTTGGCATCTGAAAATTGAAAAATAAGATAGTGAGCGTTAAACACTTATCAATAAGAAAAATTTGCTTCGGAGAGAGTATCTATTAGTTGTTGTTATGAAAAAAACTTGAAAACTAATATATTAGTGTAGAACTTATCTTGAATACCTGTAAGTTCCTGAAATCAAATCTTGCTCCATTGCTGAATTGCCTAGAAGCGATTATTTCTTCTTCTGTAGTTCCTTTGCCTTCGCTGCTTCTTTCTCCTTGCCATCATAATTGTGTGTCCCATTTCTTCAACGATTCTTTCAAGCCATTTCATATTTCCAGTTGAGATCAAGATATATATTATGGATAGTCCAATACATAGTCCGGTTCCATACCCCATAAGAGCGGCTTTCCAAAAATCGTTGAGAAATTCAGAGTTGTTTTCTTCATTGAGCGCAGATCCAGTATAAGTATCATGACCATCATTACCACAACCTTTTGAAAGTGGAAATCCACGTAATTGTTCTCAAGGGTATGAAATTGATTTCCTTGAGGAATGCACCCTTCGAGATGATTGTAGGAGAGAGTTAAGACTTCGAGAGATGTAAGAGAAGCAAATTTTTCTGGTATCTCTCCGACAAGATGGTTACCCGACAGGTCCAATGATTCAACTGAAGATAAACTTCCAAGTGATTGCGGAATAGAACCTTGCAATCCATTATGAGATAAATTTAGAACGCGAAGCGCAATAAGATCTCCCATAATACTTGGAATGTATCCTTCAAATTTGTTATTTGAAAGATCAATGGTTGTGTAAATAGTCAAAATTCGGAGAAGTTCAAGCTCCAGCCCCTTGGATGAAACCATAACAGAATCATAGTAATATGAATCTCCAAGATATCTTGGTTCCTTCGATGTTTGATCAATTGTCCTCATGGCTTTCAGATGTTGAAACAAACTCGTCGGCAAGTTTTTGGAAAAATCCTTGCGAGAGAGATCTAAGATTCGAAGCTCAAGAAACATGTATTCACTTCTTGAAGTTCTAATGGGTCCATGCAACTTATTCGATCTCAAGCTTAAAACTCGCAACTTAGGAAGAGTTCCCAACCACATTGGAAATGTATCGTTGAGGAGATTGTCTCCTAAATCAAGAACTTTCAGTCGTTGGCAATTTTCCAAGGATCGTGGAATTTTTCCCTCTAGCTTATTGCCTTGCAAATTGAAGCTTCTTAGTGCACTTCCAATGCTAAAAGTTGTTGGAAGAGTACCGAAAAGATTGTTGTGCTTAATATGAAGAACCTCAAGATGACCACTCATGTTGCCAAAACATTGCGGAATTGCTCCCATTAGATTGTTTCTACCCAAATCTAGAATTTCTAGTGATGTTAAATTGCAAATAGACGGAGGGAGCTCTCCACTGAGATTATTATGTGACATCATTACATACCGGAGGCCACTGATATTACCCAAGCATTGCAGAATGTTTCCCTTCAAGTTGTTTCTCGACAAATGCAGGAATTTCAGTGATGTCAAATTACAAAAAGATGAAGGAATTTCCTCTGTCAAATTGTTGTCACCGAGAAACAGGTATTGCAAGTTTCTCAAATTGCCAAAGGAAGACGGAATTGAACCAGTGACTTGATTATTGGATAAATCCAGATCATTGAGGTTTTTCAGATTCCCCAACTCACTAGGAATTGGGCCAGAGAGTTGATTATACCATAATCCCAGATAATTGAGGTTTTTCAGATTCCCCAACACACTAGGAATTAGGCCAGAGAGTTGATTATTGGCTAAGTACAGATAATTGAGATTTTGCAAATTCCCCAACTCACTAGGAATTGGACCAGAGAGTTGATTATGATAAAGAAGCAGATAGTACAAGTTGTTCAAATTCCCCAATGAAGGAGGAATAGAGCCTTTAAGAAAATTGGTACTCAAAGCTAATTCAGTAAGAGACCTTAGGTAACCTATCTCTTTAGGAATGGAACCATTTAAATGGTTTTTATAGATGTAGAGGGTCTGAAGCGTGGCTAGTGAGCCGATTTGTGGTGGGATTATGCCTGAAATCGGATTCATGGACAAGTCAAGAAAGATAAGATTAGTGAGATTACCAATCTCAGGTGCAATGGTGCCAGAGAGGGAGGGATCAACGTATTCATGAAAATGGAAAATCATAGAGGGAACCAAAGCCACTAGAATTTGTAATATTCAACCTGTTTACCCTACCATTAATGCATGTAACTCCGTACCAGTCGTTGCATGCATCAGAACTTGGTTGCCATGAGGCCAATAAGGAATTATTCTGGTTCTTGAAAGTTTCTTTCCATTTTAGGAGAGCAGTTGCTTCCTCAGTGGAAGAAAAAGTAATTGTACATAGAGTGAAAAACTGAAGTAAAGAGAAATTTTTTGAAACCATCATCATGTACTGTTAACGATTTTGAGTTGATAATACATACATGTTGTTGACGGATGAAATTGGTGAAGGGTACACTATTTATATTGTAATAAACCAATACAAGCCTTGCATGTAAACTAAGGCGTAGAATCAGAATGACTTTAAAGTCAACGAGTCTTCGTTTTGTTGCTAATCATCTTAGTTTGGCTAATGATGTCATTATGTTTATTCATAAGAGCAAATCTATCTCAAATACTAACCAATAATGCCCTGAACATGGATAATTAAACATCGAAGTGTGTGGTATTTGATGATCAATAAGTGGCCTAATTGTCAAAGAAATGGGAGAAAAGCACAGGAGTAAGGCTTAAATCACACCCTAGACTAAAAAACGTTAGGTGATTTTTCAATCTGCCAAAATCATGATGGTGACGACCGAGTTATAATATGCATTTACTGTATTCAATACACAAGTTTACTAAATATTTTCAAAATTCATTCTTTCTGTGTTATTGAGAAAAAGTTAAATATAAGTTAATGGACGACGGACTCCCTTTTCGAGTCAAACAAAAGTTTGCATTTCTTTCTTTCTCTGCCACTTCAACAAATTAAATTCACCCTTTTTGTTGTTGTATTATAAGTCTTGAGATAATATAAAGAAAGGAAAGCTTTTCCTTTTTCCTTAAAAGATGTTTGAATGAAGATATATCCCAAAAGAAATACTCCATGTTTATGTTTTAACTTGGTATGGATTTTAAGAAAAAAAAAAAATAATTAAATTTTGTGATCTTCAATTAAAGATATGTCAAATTAATGATCTGTTCAAAAAGGAAATGTCATTCTTTTTTTAAACGGAAATGTCAAAAACACCACTGGCTCCACCACTTCATGCCAACACATTTCATGGTGGTTTCTCGAGGTCAATACACGTGTCTTCATGTTACTGTGTAAATCACGAAAAGCACAATCACTACTTATTCTTTGTGGTCCACTTGAATATCTTTGTTGAAGTGTATGACTTGTTATGTCTTTTTTCTTAGGTAGTTGTCCCACAAGATAATTAGGAATGTTTTTCTATTTTAGCAAATTGGGAGAGAATTATTTTTTAAAGTTCTTTTTACTTGTTGGGTGTGAGAATTAATGTCTCGCCTTGGTAGCTAAAAGGGTTGAGAAGCTATATATAAGCTGTCCGATCTCTTAATGATATGAAGCGTTCAGGGGGAATCATGCAGGCTTAACTGAAAGGGGAAAATATCACATATGTAAGGGTGTCTTTTGGTTGGTTTAGTCCAACAACTGGTATCAAAACTCAGATTCAGCGGGAAGAGTAGGAAGATGTGGCGGAGATGCACACACAAGAAGAAGCTAGTTGCGAACTTTGGTATCCATAAAAATACTCAAACGATGTCGGTGGCAATAATAAATCACAATGACCACGGATCGTGATGATGGTGATGAGCCATGTGGAAATTAGTTCAAGGTGGAGATTGCTGGGTGTGTGAAAAAAAGTCCTACATTGATAGCTAAAAAAATTGAGAAGCTACATATAAGGGGTAAGATCTCTTAACGATGGGAGACCTTATGAGGAAAACCGTGCAGGCTTGATCCAAAACGAACAATATCGCGCCATGAACAAGTATAAGTAAATATTTCTCAAACTAGAGGGATGGAAGGAATAAATCTTTTTGGTTGTTGAAAATGGCATATATCAAATAAATATTCCTCAGCTTGTGAAATAGACATAAATTTACAATGACTTAGGAGTCAATGTTTCACTTTCCATGCAAAAGTACATTAATGATTCAAAAGTGTTTGGCAATTACTTTTCAAATTGTGGAAATCGATCTTTACGTCTGTTGTTTTTTTTAAAAGAAGATGGGGCAGCGAAAAGAGGTTAAAATGACTCCTAATGGATTGAATAACTTTCAATAGCTTTCAATAAGCTTTTAACAGTTTTCAATAATTTTCTTAAGCTTAGAAGGGCTTTAAATAGCCAACATGAAGCACATAACCTGCATTATTTGAAATTCAAAATCCTAAACTATCTCAACAAACTAAACAAACTAACAAATAATTAAAATTTAAATTCATCTTAAAACTAAACAATTTATTAGACTAAAAATTACTGCAATAACTAAATGCAAAACTCAACAACATCCATGCAAAAGTACATTAATAATTAAAAAGTGTTTAGCAATTACTTTTCAAATTGTGGAAATCTTGTCTCCAATCAAGAGGTCGACTCTTCGACTTCAATATAGCATCCTTTAGAATCGGATTTATTCATAAATAAGGATCCAATAAATGTACACACTTCATTCAATACATTAATATTACATTTTCCCAAGTTGATAAAAAGAAGAAAGAAAAAGATTACTTATAAAAACAAACAGAAACCAAAAATTATATATTAAAAAAAAAAAAAAAAAAACTAAAATTCAAATCCAGCAACCTAAGCTAGGACTTAACATTATACCTGAATACTTCATCTTCTGTAGTGCCTTTGACGGGCTCGCCGCTTCTTTCGCCTTTTCATAATGATTCTGTTTTCTAATTCTTTAGCGATCCTAGAAAGCCAATTGGGATTTCGACTTGACAGCATGAAATATGCTATGGAGAATCCAATAGACAGTCCACACGCATATCCCGTAAGAACCACTTTCCAGTCGAATTCGCTTAGAATTGCTATCTTGATCCAGCACATGCATTGGGTCGTTTATCTCGGGCAACCCGCTTCTTCCACAACCTTCCGAAATAGGGAATCCACGTAACCCATCATTACCTGTAGGGAAAAGGATCAAATATGCCATTGAACTATCAGAAATGACTCATTTATGCTATTAGTTAAAAGTTTGGCTCATTCATGCCATCGCCGTTACAAAATCAGCTCATCCATGCCATTAATTTTTAATGGTGGTTTTCAAAAACAGCTTTTTCACGTGGCCTTTTATTAAAGGTCTACGTCATTAATTAAAATAAGAAAAAAGGCTCAAATATAATCACTTCTTGGCCGCTAGATTCGGAAACAACACATTTTTTATTTTTGAACAGTAACATATAATCTCATTCTAGCATTTGACCGACACTCAATAGATTTTGGTCTAGATCAGGTACCAACAAAACATCTTGAATAAATTTAGTACCTTCGGGAGCTTCAATTGCAGCAGTTCCTTTACCAACAATCTCCAACGTGGTTTTATCGGCCAACTTGACACTACCTTTGGCAGATTCCAACTTCGTAAAATATTCTTGTTTGCTGGTCATGTGTTGAGTGCAACCACTGTACAGAAACCATGTGTTTTCATCATTCAATCTTGTTGCTGCCATCGCCATAAACACAAACTCCTCCTGTTCTTCAACTTCCGAAACGTTGGCTTTTTGAGTTTGTTGGTTGTTCTCCTTCTTCACTCTGCAAAACCTTTCAATATGACCAAGCTTATTGCAATATCTACACTGGAGAGGTGGTTTCTTCCCCTTAAACCAACAATCATCCTCTTTATGATTGGTTCTTCTGCAATACTTGCATGGAGGAAAGTTTTCTCTCTTCTTGACTCCATTGCGAGAATCGTATTGATTATTTCTTCTAGAATTAGTAGAAGTTTCTGGGATTTTCCCTTCCTCTTGAATTTGCATCTTCCCTTTGAACTTGGCTTGAAGAGCAGTTTCAGTAGTTTCTTCTAGCTCCAAGGATCTTCTTTGCTCTTGAGCTTGAAGAGCATGTACAAGTTCTGAAGGTGACAGTTTTGTGCGATCCTTCGAATCTTCGGGTGAGGAGATCTTTGCTTCAAATCTTTCCGGCAAACTCACAAGAACCTTTTCCACGAGTCTTGAATCTATAAGCTCTTCTCCCATAAGTTTGATTTGGTTTACAACCTTCAGCAACTTGTTGGAGAATTCTTCAATAGTTTCTGAATCCTTCATTCTGAGAATTTCAAACTCTCTCTTCTCAGATTTATCACTTCTATTTGCCTAATCTTGTCACTTCTATGAAATTCTTCTTTCAACTTGTCCCAAGCCTCCTTTGAAGTCTCACTCGCCATAACTCTAGCGAAAATTACTTTCGAAAGTGCTGATTGTATGCAGAAGAGAGTTTTAAAGTTTTTTGCAACCTCTTCTCTGTGATTCTTAATTTGCGCCATAGTTGGATTATCTAGCAAAGGATTTACCTCTCCTCCAACCTCTACCACTTGCCACAGATCATATGCTCGCAAGTATGTTCTCATCTTGATAGCCCAAATAGGATAATTCTCACCACAAAAAATTAGGGGTGAAGGAATTGAAAAATTGTTGGAAGCCATAACAATATTGACTTTTACGCAGGGTTATTTTTGGGGCCTTCTCTCTTACAGATCCCTCAAGAAATTGACTCTTGATACCAATTATTGTTCTACAGAACACAGAGAAGAAGAAAACATTTGAGGATAAAAAAAATAGTCTGCTTGTTTATTCATCCACATCTGAGAATATAAATAGACAAAAGCTTCCTATTCTATTTCTAACTAGGAAACGGATAAAATCCTATTCTATCTTTAACTAGGATACTAATAAATCCTATTCTATATCAACTTAAATAACTGAATTTCAAAAATAAAATTACTAAACTAAAAAAGAAAATAACAGCAAATAACTTAATACTTCAACAATAGATTATGCAAATGATGCCAAGGCTGCAAGCAAAGGATGTTGTTAGGTGTGCGAACAAAAGTCCCAGATTGGTAGCTGAAAGGACTTGAAGGAAGCTACCTATAATGTGTAGGATCTCCTAATGGTGTGAGGCCTTTCAGGAGAACCATGCCGGCTTGGCCCAAAGAGGACAATATCACACCATGTAAAAGTATCGTTAGGCTTGTTGAGCCCAACAGAGATGAGAGGCAGTTCAACGATTTTGTTGATGTCTCCGGTGAAGCTGCAGTAAAGCAGCAGCGAGCAATCCAGGGACATCCACACTCTGCCACTATTTTCCATGAAAAAGTAGATCATTCTATCCATGGAAAAGTACAGTATCAAGTGTTGAAAAACGGTACTTTTAGATGCTAAAACCGATGTTTATAAATAAGTAGTTACATATTTGAATAGAGCGTTGAAACTGATAATTAACAAATATAATGTATTTGATATAAATGAGTTGGATGTTGATAAGCACTTCGTAATACGCCCTATAAAATTTCGTTAACTATGGGTTCTTCTTAAAGTTTGAATAGCTCCGGTGAATTTTTGTAAATTGTGTGGAATGAACTCTTGAGTTATTTCTCAAGTATGTATTTCCCATTTTATACATGTATATATGTGTGGGGATACTATTGCATCTCGAATGAGCATTCCACCAAATGCTCCTCCAACCAGCCGCATGTTCGAATTTATTTCCAATAAAGACACTCTTCAACTTCGGTATAATAACCTTCAGATGATTGAAAACCCCCACACTTATTTCCCCTATTGAATGAGGCGGATTTAGCCGAGTTAATTACATCTATTTGTTCTTTTGCTGATGTGATTTCTTTTGTCGAACCCATTTTCTTTCCCTTTGTAAGGGAGTCCCACTTAGATTCTTCACCTACTCTTCGGAAGACGGGATACTGAAGAGAATTCAGGTTTTGATTCGTAATATTTTCTTGTTCTATATCATAACAGATCAGTTACTAGGGAGCTATAAGCTTATTCCTGATTGAGAAACGAATATGGTTTGAAATTATGAGTTAAATAGCTTGAGCTATTGTCTTACTTTTGGGATTATGTAACGAGACATTCAAACATGAGCGTATGAACTTGAAAAATATGTTAAGTTAATAAACCTTGAGTAGATTAATACAAACTAAGAAGAACAAATGTAGATGCAGACATCTCTCAAAATAAAGCTTAATATTGAACTCCACTGTGCCAACGTCTTCTTATCCTTGACATCTAAAATTTGAAAAATAAGATAGTGAGAGTCAAACACTTATCAATAAGAAAAAAAATGCTTCTGAGAGAGTATCGATTAGCTGTTGGAATTAAAAAAAAAAACATGAAAACTAATATGTTAGTGTAGAACTTAGCTTTGAATACCTGTAAATTGTCTAGACGCAATTGTTTCTTCTAGTGTAATTCCTTTGCCTTCGCGGCTTCTTTCTCCTTGCCATCATAATTTTGTGTCCCAGCTCTTCAACGATTCTTTCAAGCCATTTCACATTTCCTGTTGAAATCAAGATTTATATTATGGATAATCCGATACATAGTCCGGTTCAATACCCCATAAGAGCGGCTTTCCAAAAATCATTCAGAAATTAAGAGTTGCTTTCTTCATCAAGCGCAAATCCAGCATAAGTTTTCTCTGAGACTGAATCATGACCGTCATTACCACAGCCTTTTGAAAGTGGGAATCCACGTAATCCGTCATTACCTTCATATGAATTGTTCTCAAAGGTATGAAATTGATTTCCTTGAGGAATGCACCCTTCGAGTTATTGTAGGAGAGATTTAAGAGTTCGAGAGATGTAAGAGAAACAAATTGTGGTGGTATCTCTCCTACAAGATGGTTACCTGACAGGTCCAATGATTCAACTGAAGATAAACTTCCAAGTGAATTGCGGAATAGGACCTTGCAATCCATTATGAGATAAATTTAGAACGCGAAGCGCAATAAGATCCCCCATAATACTTGGAATGTATCCTTCAAATTTGTTATTTGAAAGATCAATGGTTGTGAAAATAGTCAAAATTCTGCCAAGTTCAAGCTCCACCCCCTTGGTTGAAACTGTAAAAGAATCATAGTAATATGAATCTCCAAGATAACTTGGTTCCTTCGATGTTTGATCAATTGTCCTCAGGGCTTTCAGATGTTAAAACAAACTCGTCGGCAAGTTTTTGGAAAAATCATTGCAAGAGAGATCTAAGATTCGAAGCTCAAGAAACATGTATCCACTTCCTGAAGTTCTAATGGGTCCATGCAACTAATTCGATCTCAATATTAAAATTCGCAACTCTGGAAGAGTTCCCAACCACATCGGAAATGTATCATTGAGGAGATTGTCCCCTAAATCAAGAACTTTCTGTCGTTGGCAATTTTCCAAGGATCGGGGAATTTTTTCCTCTAGCTTATTTCCATGCAAATTGAAGCTTTTGAGTGCACTTCCAATGCTAAAAGTTGTTGGAAGAATACCGGAAAGATTGTATTGCTGCATATCAAGAACCTCAAGATGACCACTCATGTTGCCAAAACATTGCGGAATTGCTCCCATTATATGGTTTCAACCCAAATCTAGAATTTCTAGTGATGTTAAATTGCAAATAGACAAAGGGAGCTCTCCCGCTGAGATTATTATGTGACATTGTCACATACCGGAGGCCACTGATATTACCCAAGCATTGCAGAATTTTTCCCTTCAAGATGTTTCTCGACAAATACAGGACTGTCAGTGATGTCAAATTGCAAATAGATGAAGGAATTTCCTCAATCAGATTGTTGTCGTCGAGAAACAGAATTTTCAAGTTTCTCAAATTGCCAAAGGAAGACGGAATTGGGCCATTGAGTTGATTATTGGATAATTCCAGATAATTGAGGTTTTTTAGATTTTCCAACTCACTAGGAATTGGGCCAGAGAATTGATTATTGTATAATACCAGTTCATTGAGTTTTTTTAGATTCCCCAACTCACTAGGAATTGGGCCAGAGAGTTGATTATCGAATAATAACAGATGATTGAGTTTTTTCAGCTTCCCCAACTCACTAGGAATTGGGCCAGAGAGATTGTTTGTGTGTAAGCTTAAATTCTGAAGTGACTTCATCTTGCCTATTTCTGCAGGAATGGGACCAAGCAATTCATTGGAGAAAGCGTAGAACACTTTTGCATTGGTCAAATCACCTATTTCTGGAGGGATGTGACCTGTCAACTGTTTTTTTTCAAGATAAGCTTCAACAAGATTGACAAGTTTTCCCATTTCTGCCGGAATACAGCCAGAAAGGTGATTCTCATTAAGAAACAAATAGGATAATTTTTTCAGATTCCTCAACTCACTAGGAATTGGGCCAGAGAGTTGATTCTCACTAAGATACAAATGGGACAAGTTGTTCAAATTCCCCAATGAAGCTGGAATAGAACCATTAAGAGAATTGGTACTCAAAGCTAGTTTAGTAAGAGACCTTAGGTAACCTATCTCTTCCGGAATGGAACCATTTAAATGGTTGTCAAAGATGTGAAGGGTCTGAAGCCTGGCTAGCGAGCTGATTTCTGGTGGGATTGTTCCTGAAATCTGATTCATGGACAAGTCAAGGTAGATAAGATTAGTGAGATTACTGATCTCCGGCGGAATGGTGCCAGAGAGATTGTTCACGCTAAGTTCAAAATATTCAAGAAAAGGTAGGGATGAAAACGGAAAATCATAGAGGGTACCAAAGACACTAGCATTTGTAATATTCAACCTGTTTTGTGTGTCATATAAGGCGTAGCATTAGAAAGACTTTCAAGTCAAAGAGTCTTTGTCTTGAATTAATAAGTAGAATAACTTCATAAACCATCAAAATTAAAAGTCTTTGTTGTTAATATTCATAGTTTCGCTAATGATGTCATTATGTTTGTTCAGATAAGCAATCTATCTCAAAAACTAAACAATAATGCCCTGAACATGGATAATTAAACATCGAAAAACTTAGTTTGAAAGTTTCGTTAACCCATTTTAAATTATCAAACCAAATTAAACTTCGAACAATTAAACACATTTCGTTGGTCCCAAACGAAAAGGAAGAAAGAGCAGAGAAAAATGAAGTCAAGAAAGACTGTAAGTTTTGCTATGGAAATTTCATATGAAAACTACAACACACAAATCCATATCTCTTTGAATCCGTAGCGCTTGATTGAGATGAGTTTAGATGACCGCGATGTGAAACATGCGAATTCATAATACTGATGACAGATAGTTCACTACGTAATCCTCATCGGTTAAATACGATATATTAATTAAATAGTGTAAATTTAAATTTCATTTTTTTTCCAATTATGAATAAAAGAACCTTAATTATCCATGCCACCACATTTCATGGTGATTTCTCGAGGTCACACCATGTAAGGGTGTCTTTTGGCTGGTTTAGTCCAACAACTGGTATCAAAGCGAATGGAGGGAATAAATCTTTTTGGTTGTTGAAAACGGCATATATAATATAAATATTCCTCAGCTTGTGAAATAGACATAAATTTACAATTGACATAGGAGTCAATGTTTCACTTTCAATGCAAAAGTACATTAATAAGTCAAAAGTGTTTGGCAATTACTTTTCAAATTGTGGAAATCTTTACATCCATGCAAAAGTACATTAATAATTCAAAAGTTTTTAGGAATTACTTTTCAAATTGTGGATATCTTGATACGGGACAAATGACCATCTTATCTTTTGATGATATCTTTAGAGACCAACACATAGAGGCTCAAGACCTGGTCACCTCGAGGATACGAGAACATGCATGAAGGACCCGTTTTGAGCATGTCATTAAACAAACCCGTGTGTGGAAGATTACGTGGGGCTTACATTTGATGCCAATTCGAGACTACAAGTTTTGAAGCGTGACCCCATGGTTTTAGAGCATTGAGTATTTTGGGGATTGCACATGTTAAAGAAACAACCCATGATCTCCCCTTTCATTAAGGGTATTTTGGTCCATTACCTATATATTATTAAAAGTAGAGGACAAAGCATCTATATTAAGCCAAGTGGCTGCCCAAAAGTAAGACATGTGGCAGCCCAAAAATATGCCACTTGGAATTTAAGGATAAAGATAATAATTATCTGAAATAAATCTACAAGATAACCAGTACAAAATAAAAGAAAATTAGGAAGGCAAATAAGTTATAAAACATACCAGTTCCATTACATTGTTACAGTTAATTGTCAATTTAAACAATCATCCTCCCATGTTGTGATGACTGACTCCATCTTAGACCAATAGTCAATTTAACGGAAAAACATTTTCACCACAAAATTCCAAAAAAACTTTTCATATAGCATAATTTGCATTGAGTATGTGGAACAGGAGGCAAATAATTAGCAACGGCCAGTGCAAAGCAATTCAATAAACTACTTCTTGACATAGTGATTTGATTTACGAATTCTTTTCAGATCCCTTCCTCATCTTTGGTGATGCCGACATAAAGGTGTGGAGTAATTTCTTGCTACGATTTCTATATAGAAGTAGACTGTTCTTTCTGATTTTAGGATAAGACATCTTTCAATTCATTTTCACTTTTTGCAAATAGTATGAGATACTGATTGTAAGACTGAAATTATGATTCCTTTGTTTCATTTTTTTTCTTATCATTTTGATTGAGAAAGTTTTGATTATTCTTACTTCTTCAAGTAAAATCGGGGGTGGTATATGTTTTCTTTTATGCACAAAATTATATTCGTGTTTTGGTATGTAAAGGTTTTGAAACCCTACCAGATGTCCACGATACAGGTTATTAAAAAGAATTGAAAGTAAATCTATGTATTTTACATTCAAATTGTGCTGTAATTATTGATAATGATATATCCTTTTATCATTTTGCTTTTAAAAATATGCACAACTTCCGACAAAGTTTGCGAAGTTTCTATTAGGCTTTTATGTATTTTCTTAAGCAACAACATTTGATATGCTGTCAATATTAGATAGTTGATACATGTTATTACTAATTGTAATAAGTAATACTCGATATTGTTCCTCTTTCTATTTTATGGTTTGCTTTGTCGGTAAGAAAACTGATAAGTTATGTAACTTTACATTTATAAAAATTGATTCATGTTTTTATTAGGTATTTTTCAGTTGAAATAATATGATAACTTTTTCGTAAATTAATTTAAAATAAGATGAAAAAAATTATTTAACATAAAAAAAAAAAAAAATTAGTTAGTTGGAATTTTTATCACGTTTAACGTTGCTACTTGCTAATGCGTGAAATACAACAATTTTAATTAGATTAAGATCAGACATAGAAGTTGGTTTGCTTCCTTTTTTTTTGTGTGTGTATGTGTGTGTTGTTATAACTTTGGTAGTTAAAATTTGTATCACGTTTAAGGTTGCTACTTCCTAATGTGTAAAATGCAACAATTTTAATTAGATTATGATCAGACATAGAAGTTGGCTAGCTTCATTTTTTTGGGTGTGTTTTTATAACTTTGGTTTTAAATTTCACTTAATCAAAGTCACTATCCTAATCGGTTGAGTATTTTGAATGTAAAACGGACTAAAACTCCTCCTCATGGAGTTAAACTGATTTAACTTCTCCCCTGATATTTTATTAATTTAAACAAGGTTGTAACTTCTCTAAATTTAAATCTAATTCTCTTTTACCCTTTTTAGATTATCATTATCCTAATATAACCATTTCCTAGAAGTCTATGCAAATTAGGTAATTATCTTTTAAAAATATTTTAATTATTATTTCATTTTAATTAAAACATATGCATAGTCTTACGAGGATACGAAATGACGAAAAAACAGAGTAAAGATTATGTATAATTGTTGAATTGGTACAGTCAGGTTTGAACCCAAATTACTGCATACATCTATTTAATTTTTTGGAAAACAAATATTACCATTATGGGCTATGGCCTGAGATTGAGAAGTGGAAACTAAGATAATTTGTATGTCTTTGAGTTCTCTCCTTTACATATGTAGACATCTTAAAATTTTTATGACCCTTCAAGTGCTTTTGTATCTATTGAGCATATAATTTGTGATTTGTCTTATGATTTTTATGTCCCTACAATGACTTTGGTTTGTGTTGAGAATATAATTTGTATGAAGTCGTGGTTGCAGGCAAGATAGGAAAGTCATTTTAAGCAAAGTTTTGCGATCGCGATAGCGGAACAGTTGTAATATTGAGACCTGACATGCAGGTGATACCGAAATCTATCTCATGGTAATTACTGGTTTTTTTTAATCACTTAACTTTATAATTTCCACGCTTATATTGATGAACATGATATCGTCTAGGCAACCATATGAGACATTTGGTGCGTCTGATAGAGAATGCCATTATATTGTCAATCTTCCACAACGCAAGAGCAAATGCCAAATGTCATGGTTTATAGATTTCACTCGATAGTCTTTAACCAATAATGTTTCCAAAAATCTGCTCTTGACCTTGTGAGTGATTATGAATGATGTTCTCTATCAATTATGGTAGGCCAATAGGACACTACGTCAACTACTGAAATCCTTTCTTACAGGGAAAACAATGTAATTTCGTTAATTTCTTTTTGGTTATTGAAAGTCCAGCCTAAAATCAAGCTTTCAGTAAATTTCTTAGGATGGTTAGTGCAACCTTTTAATTTTATAACGTGCCCAGGTTATTCCCTCAATAATGCCCTCTTGAAGAAACTTCCTTTTTAACCTTTCAGTAGATATACCAAATCATGTTGTAGAGACTCAATGTATTTAAGAGCAAACTAACTTAATATTCGTATTCATAAGCTTTGAAAATAAAGTAGAACTATTTTACTTATGCATTCAATCTTAGAATATCTTACCTAATAAGCAATGAGATAGAACACTCTATTGTAGTATTGTGTGCAGTGTTCTTGATTGTGATCTATACCTACATATTATACCATTCGGTAGACCAACCTTTTGATTTCTGTTGAGCCAGCCATATTTTATTAGTTGTAGTGACTCTTGGAGTTTTTACAGGATGGAAAAGCAAGGCATCAGACAAATCACTTTCATTGTTAACTAAAAATGATTGAATCTATCATACACCAATTTGGTTTCTCTTTGGATTTTTCGTTCTGGCGTTGATGCTAGAGAAGAAATCAATTATCAGGCCTGACAGCTTTATTAATATTTTATCATTGTTTGGAATGCTCATGCTTTTTGGAGGAAAAATAATAATTTTGATAAGTATTACATCTAGAAGTTGCTTCTATTTTGTTGAACATGATATTTATTGTAAGAAAAATCATTTATTCCTTTTAGGACATCTAATAAAATTGTAGCGACACATAATACACAATTTAAGTGACCCCTAATTTTTACCATGTATTCCTACTCTTGTGAGAGCCTGGGTTTATGAAAATTATTCTAGATCCTCTTTTGACATAATCAAAGGAGTTCTTTTTTAGTGAGTTTCTAATCCCCTCTATGTATTGTGCTTATATGTCTATGAAAATTCATGTGCAAGAATGAAGTGGCACAAGATCTATATGTAAAGTGGTCCAACCATTAGTGTCCATGATACTTTCACATACATGTCGTGTTATTATTCGTGAAAATGAAAAGGTCTGACCCCTAATTTTTATCTTGGATTTCTCCCTCCCCATGCCATAAATAAAAGTTATTAAACAATCAATATGATTAAGTTACTTTACACGTCTTTGTATCTCTACTATTGGATCCTTAAGTTTTGATGCATATATGAGAAAGAGTGTCAAAATCATTAAAAGATTCTACTAGACCTATCTGTTTGTACTGTTAATGGATCCAAAGAAATTTGGTTTGTTGTTAAGCATTTTAGCTTTATCAAAAATGATTTAAAATATGGGTTAAGATTAAGATCATGGTAGTACCCTCTTAACCCCTTCTATTGGAATCAATCTTTAATTTTATCATTATTGAATCCTATAGTGTTGGGACATATTTGCTCCTTCATTATGTAAGAATAAGTCTTATTTCAACATGCATCTTTACCTTAATCTTCTATGTAATGGATTGACACCAAAATTTGAATTAACCATGTATATTTTTTATAGTATTGCAGGTATCATGGAAGCCAATTACATTAGACTAAGAAGAAAATGATAATGGGAATATATCTTTTTGAAACTGGCACGCAAACAATAATGGCTGAATTATTTGGATGCGCTTGTGACTTAATCGGTTAGCCTATAGTCTATACTGATTTTGAAAAGGTTAGTTCTTGGCGTATTAGCCATTCATACACAAAATATTAAATATTGCAAGCCAATGTTTTAAAGATGTATTCATACATTATACTTTTGGTGCATGTACAAAAGATTAATTTATTTCAATTTCGGGAATATCTTAGTATCATTTAAAGGACATCTTATTATATTGGATCTATGAAATACTTCAAAGATTGAGCAGAGCATTGAAATAAAACCTCCGAATTACGGTCTTGAAATACACTTTAATTTAAGAAAATGACTTAACAATGACAAATATTCTTTCATTGTGCAAAAGAAATACTTGAGTTTTTTTTTTCTTTTTGTTCAAGAAGATAGCCAACTAAATAAAATATGATTTTAGTTTTTGAAAATAAGTGAATGTATAGCAAACAAGTTTTTTTTTTCTTTTTTTTGTTTAAATCTTTGATCTGTTCATTCTTAATATGGTAGGGATGGAAAATCTATGGATAGAGTCAGACATGGATGTGTTTAAAATAGGTTAAATAAAATCATATAAAACATCAAATCCATCTATTATAAATGCGAAATAAGAAACAAGTTAACTGACGGATAAAGTTGTTATCAATATTATTCATGGCTTCAAATTAGCCCCAATTTCTAATCTGAAATCGAAACTTGAAAGGCACCAATACATAAACTAAACTTGGTAGAAATGCAAATCTTAAGGTATGTACCAACTACATGGTATGAGAAGAGATGATGATTTAATTTTTTTAAATAAATGAATTTAGAAGTCAAAAACTACGTCCATAAATTTGATAACTTAAGCTTGAAGAGGATAAATTTTTTAAAATGTGAAGACTTTAGATAATACTCCTTACATAACGACAAGAAGGTAATACTAATTCATGTACAAAATAGCGGTATAATTATCAAGATTCTGTTTTGGTGTCGAAAGAGTACCTAAATATTAGAGATTTTTTTTTTTGTTATAGTGCCTAAACTTTTGAATCTTGAAACTGTTTGATAAATCTTTATAATTATGATTATATTTTTAATTAACTGTGCATCGCGCGGGTACGTATACTAGTACTATGTAATAAGCTAGGCTATGAATAGTCTCTTGTTAGGTCTTTTCTCTTTAGTTGTAGCTGCTGACATGGATGGATACTAACTACTATTGACTCTACCTCATATATGTATAACAGTAGGATCCAAAGTTGAAAGGGAAACAACTCAGATCCAAAAAACCCTCGACTCAAGTCACGAATAAAAAAGACATAACAAATAATAGATGAAGCATTACAAAACATTCCAAAAGAGGAACGGTAACAAATAAAAGAAATGCAATAACCAAAGCACTAGAAACAATTAGTAGTAACAAAAATCTGAGGACAAGAAACTATGAGAATATTTCTAATACTACTGGTATTAAAGGAGAAACAGGTACGGTGCGCCAAACTACCACCAAGCCTATCTTGTAGGAAAGGGAGATGACACTCAACAACGAAAACTTACTAACCTTATAACCTAATATGCGACCTCCACAACCTCCTATATAAGGTCATGTCCTCAATAAATCTATCGCACAGGAAGCATGCTACGGATGTCCATAACTATTTCTTCTTTGAAGTGGATTCCCGTAGCACCATCAACATCCAACTAATTTATTTCCTCAAAATGCTTCGCAACTCTATTCCCTTCAACTAAAATTGCGCTTATTAATCCCATATAGACCATAAGACATAAGCAGAACAAATACAAATCATTTCTCCCAATATAGAATAAAAAATTGATTATAAGATCGGTACTTTGTGTCAATAATGTACCTTGGCCTAACTCAACCTCAAAAGCTAGCTCAAGAGGTGAGGATTACCCAAGTTCATATAAGCAAACTACCAGTCCATTCCTCAACCAATGTGGGACTTTAACCACTCTAACAGCCCCCTCACGCCCAGGCCCAACTGGCACTGGCACGTGGACCGGGAGCCCAAAACGGGGATGAACCTAGCTCTGATACCATGACAAGAATGGACCTTGGGCCTAACTCAACCTCAAAATCTATCCCAAGAGGTGAGGTATACCCAAGTCCATTTAAGCAAACCACTAGTCCATTCCCCAACCAATGTGGGACTTTTACCCACTCTAACACATTGTATAGTAAAAAATTGATTCCAAGATTCCTCCACATCGTAGTTTTTCACTATCCATAAGTTAAAAGTGTACTTCCACTGATCATGATAACTAGAACAAATACAAATCATTTCTTCCAATACAGAAAGGCCATGATTGACGCAATTCATGTCCGAAACCACAAACATTCCATATGGCAATGGTATTTCCTTGAATACCTCATTTGAATTATCATATGAAGTCACAAACTCATCCCCTCGCAAACCAAGCCGATGAATGCTCCATGTACAAAAGCCAGAGAGTCCATATCAGACAACCACGAGGGGTAAATGCCAGTAGGCTTACCAATTATTCTCCACGAACCACTTTTAAGTGCAAGAATTTCACTGCATGATTGGTAACCAATCTTAAGGATCATATAGTCAGTACTAGTTGAGTCATATCCCAATCCGCAAATATAATCTTCTGACGGTAAAAATTCTTTGCTAGGAAGTACTATTGATTCTCTTGTGGAAGGGTTCCCTAGTAAAAGTATGAGATGGTTAATATTATCATATTTACGAACCCCTGTAAGAACCAATCCATCTTAGCAACAATATATCTTGCAATTCTCGGGATGACCGCCATAAAACCAATCAAGTTTTTGTACATCCTCAGTAAATTGAGCCAACGATAAAGAAACTGGCGTTAAAGAGGAAAGATGAAAGGAAAACATGTTCTTAAGAAAAAGAACATGTTTACGTCGCATCTTTCCTCCTTAACGTCATCTTCTTTATCGTTGGCTCAATTTACTGAGGATGTACAAAAACTTGATTGGCTTTATGACGGTAAACCATGGAGTGGCAAGATATATTGTTGCTACAATGGCTTGGTTCTTTTGGGGGTTCGTAAATATGATAATATTAACCATCTCATACTTTTGATGTGGAACCCTTACACAAGAGAATAAGTAGTACTTCCTAGTACAAAATTTTTACCGTCACAAGATTATACTTGCGGATTGGGATATGATTCAACTAGTGGTGACTCTATGATCCTTAAGATCGGTTACCAATCATGCAGTGAATTTCTTGTTCTGAAAAGTGGTTTGTAGAGAGCAACTGATAAGCGTCCTACTGGCATTTACCCCGTGTGGTTGTCTGATATGGACTCTCTGGCTTTTGTACATGGAGCATTTCATTGGCTTGGTTTGTTACGGAATGTGTCTGTGACTTCATGTGATATTTTAAATGAGGTATTCAAAGCAATACCATTGCCAGATGGAATGTTTGTGGTTCCCGACATGGTTTACGTCAAACATGGCCTTTCTGTATTGGGAGAAATGATTTGTATTTGTTCAACTCATCATGATCAGCGGAAGTACGCCTTTAACTTATGGATAATGAAAGACTATGGTGTGAAGGAATCTTGGAATCGATTTTTTACTATCCAAAGCACCGACCTTTATTCTTTGATACCAGAATACAGGTTTTCAGATGGTGAAGTGTTACTCCGTTGCAAGCATTTTGACCGTTGTAGTTATATGTTTAAGACAACCAAAGAATCATCTGTTTTTTGGCCTCAATCTCGTTCAGAATGTATTGGGAATGGATTTGTTTATCCAGAAAGCGTGATCTCTCCAAAATTACTTACTTAGTATTTACTCATGTACGATCAAGACAACATCTTTTCGAGGTAATCATACTATAACCTTTTTTTCATTGTAATGTTATTAGTGGTTTTGTTTTTCCCTTGAAATATTACAGGTTCTGTTAAGAGAAGCTATTGTAGCTCAATTCGCTTATATTGTAGGAGTCATAGAATTGGTTGGGGCCATACAACTTTACATACGCGCTTAAGCTGCTCAACCTGTTGGGAACATATATTAGGATGTCAAACTGGGCAATTTCCAGCGTTGTAACAAGTTAGATTTTGTTATTTTTCAGGGACTACCCTTGTGTTGCATATACCTTGTTTACTTCAGTAAAAACAAAAAGTGATTGTATGAACTATCTGCCTAGTTGAATTCTGCACTTTGTATCAAAAAAATATTTTCATCAGTGTCATCTTCAAGTATGGAACTTTGAAGTTCTCTCATTCTGACAAAAATCCATATTTGTTTTGCCTCATCTGTTTCTGCTACCGTTGTGCCTGAAAATATTTTGTATTTTCGCCAAGCACAGAACTCTGACAAGTCTTGGAAGACTGAACTCACGTATGTGGAAAAATACAAGATTGTCTCGTGTGGCTAGGGGTGACAGTTCAACCAGATGAGATGTGGTTTGTTTTGTTAAAATCTTTTCAGCAGAGTGTATCTTGTTGATAGCTCATGTTTGAGCTCTCAGTAGGCTAGGGTGATCTCATTTCACCTTACTAATCCCGGAGAAGCTTCAATACATGTCTAGACTGTATAAACATAGTTTTTAGGTGCTTAGCAACTCTTGCATTTTGTTTTTTCAAAATTGTTCTAAAAATGATTTTTCTTGTCCATGATTATCTCTGGATATTCTATTTCCTTCGTTTGGGAAGCTTTATTTCTCCCTCTTTGCACTTTTGTAGCTTTGGTGTTCTGCCTTGTCATTCCGCCACTTTCTTTGGTTTTCTTAAAGTGGTTCGCAATTGAAGTATTGGGATTCTTTCGACTTTCTTGTTGACATTGTTTTGTTGCATCCATCGCCTCCATGTTGGCATTTGTCTTGTGGAGTAAGGGCGTTTTCTTGAACTTTCCTCGTGTTGCCTATGTTCGCTAATCTACTTTATGATGTTGTTGTTGTTTCCTGTTTTATCCTTCCTGAAATATCCTGGTTTCCTTCATTTTCTGTTTCCATAGCATTCTTATCTTTTCCCGTAGTCATGGCCATCTGGATGGTGGCGCTTTGTTCAGGATTGCTACATGCATTAACGACCTCTTTGTGAACTTGACCTTGAGTTCTCCTTCTGCATTATCTCTGGAGAGTCCACCCTTATTGTTTTCCTGTATTTCCCTTTCAAATTTCAGTTCGGGGTGTAACTCTCTACATTTCTCATCACCGTAGTTTCATATTCCACAACTTGGGGCGATCACTGTCATGTGGCCTTCTTTGTTTCTGATTTCTAGTAAGATTTCACTGACTAGGGGTTTGGTTAAGTCGATCTCTACCTTGATTTTGCCGTCGTAGGTCTAATTTTTGTGCTAGTGGCCTTATCAATAGCAAGAGGGGTACCAATTGGCTCCACAATGCAACATAGAGCATCCCAAACGTAGTGATCCCAAATTGAGGCTCTATTTTCATTGGTTTCAGGTTTGGAAGAGGTGGTCCATTTGATGATTTTCATATTGTTATTACCTCCCAGAGCTATGAAGTTCCTAGATGCTGTCTTGTCTTAATTAGATTGTCAACAAATTCTTATTGCTCCTAGAACCCAGTGGCAGTAGTAAGAATTCACCAGCAAACTCAGCACCCTGCAATAACCAAGAGATTTCGCAAACAGTGTCCACCTTCATACCAATAACATTAGCTGTAGCTACTAACGTTAGTGTTGTTGCTTTAGTTGGACATTCCAAATGCTTCACTACTTCAGGATCAATGAAGTTACGAGAGGTTCCAGTTTCCACTAAAATTTGCAGTGGTCTCTTTGAGTCATAACCGGTCACCCTAAACGTTGTGTACCCCAGTGAACCATTAAGAGACTGAATCAAATTCTATGGTGCTCAGACTCTTCAAAAATGTCATAGTGTATGTGTGTTGGATCCTTCAAAAATAGTGCATTTTTGGAGGATCTGACACTAGTGCAACAACATTTGCAAGAGTTCGAGTAATTTAGGAATCGATTATGCTAACTTCTATCACCAATTGTAACTGCTGACATGGACAGATACTAACTACTATTATGACACTGCCTCATATTTGTGTAACAGTAAGATCCAAAGTTGAAAGGGAAACAACTCAGATCCGAAAAACCCTCGACTCAAGTAACGCATAAAAAAGACATAAGAAATAATAGATGAACATGTGCCCAGGAGGTCACGTGTTCAAGCCTTGGAAGCTGCCTCCGGCAAAAATGTAAGGTAAGGCTGCGTACAATACACCCTTCTGGTGGGGCCCATCCCCTGACTCTGGACATAGCGGGATCTTTAATGCACCGGACTGTCCTTTTAAATAATAGATGAAGCATTATAGAACAATCCAAAAAAAAGGAACAGTAACAACAACACAAAAGAAATTCAATAACCAAAGCACCAGAAACAATCAGTAGTAACAAAAATCTAAGGACAAGAAACTATGAGAATGTTGCTAATATTACTGGCATTAAAGGAGAAGCAGGTACGGTGCGCCAAACTACCACCAAGCCTATCTTGCATGAAAGGGAGACGACACTCAACAACGTAACCTTACTAACCTTCTAGCCTAATACGCGACCTCCACGACCTCCTATATAAGGTCATGTCCTCGATAAACTGAAGATGCTTTGTCTTGTCTAATTACCTCTCCTCAATACTTCACAAATAATAAACAAAGAAGAAATCTACAGCTTAAAACAGAACTATAACAGTAAATTAGTCCATATACAAGTTTAAGGTACACACAGGTGATGTCAATTGTAGTTTTGCCAAGACATTCTTAACAGTGACAACACGAGCCCCTGTTGACATCGATCCTATGTTTAACATGAACCTTTACCTGTATCATAAAGTTATGTCACATGGAAAGAAGAGGAAATATGATGTTCTTTTTGTTCTAAATATTACTATGAATATGCTTTGGTTTCTATTCTTGTTGATGAACATATATAATGTTGGAAATCAGTATTAGAGATTAACTTGAACGGGTTCAAAACAAGGTACGGTATTAAGGAGAAAGTGGAGAAGCAGTGCGGTACTAAGGCAAATATGGTACGCGAAGGTTAAATTGTAACATTTTGCACATCAATGATCAATGAAGACAAGATTTTAAATTTACATAAGAGTATGTATATAAACCAGGTGATAAAATGAAGTAATTTAACGTGGTTTGATCAATTGACCTACATTTATATGTGATAGAAACAATTGAACTAATATTGAAGCGTATAAAAATATCGAGAGGATAAATTCTCCCCTTAAAAAAATACTCTTCAATCCCTAATAAAGTACTATATTAATGTGGACGTTGTCGTATAGTGTGAAGTAGGTATCTTTAATTTCTGTGTAACACAATTTTTTTCTTTTAAGATTTTCAAATTTTATTTGTTCAATTAGATATAATAATATAGCAACGAAACAGTGTATCATATCAGAAGTAGAATAATTACATGTTACATGACTCGGAATACACGTGCAACACACGTGCCGAAGAACTAGTATATAAAGAAAAGGAAGCTCCAAAATGAGAAACCCTAAGCATTCAAATCAAAGCAATAGAGAAGAGGAAGCTGTAAAGATGACTCGAAAGGCAAATCGTATCAAAGGTATCTGTTTCTTTCTTCTTGATCTCTGTGTATTTTCTGCTTGTTTGTATTTTTTTCTCGTGTTCTTTTTACCCCTTGTGACCAAGAGGTCATGGTTCAAGGCTTGGAAATAGCCTCTGGCAGAAATGCAAGGTAAGGCTTCGTACAATACACCCTTGTGGTGGGGCTCTTCCCCGGACACTGCACGTAGCGGTAGCTTAGTGCATCGGGCTTCCCTTTTCCTCTTTTACCCCTTGTAAAGGTGGTACTTGAGTTAGCTTTGACGTACTAACTCCATAGGCGGGCGAGCTAGATTACTAGATACTAATTCGGCAAAATTCAGTACTTTTGGCAAAAATCCTGTATTTGTGTTGAGAATCTATTTAATATGTATAATAAGTTTACCAGAAACCAACAAGTTACCTTTTCTAGCATCTAGAACTCATAAACTTATGATTCTAGATCCGCCTCTGTGCGGTGCTGCTTATGTCTTATGGTCTATATGAAATTAATAAGCACAATCTTTAATTGAAGGGAAAAGAGCTACGAAGCATTTTGAGGAAAAAATTAAGATGGATGTTGATGGTGCTAGGGGAATCCACTTCAATGAAGAAATAGTTGTGGACATCCTCAGCAGGCTTCCTGTGCGATCTCTTCTTCGATTCAAATGTGTTTCGAAGTTTTTGGATGGCATTGATCTCCGAGCCTTGCTTTACGCTGAAGCATCTCAAACTTTCCAAGAATAACCAAAATTCCCCAAAAGTTCTTTTTCTTAAGAACATGTTTTCCTTGCATCTTTCCTCTTTAACACCAGCTTCTTTGTCGTTGACTCAATTTACTGAGAATGTACAAAAACTTGATTGGCTTTATGGCGGTAAACCATGGAGTTGCAAGATATATTGTTGCTATGATGGCTTGGTTCTTGTGGGGGTTCGTAAATATGATAATACTAACCATCTCATACTTTTTCTATGGAACCCTTCCACAAGAGAATCGGTAGTACTTCCTAGTACAAAATTTTTACCGCAAGAAGATTATACTTGCGGATTGGGATATGACTCAACTAGTGGTGAGTATATGATCCTTAAGATCAGTTACCAATCATGCAGTGAAATTCTTGCATTGAAAAGTGGTATGTGGAGAATAATTGGTAAGCCTACTGGCATTTACTCCTCGTGGTTGTCTGAGATGGACTCTTTGGCTTTTGTACATGGAGCATTTCATTGGCTTGGTTTGTCGCGGAATGAGTTTGTGACTTCATATGATATTTCAAATGAGGTATTAAAAGAAATACCATTGCCAGATGGAATGTTTGTGGTTCCCGACATGAAATACGTCAAACATGGCCTTTCTGTTTTGGGAGAAATGATTTGTATTTGTTCTACTCATCGTGATCAGTGGAAGTACACTTTCAACGTATGGATAATGAAAGACTATGGTGTGAAGGAATCTTGGAATCGATTTTTCACTATACAAAGTGCTGATCTTTATTCTTTGATACCAGAATACAACTTTTCAGATGGTGAAGTGTTACTCTGTTGCAAGCATTTTGACCGATGTGGTTATCTTTTTAAGACAACAAACGAATCATCTGGTTTTTGGCCTCAATATCATTCAGAATGTATTCAGAATGGATTTGTTTATACAGAAAGCTTGATCTCTCCAAAATTACTTACAACATTTTTTTGAGGTAATCATATTACACCCTCTTTTTCATTTTAATGTTAGTAGTAGTTCTCTTTTTCCTTGAAATATTACAAGGTTCTGTTAAGAGAAGCTGTTGTAGCTCATCATTTGCTTATATTGTAGGAATCGCAGAACTGGCAGTGGTCATACAACTTCACGTACGTGCTTAAGCTGCTCGACCTGTTGGGAACATACAGTAGGGTGTCAAACTGGGCAATTTACAGAGTTGTAACAAGTTAGATTTTGTTATTTTTCGGGGATTAACCTTGCGTTGCGTATGGCTTTTTTCAAAAACAAAAAGTGATTGTATGAACTATCTGCCTTGTTGAACTGATCACATTATATCAGTTTCATTGTGTTTTTATTGTTTAGATGGCATGCTGAAGCACATTAATGATCTTCTTTGCATCCTTTTCGAAATACATTTTTTCAGTACTGAACTTTGAAGTTCTCTCATCCTGAAAAACATCCATATTTGTTTTGCTTCCATCTGTTTTCTGCTACTGTTGTGCCTGAAAATATTTCGTATTTTCACCAAGCACAGAACTCTGACAAGTCTTGGAAGACTGAGCTCACGTATGTGGCAAAGTACAAGATTGTCTCTCATGGCTAGGGGTGACAATTCAACCAGATGAGATGTGGTTTGTTTTCTTTCCAAATCTTTTCAGCGGAGCGTATCTTGTCGATAGCTCATGTTAGAGCTCCCAGTAAGCTAGGGTGATCTCTTTTCGCCTTACGAATCACGGTCAAACTTCAAATACATGCCTAGATTGTATAAACATACTTTTTAGGTGCTTAGCTACTCTTGCATTTTTTTTTTCAAAATTGTTCTAAAAAATGTTTTTTCTCGTCCATGATAATCTCTCGATATTCTATTTCCTTTGTTTGGGCGGCTTTATTTCTTCCTCTTTGCACTTTTGTAGCTTTCGTGTTCTGCCTTGTCATTCCGCCACTTTCTTTGGTTTTCTTAAAGTTGTGGCCTTCTTTCTTCCAGCCGCCATACGGTTCACCTTAAAGCCTTAAGGAGAAGGGGAGGAGTAGTTATCTATGTAATTACGGTCTTTGTTAGCCATTTTTCCGGTCGAGCACTCTTTTTTTTTGTTCAATTCCGTCTAACCAAGCAGGACTGACTTATTACCAACCTGCAAATGGTTGTGAGGTTAGACCAGGTACGAGGAATGAATCTATATTTGTGCACGGAAGTTTCTGGCCGGCGGCCGTTCAACTGTTCGAGCGCAATGCAGTGTGTTGGTTCCGACTCGGTAAAGGTAGAATGCCTGGTCGAAGGTTCAGTACAGTAGGTAGCAGGCATGTTCGTTTTGGCTCACAATTGAAGTATTTGGATTCTTTCTACTTTCTTGCTGACATTGTTTGGTTGCATCCATTGTCTCCATGTTAGCATTTGTCTTGTGCGGTAAGGGGGTTTTCTTTGAACTTCTCTCGTGTTGCCTGTATTTTCTAATCTCCTTTCTGATGTTGCTGTTTCCTATTTTATATCCTTGCTGAGATATCCCGGTTTCCTTAGTGTCAGCCTTCTTCATTTTCTGTTTCCGTAGCATTCTTATCTTTTTCTATAGCCATGGCCATCTGGATGATGGCTCTTTGTTCAGGATTGCTACATTTCCGAACTCTTTGTGAACTTGACCTTGAGTTCTCCTTCTGCGTTATCTACATTTCTCATCACCATTCCCTTGCATCCTGCAACGGGAACAGTATGCTGGTATAGTTTCATATTCCACGACTTGTGTGATCACTGTCATGTGGCCTTCTTTGTTTCTGTTTTCAAGTAAGATTTCATTGACTAGGTGTGTGGTTAAGTCAATCTCTACCTTGATTTTTTCTGCCTTAGGTCTAGTTTGTGTGCTAGTGGACTTATCCATAGCAAGACGGGTACCAATTGTCTCCACAATGCGGCATTGAGCATTCCAAACGTAGTAATCCCATGGGAGGTTAATCCACCCTTTGGCAGCCATAACCTTGCCAAATTCCTTCCTAATGATGTCAATCAAGGGATGTACATGGGAGAGGTTACCAATTATTATCCATTTGCAGGTTTGAGCTAGCATCTCTTTTTCATCTTCCATAAACACAACCACTGGTTTACCATTCACTATATAAAAAGAGCTAGCGAGTGTAGAGTTTGATTCTTTGCTGCTGTTAACATCTGTTGTCTATGGTGTTGATGTAGGAGGTTTGTGAGTTCCCTCTATTCCAGGGGTTGTCGGAAGTAGCTTGGTTATCAATCTCTCCAAAATCACTACTTCGTTAATATTGCTTGTGTGTGATCGCGACACATTTTTTTTGGTAGTCATGATACTACCACTTATTTGTTTTGATGTCATAAATTCAGCTATCTGATGCAATATAGTTGAAAGTAGTACCTACTATTTTGATTGGAATAGTTAGAAAAATGATGAAATCAAAGATAATGATTCATATAGTCGATCTCAGTGTGTTTGGTACTGAGGTGTTGCTGTTATTGCTAATAGATTATAAGCAACTTCAGGAAGACCCGGCAACAGTTTACTGGCTCAACGGGGATAGCTTATAGAGGCATTAACCTCAAAATGACGCTTTGCAAATTGGTGAAATGGTTAAGACCACCCCTGTTGCTAGTTAAATTTAGTAGCGATGGGAGTTGCATACAAGGTATGTACATAACCAGGCGATATAATAAAGTAATTTAATGTGGTTTGATCAATTGAGCTTCATTTATACAGGATAGATGAACAACTGTACTATATAGAAGAGTATAAAATATCGAGATAATAAATTCTCCCCTTTAAAAGACTCTCCAATCCCTAATTACAGTACTACATTAATGTGGACATCGTCGTATAGTGTGAAGTAATTATCTTCAATTTTTGTATAACACACTTTTATTCTTTTAAGAGCTGAACTATTCTTCTTTCATTTTGATTTTCAAATTTTATTTGTTCTATTAGATATATCAAGGGAACAATGTTACATGAAGTTGAAAAATTACATGTTACATGACTCGGAATACACGTGCAACACACGTGTCGAAGAACTACTATGACTCGAAATACACGTGCAACACACGTGTCAAATAATTTGTATATAAAGAAGAGGAAGCTCCAAAAGAGAAACCCTAAGCATTCAAATCAAAGCAGTAGAGAAGAGGAAGTTCTAAAGATGACACGAAAGGCAAATCGTTTCAAAGGTATCTGTTTCTTTCTTCTTGATCTCCGCGTATTTTCTGCTTGTTTTTTTTCTGTGTTCTTCTTTCCCCTTTTAAAGGCAGTCTTTGAGTTAGCTATGACGTCCTAACTCCATAGGCGGGCGAGCAAGAGTACTAGTTACGAGTTAGGAAAAATCCGGTAATTTTGGCAAAAATCCTGTATTTGTGTTAAGAATCTATTTAATATGTATAATAATTTTGCCAGAACTCAACAAGTTACCTTTTCTAGCATCTAGAGCTTATAAACTTGAGATTCTAGATCCGCCTTTATGCGGTGCTGCTTATGTCTTATGGTCTATATGGGATTAATAAGCACAATTTTTAATTGAAGGGAAGAGAGTTGCGAAGCGTTTTGAGGAAAAAATTAAGATGGATGTTGATGGTGCTACGGGAATCCACTTCAACGAAGAAATAGTTGTGGACATCCTTCGCAGGCTAGCTGTGCGATCTCTTCTTTGATTCAAATGTGTTTCGAAGATTTGGATGGCATTGATCTCCGAGCCTTACCTTACGATGAAGCACCTCAAGCTTGCCAAGAATAACCAAAATTCCCCAAAAATTCTTATTTCTTAAGGACATGTTTACCTCGCATCTCTCCTCTTTAACACCAGCTTCTTTACCGTTGGCTCAATTTACTGAGAATGTACAAAAACTTTATTGGCTTTATGGCAGTAAATCAAGGAATTGCAAGATATATTGTTGCTGCGATGGCTTGGTTCTTGTAGGGGTTCGCAAATATGATAATATTAAACATCTCATGCTTTTGCTATGGAACCCTTCCACAAGAGAATCAACAGTACTTCGTAGTACAGAATTTTTACCGTCAGAGGATTATATTTGCAGATTGGGGTATGATGCAACTAGTGGTGACTATATGATCCTTAAGATCGTTTACCAATCATGTAGTGAAATTCTTGCACTGAAAAGTGGTTCGTGGAGAATAATAGGTAAGCCTACTGGCATTTACCAATCGTGGTTGTCTGATATGGACTCTCTGACTTTTGTACATGGAGCATTTCATTGGCTTGGTTTGTCACGGGATGAGTCTGTGGCTTCATACGATATTTCAAATGAGGTATTCAAAGAGATACCATTTCCCGATGGAAAGTTTGTGGTTCCGGGCATGAATTGCGTCAAACATGGCCTTTCGGTATTGGGAGAGATGATTTGTATTTGTACTACTCATTATGATCAGTGGAAGTACACTTTTAACTTATGGATAATGAAAGACTATGGTATTAAGGAATCTTGGACTCGATTTTTTACTATCCAAAGTACCGATCTTTATTCTTTGGTACCAGAAGACAGGTTTTCAGATGGTGAAGTGTTACTCCGTTGCAAGCATTTTGACCGTTGTGGTTATATATTTAAGACAACCAAAGATTCATCTGGTTTTTGGCCTCAATCTCGTTCGGAATGTATTCGGAATGAATTTGTTTATACAGAAAGCTTGATCTCTCCAAAATTACTTACATAGTATTTACTCATTTATGATCAAGACAACATCTTTTTGAGGTAATCATACTACAACTTCTTTTTCATTTTAATGTTAGTAGTAGTAGTTTTCTTTTTCCTTGAAATATTACAAGCTTCTGTTAAGAGAAGCTGTTGTAGCTCATCATTTGCTTATATTGTAGGAATCGCAGAACTAGAAGTGGTCATACAACTTCACGTATGTGCTTAAGCTGCTCGACCTGTTGGGAAAATATATCAGGATGTCAAAGTGGGCAATTTACAGCGTTGTAACGAGTTAGATTTTGTCATTTTTTGGGGCTTAACCTTGCGTTGCATATGACTTTTGTCAAAAACAAAAAGTGATTGTATGAACTATCTGCCTAGTTGAACTAATCACTTTGTGTTAGGGCATGAGAAGTTTTGATGATAGACAGATGAATGAAACATGTTGTGCAAAGCTGGTCCATACAAGTGAAACTGCTTCGGACATATGGAGTGAATATTATTACATAAGGTTGTCAACACATCGATAAGCAAAGGATGTTCACACGGCTATATGAAGATAATTGGAGCAGTTAGAGTTTGAGTAGATCAATAAGTCTACAAGGCAGAAGGATAAAGCAAAAGAGTCCTACTCAATTTAGAAGAAGGTGAGATGGTTACAACAAGGAGTCCTACAGAAGATACAAGTAAAGAACAAAAAGGATTGCATCTGAAGGAGCATATATATACGACAAGTTGCATCCAAATAATGAACTGATGCATAGATAAGAAAATCAACAATCAGCAAAATCATTCACCAACTTGAAGAAGAACCTAGTTCTTACTTAGTATGTTTTAGACTGCTTGTAATAGGAAGGTTCTTGAGTTGTAATGAGTAAATTGTTCTAGTCTCAGTATTCTATAAACTGAGTTAGGAATCACGTCTTCAAGTTAGGGAACTTGAAGACTTGGGAACACTTATCTTGGGAAGATTTGTGTCTTTGTAGTAATAGGAGTTAGAAGTTTTAATTCCTTGTTTACAAGAAGTCTTGTAATTGTGTTGATTGTTGAGGCTCAAAGTTATAGTGAAGATTGGGGTTAAATCTTGTAAAGGTACAGGTCGTGGCTTTTTACACCTTTTTGAGCCGGGTGTTTTCCACGTAAAAATTACTGTGTTCAGTTTTACTTCTGTGAACCACGTATACTTACTTGTTCAACAGATAGGCAATCAGTAGGCATCATACTCTAAAAAGTGGTATCAACGCGGGTTATCTTAAAAAAGGTTTGCACCTAAGTTAGATCATTATGATGAATTCCGCACCTCCTACTGGTCACAGTGAAGGTCAATCCACTACTAGACCCCCACTTTTTGATGGTACTCATTTCATCTGGTAGAAAGCCAGGATGGAGATGTTTATTCAAGGAGAAGACTATGAATTATGGGATAGGATTACTGAAGGTCCTACTATCCCTTTGAAGATAGAAAATGGTGTGCAAGTCAAGAAAATAAGGAGTGAGTTTACTGCTGATGATCTTTGGCATTAAAGAAAAATACTAAGGCAAAGAATATCCTAGTCTGTGGTCTAGGACCTGCTGAATACAATAGAATATCTACCTGTACCACTGCTAAGCAAATATGGGATGCCTTAGTAAATGCCCATGAAGGTACCTCTTAGGTAAGGAAATTCAGGATCTCTCTCCTTTTTACTGAATATGAAGCATTTAAGATGAAGGAAAATGAATCCTTGCATGATATGATGACAAGACTTACTACTCTAACAAATGAGTTAACCTCCTTGGAAAAATCCATCACTGAAGAAGAACAAATATAAAAGGTTCTGAGGGTGCTACCAAAGTCAAAATGGAATGTTAAAGTCACTGCAATCAGGGAAGCAAATAAGGATCTCACAGGTATGACTTTGGATGAACTAGTAGGGAATTCAAGAACCTATGAAATGGAAGCTAATGGCATTAAGGAACAAAAGGCTTCTGAAAAAATCTTGGCCTTGAAGGCTTCTGATAGTGATGAAGAGATTGAACTGGATAAGGAACAAATTTCCTTCATAACAAAAAACTTCAGCAAGTTTTTTAAGAAGAAGAAGAAGGGAACAGGTAGCAAAACGCGTTCCAATGACAACCTAAATGGATGTTACAAGTGTAGAAAGACTGATCATAAGATCAGAGAATGTCCTCTCTGGGAAATAGAATGGAGGAAGGAAAGAGTTGAAAAAGAACAAAAGGACAAGAGGAAGGAAAAGGAAGAACATGCCATGATAGCTGCATGGGGATCTGACTCTGATAATGATGATGATGGAGTTGATGAGATAGAATTTATGGCTTTTGGAGACTCAGACATTGAGGAAGAAGATGATGCTTCTGAGGTAAGTTTACTTGAATTAAAAGAAAAACTGCATCTTTTTTCTAAAACTAAACTTGTTTCCTTGATGGGTGATTTAATTGAAAATTTTCAAGAATTAACTTCTGATAGGGATGAATTGTTCAACAGTCTTGCAAGTCTTAAATTTGATTTCATGGACTTAAAAGTTTGCAAGAAAAATGTTGACAAAGAAAATTGCACTCTCAAGGAACAAATTACACTGCTTGAGTCCTCAAATAATGATCTTAAGTCTGAAATCCTTAAACTGACTCTCACTGACCATGGGAAAAAGTCCATAAGTAAAGAACAAGAAAATGATGAACTTGAGTTAACTAAGTACAAACATGAATGCTATGACTTGACTGAAAATATGGATAAGATGAGTCAAGAGATAGCAAGATTAAAATTGGATCTAGAAAAGTCAAACAGATGGAAAAATTCTTCAAGAATTGTTCATCAGCTTGGTAAAAGAAATCACAATGAAAAATTAGGCTTGGATTTTTATAAAGAAGCTGATAATCTTCAAGACTTATGCTATATTTGTGACAATCTTGGACATCCTACTACTGAATGTCCCATGGCTGCTAAAAGCAGATATCGAAGTCTGAACCTGGAAACCAAACTTTCTTAGACCAAGAAAACAAGCACTAAAATTAGTCTGAGAAACAAGTCAGTCTACTTGCTTCCTGCTTGGACTAGAAGGAATTTAATTCATCCTTTTACTAACAAAACAAGACCCAAGATTGTCTGGGTTCCTAAGTCTAACCATTGATTTCTTGTGCAGGAGAAGGTGAAGGGAAACAAAAGGCACTAGTACCTAGATAGTACTAGCTCAAGACATATGACTGGTGACAAGCAAAAGTTCCTTTCACTCTCCAAAATAGATGGTAGGGGAGTCTCTTTTGGAAATGGAAAAAGGGGAATCATAACTGGAGTTGGAAAAATTGTCTCATCTGAGTCAAAAGCTTTGGAGGATGTTTATCTTGTGGAAGGACTCAAGCATAAACTGCTAAGCATTTCACAATTGTGTGACAAAGGTAATAAAGTAATTTTCACTACTGCAGGTGTTAAAGTCAAAAGGATGGACACCAAAGAAATTGTGCTTACTGCAAAGAGATACATGAATGTATACAAAGCAGTCATAATGGAAATATCAGGACCTGAGTGGACTTGTTGTAACGCCCCGCATTTCGGGCTAGAATAAAATATATGACTCTGATACGTTGATAATCCCCGAGCCTTAAATACTATGCCAATTTGGCATGTTAATCAATTTTGTAGTATGTGAATCCATTTGAGCATGAATTTAGACCATAGAAGTCCTTCAACTCAAGGACGAGTTAAAACCATTTCGATCGATTAAGTTTTAGTGGACGTTGTAATTTGTGTCAAATTCTATTGACCATAACTCATTGTATATGATGAAATGGGTGGCCTACTATATATCAAATTGTAGATAATTGAATAAGCTTTCCAACGATACCAAATTCGCCTAAAACGGACACCCGGTGAAGAAGTTATGGCCTTTCAAAGTTGAATGTGTCGCCTATGCACATATAGGCGATGCATAGGGCGGCGCCTATACAAATATAGGCGATGCATAGGGCGGCGCCTATGTAAATTTAGGCAATGCAAAGGGCGGCGCATAGTTATGGTTTCAGGTGACGAAAACACTCCGTTTTGAGTTACTTTAAGTGCAAGTTAGTCCTTACAAAACCCAAAATCGTCCTTACCCACTCCTAAACGGATTTGGGCCTATTAACAACATTGAAGCCTCCTATAAAATCCCAAAATCTAATCCTTCAAGAACTTAAGAGAAGGAGCAACTAGGGTTTGAGAAAATAAGCTTGAAGGACCGATCATTCCGAAACTTCTTCGTGAAACAAATTACAGATTCAGAATCCTCTCGACGTAGGCTTCGATAGACACCAAAAATTCGTGGAGAATAAGGTACGCGGGGTTTTCCTAAAATCTCATGGGCATAGAAATCATGTTTTAAGAATTGGGTTTTCGAATTCATGTACATACTCATGTTTCAGAAGCTTTAATGATATTGTTTTGGCCTTTTGGCTTTCCCCCAAAGTGATTTGAAAGTTATATGTATATATATATATGCGTTTGTCCTGAAATATGAATTTAGAGCATGATTTTCATGAAACCTCTCTCTTAATGTAAATTTTTCCATGTTTCACATAATATACAATGTTTTGAACACGAAAGAGAGGGTTGTGAATGTTGAATATGCATGTAATGAAAGAATGCATGGTTTTGCCAAAAATGCACATGACCACCAAATGTTTGATGAAAGTTTTGCATGGATTTGACTTGAGTTTCGGAACATGACATCTTTAATGCAAATTACATGTTTTGGTGGTCTAAACTATGTTTTGAATGAAAGCTCTTGCTTAATACATTATGGCTCAGAAATAGGACTTGCAAGTCTTGGTATGATGATACCAACTCAGACAAATGCCATAACAGACACAGACTAGTTCAGAAATCAGATTTTTATCAGACTCTCATGATTTAGAAATTTCAGAATGATACATGTTCAGAAAAGGCTAAAATAGGGCATAAAGAGAGCTTAGGTGGTTCCCTGAAGAAGGCGGGAGTTTCAGACAAATCTTTGCCTAAAATCGTGGTTTGCCGACCCGGGTATATTATTATGCACTGACTTAAATGTCCTGTGGCGTATCAGACTCAGACACTCCAACCCTTGCGGCACACTTGGGTTGGGGGCTTCCCCGCCGAGTCAATGGTGGATTCCATACAGCCCGTGGAATATTCAGACTTGTAGGGGAATACCACCTAACTCAGAAGTAAAACACAGATCATGATTTGAAATGAACAGACAGGTTGCATGTTTTCAGAAAGTGCCCATGTGTTTTTCAGAAACAGTTTTATACATGATGTCTTGATGAAAAATTGCTTTCCCTTAATATATATATATATATATATATATATATATATGTATGTTCCATTATACTACTTTTGGATTGCTTCGCGTGCCAGTACTTTTGTGCTGACCCTCCCCCTTCTTCCAGGTCCTGAGGCACAGTCTTGGGGTCCAGCTACTCAGTAGACATTCTCGGGTTTGCAGACTTGATCTCACAGTGGTGAGCCTTCTATTATTCGGAAGGCCTAATTATGTCAGACACTATCTTATTTATTATGTTTTTGATTTACTGGGGCCTTGTCCCAGCTTTTTTTCAGACAAATGTTTATGTTCCTAGTAGAGATTTCGCAGACTGATGTCAGATAGTATTATTCAGAAATGTTGCAGAACTTGACCATGTTTTCCGTACTCAGTTTCAATTCCGCATTTTTATTATGATTATGAATGTTGTGCATGATAACCAGATAGAGAATGGGTGTTCCGGGCCTTCATGGTTCGGGATGCTCGTCACGGCTAGGGCCTAGGCTCGGGTCGTGACAAACTTGGTATCAGAGCACTGTTCATGGTCCCAGGGTGTCTGCGAAATCGCGTCGAGTAGAGTTCTATTTATGGGTGTGTAGCGCGCCACACTTATAAACAGGAGGCTACTAGGCGTTTAGGAATGTTTCCCTTCTTTGTGATTTAGTTCGTGCTTCAGAGTCTAAACTGTCCCATTATTTGGTTCATTCAAGTGCAAAAAGTTTAGAGTATACATGATATAGTCCTTTTCGATTATGTTCTATAAGATTTTAAAAATTATGGAAAAACTCGATAGGAGTCTGTTAGTGCATCAATATATGTGATTCTGATGTAAATATTGATCCTGATGGAATCGTGCATTCCAGCTTAAGGTATTAAGTGTATATTGTCCCTCTCAAAATCTTGTTACAGTTGTGGACAATGTATAGCAGAATGTTGGAACTATATTTCTACCCAAATAGTAGCATAAGTTAAAGTGTTGTTGTCATGACCTATTGGTAGTGATATTGGCCCAAGAAGTTGGTGATGTAAAGTCACAAAGTTAGAAGTCAGAGTGAGGGTGATTTTGTGTAAATGAATATTTCAGTTGAATAATCGATGTTTGAGGATGATTTACCCCTTTATAGTGATAAACTAATGTGGTAGCTAGCAGCATGTGTGGATTGTATGGTAGTCCATGGAGGAAGTGTTTTACTCAGATTTTTATTTATACAGAATAATATGTATATTCTTAGACCATTAAATATTAGGTGTCAATTTTCTATCCCTTGTAATATGTAATCTTGTTATCATGATGTTTTTGAAAAAAAATAATAATTTAAAGTCTAGTGAAGCCGTGTGGGGCTCTTTTGATCCATTAGCATAGTTTCCTTGTCATCCATCTCATTTTCTTGTTCAAAATACAAAACCAAAGTCTAGTGAAGCCGTGTGAGGCCTGTTTCGATTCACTAGCAACTTGTTGTCCAACTTGTTGTTCTTTCATTGGTTTAATATATGTATGGCTGAATCTGTTTGCATGAGATAGAGTTGGTAATGAAGTGATTCATCCTTGTGTGTTATTAGTTGAAGGTAGAGAAGGAGTTGTTGGTCAGGGTGATTTGTTGATTTCTTGAATGTGGAAATGGCTATATTAGCGAGTAAGTTATGATTATAGACTCATGGTTGTTTGAGGAATTTGAAGGCAGTCTAAATGTATGAATGAGTGAGTAAGTATGAGGTGAGAAATCCGTATAAGTAGATACAATTGTACGGGGTTATAATATAAGATTAAGGTTGACCATGTCTATTATGAGGCTTTAACCCCCTTGACCCTCTTTTCATTGGTAGTTGTAAACTAGTGCTACTTGTGAGAAGGTATGTAGTAGATTTTTGAGATATTTGGGTAGAATATCCCAATTTGATGGATTAGTGTATTTATATTATGTTGCATTCTTCATTGGTGGTAGATGATTGATACTAAACTATAGGCTTGAATTTAAATGGTGTGGTGGTAAATAGTGGCAAGAGTTTGTTGATGCATATTTTGTGGGATTAATTTAGTAGGCTTGAGGTGCTGAAATAGTACATGCTAACGGAATGATGATAAGGTAAACCGTTAGGTCATGATCGATTATTGTGGTTATGAAGTTCTAGTGCACTAGTGTTTCGTGATGTTTACTTATAGTTTCCAAGTGAAAATTTCGTGTAAGGTTGGGTTGTAAATCATGCATAGCACTATATTAAGTTTGAACAGTTGATGGCCATGAAGGTGAAAGTGAAGGTTTCTTGACTAATGATACTAGTTATTGGGAAGTGATCTATAGGCTTGAAACAGTCGATCCGAGTGCCTAAGTTTATTTGATTTCATAATGAAGTATGACGGTGTATGTATGATGTAGAAGTATGCCCAGGGTGGTTTAAAACGGAGGTATTTATTCTAATGCTACTACATGTTGTGTGTGACTAGTGGTACCGTTGAGTTGATGTATGGCGAGTGCCTTGAAAGTTGTGCTAATAGAAATAAGAGTAGAGGTACTAGAGGGTGTGCGCTTCAACTTTGGGGATGCTCATGAAGATTCGAAGTTAGTAAGTGTTCGAGTAATAGATGATGACTATTGGGGTTATAGAATGATAGAGTTTGTCTCAGAAGGCGGTATTTGTAGTAGGTTTTGCCACTTCCAGATGTAGTCATTAGGGTCAATTTATATTGATTACGTGTATTGTCGTTTTTCATACCCCAGAGTGCAGTTAAGTTTAAAGTCTAATACGGTATCTCCCACAACTTAAGATGATGGTTTGAAGCTAAGGGGGAGATGATAGAATGAATAACCAAGTCAGGTTCTCAGATTCTAGTAGTGATGTCATGACGACAGAGAACGTTAGAAAGTGAGAGTGAGACTCAACCCATTCCTATCTTAGTATTTTTCAGTGATCCCAATGCCTACTCAAGCTTTACGTTTTAGTTCCGTGATCATAGTTCGTGATTCCTGTATATGATAGAGAGTCACGTACTCTTCCAGTTCCAAGATAATGAGTTCTACTTCATTCAAGTAGTAGGAATTACATTCCTTATGTTAGGAACTCTAGTTGAGGTCATGCAACTCATGACGCATGTACTCACTCTTTATAGTGTGTTCAGTCCCATATAAAAATCTTCTCATGCTTTAGGGTCTTATGTTTTAACCTTTTAGTGACCTCCCTATGCAATGATAGTGGTGATGATGTAAATGTTCTTGTTGATGGAAGATCATAGTACGTTTGTTTAGATAAGGCCATAAGTATGAAGTGAGATTTTGGGCCAATCTTTGATACATGTGATGTTTAGTGGAAAAGTTTGTGTGTGTATGTTTTTAGGATAGCGCGTGGGAGTTATATTGATAATAGTTTAGAAACTATGTGAAGTATGTATTTATGGGTGTTTGCCTTGAAGTTAACATGCGGTTATAAATTAGGCTTGAATGACGTTTTGGGATTGTAGTGGAAGGTCGCAATATGCATTAGCGACTTCATATTAAGAGTTCAGAGTAGTCATTGAATTGGTAAGACATGTTATGCTTAGGATGCGATCTTTAAAAGAGATATAGAAGGTGGCGTCATATGGTTTAGAATAATAGCGTAGTGTAGCATGTTGTATTTTTGTGACTTAGAGTTAGGCTTGATCGCGGTGTAAGGATGAAGCTATTTTAGACATTAGTAGAAAAAAAATTATCAATGCTCATATGAGAATTTTAAGCTGAATTGAATGAATATGATATTTATAGGGAATAGTATAGTTAAGGGATATTCGGGAAGTGCTCTAAGCCTTAAAGTAAGAAGTTGTATTGCCAAAGGTCTGAAAATTCTATCCTAATTTAGGAGTTATATGTCTATATTCCAGACTACAGAGTAGTGTCAATGTTGTGATTTCCTCAGTGGGATGTTTTGTGTAATCCATACCCAAGATTCATGGTTCCCTATTACTGCTAGAGCTTCCTTAGAGAGAGTGTTGAAGAGAATACTCCAGTTAAGTATGAGGGTGTAGTATAATTCAGTCTGTATGGCCAATAAGTCAGTTTAGCAGTCAGATTCGCATGACTTGTTTTCATGTCTTTGCACTTATTCATGCTACTCGAAATCTCAGACATGCTACTAGTCGAAGATAGAGTATACCAGTAGTTACGAGTATAGACCAGTTGCATGCATAGATTCTTATTACAAGCCTTGCACCAGTTATCATTATGTAATCAGTCATACATTCAAACGTTAGTCCAGTCAGATATGCGTGCATTAGAAATGCATGTTTAATAGAAAAAGTTCAGCTTATCAGTGTATTTAGTCCAGCCATATGGTCATGTTTCAGATTAGTGTATTCTTTATTAGAGGACATGTCGTGTCCGCATTATTCTATATCTTTAAGGCTTCAACAAGTTCCTACCCATCATTCGAGGACGAATGATCCCAAGGGGGAGATAATGTAACGCCCCGCATTTCGGGCTAGAATAAAATATATGACTCTGATATGTTGATAATCCCCGAGCCTTAAATCCTATGCTAATTTGGCATGTTAATCAAGTTTGTAATATGTGAATCCATTTGAGCATGAATTTAGACCATAGAAGTCCTTCAACTCAAGGACGAGTTAAAACCATTTCGATCGATTAAGTTTTAGTGGACGTTGTAATTTATGTCAAATTATATTGACCATAAATCATTGTATATGATGAACTGGGTGGCCTACTATATATCAAATTGTATATAATTGAATAAGCTTTCCAACGATACCAAATTCGCCTAAAACGGACACCCGGTGAAGAAGTTATGGCCTTTCAAAGTTGAATGTGTCGCCTATGCACATATAGGCGATGCATAGGGCGGTGCCTATGCAAATATAGGCGATGCATAGGGCGGCGCCTATGTAAATTTAGGCAATGAAAAGGGTGGCGCATAGTTATGGTTTCAGGTGACGAAAACACTCCGTTTTGAGTTACTTTAAGTGCAAGTTAGTCCTTACAAAACCCAAAATCGTCCTTACCCACTCCTAAACGGATTTGGGCCTATTAACAACATTGAAGCCTCCTATAAAATCCCAAAATCTAATACATCAAGAACTTAAGAGAAGGAGCAACTAGGGTTTGAGAAAATAAGCTTGAAGGACCGATCATTCCGAAACTTCTTCGTGAAACAAATTACAAATTCAGAATCCTCTCGACGTAGGCTTCGATAGACACCAAAAATTCGTGGAGAATAAGGTACGCGGGGTTTTCCTAAAATCTCATGGGCATAGAAATCATGTTTTAAGAATTGGGTTTTCGAATTCATGTACATACTTATGTTTCAGAAGCTTTAATGATATTGTTTTGGCCTTTTGGCTTTCCCCCTAAGTGATTTGAAAGTTATATGTATATATATATATGCGTTTGTCCTGAAATATGAATTTAGAGCATGATTTTCATGAAACCTCTCTCTTAATGTAAATTTTTTCATGTTTCACGTAATATACAATGTTTTGAACACGAAAGAGAGGGTTGTAAATGTTGAATATGCATGTAATGAAAGAATGCATGGTTTTGCCAAAAATGCACATGACCACCATATGTTTGATGAAAGTTTTGCATGGATTTAACTTGAGTTTCGGAACATGACATCTTTAATGCAAATTACATGTTTTGGTGGTCTAAACTATGTTTTGAATGAAAGATCTTGCTTAATACATTATGGCTCAGAAATAGGACTTGCAAGTCTTGGTATGACGATACCAACTCAGACAAATGCCATAACAGACACAGACTAGTTCAGAAATCAGATTTTTATCAGACTCTCATGATTTAGAAATTTCAGAATGATACATGTTCAGAAAAGGCTAAAATAGGGCATAAAGAGAGCTTAGGTGGTTCCCTGAAGAAGGCGGGAGTTTCAGACAACTCTTTGCCTAAAACCGTGGTTTGCCGACCCGGGTATATTATTATGTGCTGACTTAAATGTCCTGTGGCGTATCAGACTCAGACACTCCAACCCTTGAGGCACACTTGGGTTGGGGGCTTCCCCGCCGAGTCAATGGCGGATTCCATACAGCCCGTGGAATATTCAGACTTGTAGGGGAATACCACCTAACACAGAAGTAAAACACAAATCATGATTTGAAATTAACAGACAGGTTGCATGTTTTCAGAAAGTGCCCATGTGTTTTTCAGAAACAGTTTTATACATGATGTCTTGATGAAAAATTGCTTTCCCTTAATATATATATATATATATATATGTATGTTCCATTATACTACTTTTGGATTGCTTCGCGTTCCAGTACTTTTGTGCTGACCCTCCCCCTCCTTCCAGGTTCTGAGGCACAGTCTAGGGGTCCAGCTACTCAGTAGACATTCTCGGGTTTGCAGACTTGATCTCACAGTGGTGAGCCTTTTATTATTCGGAAGGCCTAATTATGTCAGACACTATCATATTTATTATGTTTTTGGTTTACTGGGGGCCTTGGCCCAGCTTCTTTTCAGACAAATGTTTATGTTCCTAGTAGAGATTTCGTAGACTGATGTCAGATAGTATTATTCAGAAATGTTGCAGAACTTGACCATATTTTCCGTACTCAATTTCAATTCCGCATTTTTATTATGATTATGAATGTTGTGCATGATAACCAGATAGAGAATGGGTGTTCCGGGCTTTCATGGTTCGGGATGCTCGTCACGGCTAGGGCCTAGGATCGGGTCGTGACACTTGTCTAAGTGCAATAGAAACTGATCCCCTCCTTTGGCACAGAAGACTTGGACATGCAAGTCTGAAACAACTGAAGATACTTTCCTCCAAAGACATGGTATTGGGACTACCCAAGACCAATTTTAAGGAAGAAAAGTTATGTAGTGAATGTGTAAGGGGGAAGTAGGTAAAATCCTCTTTCAAGTCAAAGAACCATGTTAGCACTACCAAATGTCTTGACCTGGTTCATATGGACTTGTGTGGACCAATGAGACAACAAAGCAGAGGTGGAAAAAGGTATATTTTTATAATTATTGATGATTATTCCAGGTTCACTTGGACTTTGTTTCTAGCCTCTAAAGAAGATGTCTTTGATGTCTTTGAAATCTTCATTAAGAAAATAGAAAAGAAACTGGGCACTTCATTAGTTTCCATAAGATCTGACCATGGAACAGAATTTGAGAATGCAAAATTCTTATATTTTTGTTCATCAAATGGAATAGATCATAACTTCTCATCTCCTAGAAATCCATAACAAATTGGAGTGGTGGAAAGGAAAAACAGAACCTTGGAAGCTATGGCTAGAACAATGATACTTGCAGCAAATGTTGCCAAAAACCTATGGGCTGAGGCAATAAGTACTGCGGCATATATCATAAATAGATGCATAGTCATACCCTTGTTAGAAAAGACTCCCTATGAATTACTAAAGGGTAGAAAGCCTAAAATTTCTCACTTTAGAACTTTTGGTTGCAAATGTTTCATACATAATAATGGTAAGGATAATGTGGGAAAATTTGATGCCAAAAGTGATGAGGGAATATTTTTAGGTTATTCACTTTATAGTAAGTCTTACAGAGTTTTAAACAACAGAAATAACTGTGTTGAAGAAAGCATGCATGTGGTTTTTGATGAGTTTTGTGTTAAGACTAACCTGCAGGAAGAAAGTGACACTGAGGAACATGTTACATAGCATGTTCCATCGACTGAAATAGTCAAACTTGGGGGCACTTTCACAGGGGGAACTGAAGCTGGAGGAACAGTGTTAGGGGGAACTGAGCCATCAATTGCTTCACATCAGAACATTAGCAGTGATTCAAGCATCTCACTAGGCTTGATCCCAAAAGGATACAAGTATCAAGGTTCGCACCCCATTGAGAATGTACTTACTGATCTCACTTCTAGAATCACCATAAGATCTGGATTGAGAAGTATGTGTGCATTCAAGGCATTCTTGTTAGAAATAGAGCCAAAGAAAGTAAGTGAAACATTGCTTGATGTTGATTGGATCATAGCCATGTAGGATGAATTGAATTAATTTGAGAGAAGCAAAGTATGACATTTAGTTCCTCTTCCAAAAGATAGATCAGTCATTGGGACTAAATGGGTGTACAAAAATAAAGTTGATAAGAATGGAATAGTCATAAGAAACAAGGAAAGACTGGTGGTTCAAGGATAAAACCAAGAAGAAGGAATTGACTTTGATGAGACTTTTGCACCTGTAGCAAGACTTGAAGCCATAGGATTTCTGGTTGCTTTTGCCTCTTACATGGAGTTTATTTTGTACCAGATGGATGTGAAGAGTGCATTCCTAAATGGCATTCTCAAAGAAGAGGTTTATGTGAAGAAACCTCCAGGATTTGAAAGTAGAGAGTTTCCAGATCATGTGTACAAGCTGGATAAGGCCCTGCATGGGTTGAAACAAGCACCAAGGGCCTGGTATGAGAGATTATCAAAGTTTTTGCTGGAGCATGGACACACTAGAGGTAAAATTTACAATACCCTTTTGTTAAAAACTAATGGAAAGGATTTTTTAGTTGTGCAGGTGTATGTGGATGACATTATTTTTGGCTCAACAAACATGAATATGAATTATTACTTTGCTAAACTCATGAGCTGTGAGTTTGAAATGAGCATGATGGGGGAGTTGAATTACTTCTTGGGTCTTCAAATAATACAGTCAGCATCAGAAACAATGATCCATCAACAAAAGTATGTCAAAGAGCTTCTCAAGAAATTCTCCATGGAGGAAACTAAAGAAATAAGTACTCCCATTGCCACTGCCACAAAACTTGATTTGGATGAAACAGGTTCTGATGTAGAACAAAAACTGTATAGAGGTATGATAGGGTCCTTATTGTATCTCACAGCAAGCAGACCTGACATTGTGTTTAGTGTAGGACTATGTGCAAGGTTTCAAGCTAATCCAAAAGATTCCCATCTGAAGTCTGTAAGAAGAATCTTCAGATATTTGAAAGGAACTAGTGATCTTGGGTCGTGGTATCCCAAAGGTAGTAACTTTAATTTGGTAGGAAACTCTGATGCTGATTATGCAGGATATTTGGTGGACAGGAAGAGCACTACAGGTATGGCACACTTCTTAGGATCATGTTTGATTACCTGGTCCACAAAGAAGCAAAATTCAGTAGCTTTGTCTACTGCTGAGGCTGAATATGTTGCTGCTGGGTCATGCTGTGCTCAATTGTTATGGATCAAACAACAACTTCTGGATTTTAGGGTAGATGTAGGTTGTGTTCCCATCTTTTGTGATAACACAAGTGCTATAAACATAGCCAAAAATCCTGTCCAACATAAAAGAACGAAGCATATTGATATCCGTCATCACTTCCTTCGAGACAATGTTGAAAAAGGAAATATATCAATTATGTTTTGTTCAACTGAGGAACAAATTGCTGACATATTCACTAAGTCTTTGAGTAGGGAACACTTTAAAAAAAATAGGTTAGCATTGGGGATGATTAAAATTGTATAAATCTCCTTCAATGATTGACTAGAATATGCTATACCTGAGTGATTGTTGATTAATTCAGTCTTACACATTTAGTTGTGTGTCCTAATTACAAGATTTAAAGAAATGTGATATATCTATGTGTTGTTTTTAGATAGATGGATCATCAAGGCAAGAGTGGTCATGGACTAATCAAACACAGGTATGATTATTTTTTTCCATAGTAGTATTAAGAGAAACATGTCATCTACATGGTTCTTTCTATAATGATTAAAACCGCCAAAACCCAACAATCATCTTCTTCAAAAGGCTGCCAGACCTTTCCCATCCGTACTGAACCTCTACATCAGCACATTTCTCCAAACTCACACTCCCTTCATCCTTCAACTTCCATCTCACTCTTCTTAAATACGCCTCTTGTTTTCTCTCCTATCTCCACTTCTCCTTCAACCTCTGAATATTCACCATACTATGGCATCTTTTTTCTCTCCTCCTTCTTCCAACTAAACTGACATTAATCCTTCTACACAACTGATTCTCCACCCAAACATCAATTTATCCTCACTTATCCAACCCCAAATCCTTCTCAACCTATCTGATTTTCCATTCTTCAAGACCTTACCACACCCCTTCTCTCACTCTTCTTTCAAACACTCACTCTTTCCAGAACCCTTACCACTATTAGTAGCTCCTCTTCAAATCCTTGATCGAGATGACATTCCAATTGCCAATCTTATTCCTAGATGGTCAAGATCGACTTTGAAATGACAACCCTCGTTTGTCTCCATTGATGTCGACGATGATACTCCTGAACACTTTTCTCCATCATCCCTTCATCTCGAACTCCATATACTCGGAGAAGGAAACAACTGAAAGATGCTTGTTTGGAAGAGGCACTTAGGGCAAGTAAAAAGAAATGAGTAGTGCCTAATGCTTCTCCTCCTCTATGTGATTTCTCTCCTGAAATTCTCATTCGCTCCAAGAGAAAGCTGAAGCAGAAGCATACCATAGCTAAAACATCAAAACCATATCTCTCTCGTAAAATCCCCCCCCCCTTCCACTCCCAAAGACTCCTTATATTCAAAATCCACTATCGAAGCCTCTACTTCCAAAGTCTCTACTGGTAAAGCCTCTACTCCTTCTAAAGATTCTCCAAAATCTGTGGCACTTCTGAAGAAACAGGTCCCCACATCTGGTCCTTCTGTCTTATCTGACTCAGATTCAGACTATCTTCCTGACACTTCTTATGTGCCTCCTGATGATTCTGATGTTGATATTACTGTTGATACTCCGGCTGATAAAGCTTCTCAGCCAGTGAAAATAAAAGATGGTTTGAGGTAGGGTTATCACTGGTTTTGGGGGTCCTGATATGGAAACTTTGGTATCCAAATTGGGGTCTCAGGGGTGGTCATCCTTGCTTGTGCAAGGTAATTATCAAAGAAGGTTTGGAAAAGATGAAGTGTATGAATTTTATGCACATGGAGTTGCGATTGGGGAAATAATCTCAATCTCTGTTCATGGAAAACTCATAAATCTTTATCCTGCTGATTTGGGTAGAATTCTAAGTGTTCCTACTGGAGTTTGGGGTCACTATGTCAAAGGATCTTGGCCTCCTCTTGAAAATCTTCCATCCGCCCTTGATATCTGCAGAAAATTTTCTAGAAATCCTCTCCTTCCTTCTCATCGTAGGGTGATGAAAAATGAGATGTCTTCTCTCTATCAGTTGTATTTTGATGTGGTCCACAAAATGATCTTACCCAGGCAGGAGAGGTGCACAGTTGCAAGCTTTCTTGATCTTACCTTAATGGAACTATTGGATTCTAAGATTCCAATAGACCTTCCCCAACTCATCATTAAGCATAAGAAAATGGTACTCGTCAAAGATAAAAATGGTCATGCTCTGCCCTATCAGTTCTGGATTGCCCCTGTGTTTGATGATTTTTGTGTCTCTGTCAAGGTGTGGTCCTTATAGACAACTAAGGATGTGATTGGACAAGTGAACCATGCTATGTTACCTGCTGCTATGAGACGTGCAGACAACCCTATGCAGAAGTTGCGAAATGCCTTAGAGGCAAAGCAGGGTGAGCTGGAGGTTGCACAGGCTGCTTTGAGGCTGCTCAGGCTATTCATGAAGATGAAAAGAGGGCTCTTAAAGCTCAAATTGCTTCCCTCACAGACACTTTGAAGAAGGAAAGAACTGAAAATGCTGCTATCATTCGATCGTTGACCTCTTTTATCCCCTCTACCTCCTCAAAATAAACTCTTCCTTCGTCCCTTAGTTTTTTTCTTCTTTCCTGCTTCTTGGTCCACCTTGTTTCTCTTTTTGGTCTTACTGGATAATGATAATTATATCTGTTTTTGTACATGAAATGGATTTTTTTTGCCTCACTTGATCTGCTTCTGTTAAATTTGATGCTTAGCTATCTCTTGCTCTGACTCTTGCTTGTTTTAGTGATAGCCACAGTGGCTATGGATTATTACACAATTTTTCACTTATTGTCTCAACTTTTCGATGCTGTCAAAAGGGGGAAGTAAGATTATACAATGCTTATAACTCAACTGATCTAACCTGTTTCATTCTACTGTGATCCTTTTATTTAATTTCTTATTGAGTATGTTAGGTTCTTTGTAATACTGTCCTGATAAGTTTGTCATCATAAAAAAAGGGGAATTTGTTAGGGCATGAGAAGTTTTGATGATAGATAGATGAATGAAACATGTTGTGCAAAGATGGTCCATACAAGTGAAACTGCTTTGGACATATGGAGTGCATATTATTACATAAGGCTGTCAACACATGGATAAGCAAAGGATGTTCACACGGCTATATGAAGATAATTGGAGCAGTTAGAGTTTGAGTAGATCAATAAGTCTACAAGGCCGAAGGATAAAGCAAAAGAGTCCTACTCAATTTAGAAGAAGGTGAGATGGTTACAACAAGGAGTGAGTTACTTGATGGAGTCCTACAGAAGATACAAGTAAAGAAGAAAAAGGACTGCATCTGAAGGAGCATATATAGACGACAAGCTGCATCCAAATAATGAACTGATGCACAGATAAGAAAATCAAAAATCAGCAAAATCGTTCACCAACTTGAAGAAGAACCTAGTTCTTACTTAGTATGTTTTAGACTTCTTGTAATAGGAAGGTTCTTGAGTTGTAATGAGTAAATTGTTCTAGTCTCAGTATTCTATAAACTGAGTTAGGAATCACGTCTTCAAGTTAGGGAACTCGAAGACTTGGGAACACTTATTTTGGGAAGATTTGTGTCTTTGTAGTAATAGGAATTAGAAGTTTTAATTCCTTGTTTACAAGAAGTCTTGTAATTGTGTTGATTGTTGAGGCTCAAAGTTATAGTGAAGATTGGGGTTAAATCCTGTGGAGGTACAGGTCGTGTTTTTTTACACCTTTTTGAGCCGGGTGTTTTCCACGTAAAAATTACTGTGTTCAGTTTTACTTCTGTGAACCATGTATACTTACTTGTTCCACAGATAGGCAATCATACTCTAACACTTTATATTAGTTCCATTGTGTTTTTATTTTTTAGACAGCATGCTGAAGCACATTAATGTCCAGTTCCATTGTGTCAGCTAGCGTTCGAGGATTTCTCGATTATCAAAAAAATATTTTCATCAGTGTCATCTTCAAGTATGGAACTTTGAAGTTCTCTTATTCTGCAAAATATCCATAATTGTTTTGCTTCATCTAGTTTTCTGCTACCGTTGTGCCTGAAAACATTTTGTATTTTCACCAAGCACAGAACTCTGGTAGGTCTTGGAAGACTGAACTCACGTATGTGGAAAAGTACAAGATGGTCTCGTGTGGCTAGGGGTGATAGTTCAACCAGATGCGATGCGATTTGTTTTCTTTTAAAATCTTTTCAGCAGAGCGTATCTTATCGATAGCTCATGTTAGAGCTCCCAGTAGGCTGGGGTGATCTCTTTTTGCCTTACTAATCCTGGAGAAACTTCAAATACGTTCCTAGATCGTATAAGCATACTTTTTAGGTGCTTGCTACTTTTGCATTTTGTTTTTTCAAAATTGGTCTTAAAATTGATTTTTCTTGTCCATGATAATCTCTGGATATTATATTTCCTTCGTTTTGGCAGCTTTATGTCTTCCTCTGCGCACTTTTAAAGTGGTTCACAATTGAAGTATTGGGATTCTTTTGAATTTGTTGTTGAAATTGTTTTTTGGTGCTTGCTACTTTTGCATTTTGTTTTTTCAAAATTGGTCTAAAAATTGATTTTCTTGTCCATGATAATCTCTGGATATTCTATTTCCTTCGTTTTGGCAGCTTTATTTCTTCCTCTGCGTGCTTTTAAAGTGGTTCACAATTGAAGTATTGGGATTCTTTGGACTTTGTTGTTGACATTGTTTTTTTGCATCCATCGTTTCCATGTCGGCATTTGTCTTGTGGGGTAAGGGGGTGTTCTTTGAACTTTCCTCGTGTTGCCTGTATTCGCTAGTCTCCTTTCTGATGTTGTTGCATTTTCCTGTTTTATATCCTTCCTTAGTGTTAGCCTTCTTCATTTTCTGTTCCCATAGCATTCTTATCTTTTTCCATATTCATGGCCATCTCGATGGTGGTGCTATGTTCAGGATTGCTACAGTACAGACTTCTTTGCTGTCGTAGGTCTAGTTTGTGTGCTAGTGGCCTTATTGACAGCAAGAGGGATACCAGTTGGCTCGACAACGCGACATAGAGCATCCCAAACGTAGTGATGCCATGGGAGGCTAATCCAAATTGGGACTAGATTTACAGGAGGTCCATTTGATGATTTCATATTGTTATTACTTCCCAGAGCTGATGGGGAAACTGGTAAAGTTGCTAAGCCTCTGGCAGAAATGTAAGATAAGGTTGCGTATTCACCCTTATGGTGGGGCCCTTCCCCGGACACCGCGCATAGCGGGATCTTTAGTGCACCGAACTTCCCTTTTATTACTTCCCAGAGCTATGAAGTTCCTAGATGCCACATGAAGGTTGTCCTCAATGTTATTGAAATCTGGGAAGACATAATGCAAACTCTCTCCTAATGATGTCAATTGAGTCCATTTGCAGGTTAGAGCTTGCAGCTCATCTTCATCTTCCGTAAACACAACCACCGGTCTACCATTCCCTATCTCAAAAGAACGAGGGAGCTCGTGACAGAGGGGGAAACTCTTCACGAGTGGAATCTGGAGATCCATTGTCAACTAGGAAAGAGCATTGTAACGGTAACTTGAATGTAGTCAACAGTATTTTCATCATAGCTAGCTTAGCTACTGTTGCATTTATTTTTTCAAAACTGTTCTTAAACATAATTTTTCTTGAGCTGAGGGTCTTTACGAAATGTGGTTTGATATATTTCCCTACATTTATATCTGACAAATGAACAATATTGGAACAAACTAACTTGTACTGAAAGATAGAGAACAACTTACAATTACTGAAAGCTGTAGACAAGCTAAAAAGGGAAAAAAAACAAGAATGGAGGGAGATTCCAGACTATTACAAGCTAAGACATTAAAAGACAACTTCATCCATGATCCTCTTTGGTAGCATCCCTTTTGATTATACTGATAAGTTATGTTGCAGAGCTCCTGGAAGCACTGCCTGGTGCTGCTGGTACTGGCACAGCTGGCCCTTGCTTGGCATTTGGGACTACATATTGGTCCAAGTATTTAGGTGGCTGTTTGTCCCTGTTGCTGTGGCGTAGTGTTGCCCCGTGGTCTTGCAGATTTGTTACATTGCCGCCTTCAGGAAGAAGAACCTTGTCCTCAAGGTTCAAGTCAGGGAACCTTTGACGGAGAGTGAGAATCCTCCCAAGTAGCATCCTCAAGAGGTGGCCCCTGCCACTTGATGAAAAATTGCAGCACCTGATGTGCGCCTCTAGTAATGATGCGGCTGTCTAGAATTGATTCCGGGGAGAGCATGAGTGAAGAAGAATGATCAAGGAGATCAATAGGAGTGACTTGTTTGTCCGGAGTACCCAAACATCTGCGAAGAATGGATACATAAAATACAGGGTGAATTTTCGATGAAGGTGGGAGCGACCTCACCAACTCGTTGAAGCACCTGAAATGTCCCAAAGAATCGCCGACTGAGTTTGGTATGACATTGGAGGCGGAGAGAAAGTTGTCTGCAGGGACGCAAGCAAACAAAGACCCAATCGCCAACCTGAAACGGCACATCCTTGTGGCCTTTGTCAGCGTATCTCTTCATACGAGCCTGAGCAAACTGCAAATTAGACTTCAGCAGTGCCAAAGTATCATCACGTTGCCTAAGTGAATCAGCCACAGCTGGTGGAGTGTTGCCATCCATAATATATCGAGCAATTGTCGGGGGAGGACGACCATACACCACCTCAAAAGGAGTTAGGTTAGAGCTGTGTTGATAAGAGGTGTTATACCAAAACTCCGCCCACAGAAGAAGATGAAACCACCTGGAAGGAGTATCAGCTGCAAAGCAGCGGAGATACATCTCCCAGCATTTGTTAAGAGCCTCCGTTTGACCGTCCGATTGAGGGTGATAGGCTGAACTTTTAGCCAATTGAGTCCCCTATAACCGATTAATTTCAGCCCAGAATTCAGACAAAAAGATGGGATCACGATCAGACAATCGTGGAAGGAATGCCATGGAGTCGGATATACTCCTGCACAAACACCTCTGCAATCTTATGACTTGTGAACTTTGTTGGCAAAGCAATAAAATGTCCATACTTTGAGATTCTATCTACAATGACTAGTATAACAGTGCGACCATAATAAGGTGGAAGACCAGCAGGCTTAGAACGGGTATCCTTCATTTGTTGACATATTTGACAGGTTAGAACAAATTCTTTGACATCATTGCGCATCCCTGGCCAATAAAAATTAGAGGAAAGACGGTGAAAAGTTCTTGAAATACCCGCATGTCCACCAATTTTTGAAGAATGAAATTCCTCCAAGAGTATCTTCTTGATGTCAGGATCGGGGGGAATCACCAAGCGGTTTCGAAAGAGCAGAAGACCGTTTTGAAAAGAGAAGTGGGGCAATGAGGCAGGGTTAGTAGACAACTGTTGCTGAAGGTCAAGTAAATTTGTATTTGATCTGTTAAGTTGTCGCAATTTGTGGATCAAGGCTAGCTCAGTGACTGCCAGAGTTAAAGCAAGCATAATGGGAGCTCGAGATAATGCATCTGCAGCGGAGTTCAGCTTTCCAGGACGATATAAGATTTCAAAATCAAAACCAATCAACTTGCTGAGCTAACGTTGCTGCTCAGGTGTCTTAACCTGATTAGTGAGGGCTTTCAGTGGTTGTTGATCTGTAATAATGAGGAATTTTCGACCCAACAAATATTGTCGCCACTTTTGAACAGCCTGTGTAATAGCAAACATCTCTCTTGTGTAAGTAGAGGCTGCATGCATTCGTGAAGATGGGTGTCCTTCTTGACATAAAAAAACACCAATACCAGTGCCAGAAGCATCTGTCTCCACAGAAAACATTTTAGCAAAATTTGGCAAAGCGAGTACGGGAACAGAACTCAAAGCCTGCTTTAGAGTGATAAAGGCAGCAGAGGAAGCATCTGACCGGAGTCCTTTTTCAAAAGGTCAGTTAATGGTGAAGCTAGTTGGGCATACCCTTTGACAAATCTGTGATAATACCCCGTTAAGCCCAAAAACCCACGAACCTCTTTAAGCGATGTTGGGCAGGGCCATGATTCAATGTAACGCCCCAAAATTGGGTCCCGAGACGTCACACGGTGCTTGGGGTCACTTCTACTGGAATAACTCATAAGCAACTGAATAAAAATACAAATCCATACAAATCAACAGAAATTAACTCTTTTCTGAATCTGATCGATACAAAAATGGAATTTTACAGGATTACAATTTTTCCTTTACAACCAAAATTGAAACAAAATACATCAACTTCTACTGACTGTCTATGAAGCCTCTACTAGTACTGACTATAGGTAGCCGGGTCATGACTCCCGACTACCCCAATTCAATACGACTGAATAAAGAAAATACAACACTATAACTCTGCATAACTAACCCAAGCCCTTGAATCAAAAGGACTCATCACCTGCTGACTGAATACCACGAACTGACTGGATCCGAAGGTGCAACTATACCTTGTACCTACATTCCGAGAAAATGCAGCCCACATCCGAAGATGTGGGTCAGTACCATGGAAAGGAACCGAGTATATGGGGGTGTATGCAGTTGTATAAACATCATCATCATAAATATTTATAAGAAATATGCAGGATGTGTGAAAGACTCACATAGACCGAAGAAAATCATCATAATCATGAGAGGATGAAATAAGTATAATAACACATGTGAGTCATCATATAATTTGTCAATCACTTTCAGTTCATCAAGAATATCAATTCTCATAATGTAAATATCATTTAAATCTTTCGAAAGAATAACTTTCACAATTCCACTTTCAAATCACTTCACCATTCACCATAGACACAAGGAAACACACACACACTGGGAGATCCTATAACCGACATAAACCATGTGAGCTACATGGAGTCCAACGTACAACCCACGTTGGGGAGAGCCGTCCTATCCTTGCCATCGGAGTAGGACTTCCAGTATCAATTCAAAAACACTAGTGATCACTATATAAATCAGCCTCAGGCTCACATCCTATGGGGGCACGTAGTTCTAGGGAAGTAAGGTCACTTTATACCTCCCACTTGGTGCTAAAGATTACTCCCGGACTTAGCTCAGAAATTTAAATCAGCCTCAGGCTCACATTAAAGAAAATCCACAATAAACACTTCAACAATTTTCATCGGGAGCCAATTTGCTACCCCTTTATAATAATCAATAAAAACGTGGATTTCTTTCACAGTCGAGTTCAAAATAACTCATTCACGACCAAAAGGTCAAATCATTCAAAACATCTCAAAAATTCAACATCAACGTGCTTATAACACACATTTTCTCAAAATAATAATCTCAAATAGGGTTCCAAAAACCCATACATCAATATCACCATAAAACCTTCCAAAGTTTCATACTTTATGACATAAGCACAAAAATAATCACTTAAAACTTAAAATTTCAGCTTTATAATCATACATCTTGGTAAAGAAAATTAGCTTTGGGATTCAAATCTCATTGTGCTTATAGCACATAATTTCTCAAAGTACAATTCCAATTAGGACTCAAGGTCTCATACATCAAAATCATATTAAATTTTCTCAAGATTCATGCTTTTCATCATAAATATATATAACTTACTTTAAAATCTGGAAAATTCAGCTTTATGTACAAAAATGTCATCATTCTCATTCACTTCAACTTTCAAAACATAGAGAGTATCATAATCTCATGTAAAATTATATAGGGTATAAATTCATGCTTCAAATTCATATCAAAACATGTAAAATCATGTATATTCATAAAAGAAAAATCAATTTGGGCACAAGAACGAAAGAGAGTTCTTGTTGAAAAACCCCACATACCTTGAATGATGAACTTTAGATCGATACTCGTTTTTGAGATGTTAATCGTGCCTTTGAATGATGGTTCTTGGAGTTCTTGAACTAGGAACTTGGAATCTTGAATAAATTTGCAGAATTAATGGTGAACTTTGGAGGTTCTTGAAGTTGGATGTAGGAGCTTATGGTTTTCTTTTTGAGGGAATTTGATGAAATATAACATATAATTCTTCTAATAGGCTTTAATATAGGGTTTGGACGGATTTTGGGTGAGGGGGAATGACCAAAGCGCCCCTAAAAATCAAATAATTCTCGCATCTGTCCTTTGGTGGACTGTTTTGATAGTCTGAAGTAGATTAACCATAACATTTTACTCCGATATCCAAATTGGATGAAACCAATTTCATTAGAAAGAGGACTCTCATATATTTCCGTTGATATATAGTATCTCACCCAGATCATTGTGTACGAGGAGTTTTTATCATTTGAAGTTGACCCAAAAATTTACTTTTGATAGGCTGAAGTAGATCGACCATAACTTTTTGCTCCGATAGACAAATTGGATGAAACCAATTTCATCGGAAAGAGGACTCGCAGAGATTTCCGTTGATATATAGTAGATCACTCAGATCATTATGTACAAGGATTTATGATCGTTTAAAGTTGGAGCAAAAATACGCCAGACCTCAGTACTTTTTTTCCTGCACGTTTTACTGTTCACTACTATTCACTGTTCGATCGGAATGTTCATAACTCGTCGCTCGGGTGTCCGTTTTGGATGATCCACATATAGTTGGAAAGCTTATTCGATACTCTATGCAATGTTAGGTCATAATCTAATACATTCCACATGAAAAATTTATAATTCATTCTATAAGATAGAACCCAACACGTTTACGCACAAAATTTCAACGAAAAATTTCCCGAGGTATTACATTCAATAGCACGAATCTTTTCAGGATCAATCTGTAAACAGATGGAGGAGATTATATGCCCCAAATATGCAACAGAAGGTTGTCCAAAGTGACATTTGGAACGCTTCACCACTAGAGAATGTTGATGCAACAACTCAAAAACACAGCGCAAATGAGTAATATGATCCTGCCAAGTCGTACTATATATGAGTATGTCATCGAAGAAGACGAGGATAAATTGGCGAAGGAAAGGTTTGAATATGGCATTCATGGTGGCTTGAAATGTGGACGGGGCGTTAGACAGCCCAAATGGCATTACAACAAACTCAAAGTGGCCATCATGGGTGCGAAATGTCGTCTTCTCAATGTCATCAGGATGTACTCAAATTTGATGGTACTCGGCCAACAAATCAAGTTTAGAAAAGAAACAAGCACCATGAAGTTCATCAAATAGGTCCTCCACTGTAGGGATGGGAAATCGATCCTTAATTGTGACAGAATTTAATGCCCGGTAGTCGACGCAAAAGTGCCAAGTGCCATCTTTATTACGCACCAGCAAAACAGGGGATGAATAAGGTCTGAAACTAGGTCGAATGACACCATATTTGAGCGTATCAGAGACCAAGCATTCAATCTCACCCTTCTGAAAATGAGGATAGCGATATGGGCGGACAGTCACGGGGGTAGAGCCAGGAATTAGCGGAATGCGGTGATCTTGAGGACGTGAAGGTGGTATAGCTGTTGGAGACACAAACATATCCAGATAAGAATCGAGCAGCTGGGTAAGAGCAGGTGGGTGGTCCGATTCCGGGGCTGTCATTGGAGACAAAAGCTCCAAACGAAGCAAACAAGAAATAGAATCTGTTTGGTTAAAACGACGCAACGCAGAAGGTTGGACTTGTTGCGGTGTGGGAGGAGGATCTCCAGACCATGAGACACATTTCCCTTGGAAATCGAATTGAAAGAGACGTTGGGCATAATCTGTCATGATTGGACCCAAAGTCGCCAACCATATCACCCCTAAAACCAAGTCAGAACCATGTAAATCAATGACAAAGAAGTCTATGGAGAAAGTGTGGCCTTGTATAGTGATGGAAAGATCACGGATGACACCTAAACATGGAAGATTGTGACCATTACCCACCAAAACAGAGAATTTGGCAGAAGATTCAATGGGTAGTTTAAGAGATTTTGCAACACGAGAAGTGATAAAATTGTGAGTGCTCCCGTCATCAATGAGAACTTGAGCCGTGTGGCCTTAGACCTGACATGTGAATCGAAGAGAAGTGACGGTGGAAGGTCCACCAGACAAAGCTTGATAGCTGATAGTAAGGAGGGAGGATACAGTTGGCGGGGAAGACATATCGCTATCTGGTGTAGGCGATGGAGATGGAGGTGGGGATTCTTCTGGTGGTTCATCCTCAGAGATAAGGAGAAAAAGTTGTGAAGGAGACGAACAACAATGACCCTTGTGATATTTTTCATCACAATTGAAACAAAGATTGATTGTGGACTGCGCAGGTAAAGACACAGACAAGGGCTTTGAAAATTGATTAGGCCGGGTTGGTGGCTTCACTTGGACTAAATGTTTTTGTTTATGTAAAAAGGCCAGGCTAATAGCATCATTTAGAGTATTGGGCTGAAAGGATAACACCTCACTTTTTATATTTGGATGCAACCCAGAAATAAAACAGTGCTTCATCATATCAGGATTAAGATGGGAGGTGCGATTGGCAAGTTGTTCGAACTGAGAGAGATAGTCTCGAATAGAGGACATCATCTGGAGCTTAGCCAAAATTCCCTCTGGTGCCTCCATAGATTTGGAACCAAAACGAATTACAAGTGCGTTGGTGAAGTGCTCCCAACCGATGAGTTGATGATTTTTATGCATCCATTGGTACCAGTCTCTAGCCGTACCCTCCAGGTAAAAAGAAGCTAAGTTCAAACGATTTTCATATGGAATAGCATAAACATCAAAGTACTGATTGTCCTGAAACGCCCAACTTTCAGCATGTTGGCCATCAAATTTTGGTAAGTCGATTGGTGCAGGTTTGTCTCGACGAAAGGGTGTAAGGGGATTGTCTCTACGAAAAGGTGGAAGGGAGTGTTGTTGCATAGGCGGTGGAGGAGGAAATTGGGTAAAATTAGGGTTTCACGTTGGGGAAGAGAGGTTCTGGTAAATGAAATTTTGAGGCGGTGGAATGAAAGAAGGAGCAGGGGAGGTTGGATTAGGGCTTTTTTCAGAGGCTGGGGGGGGTTGATGCTGGATCTGAAGGGTGGAAAGTTGAGACAAAATATCTTGAAGAGTAGTGTAAATGGAATAAAAAGATTTACTGTGAGAAGCAACTTCTTCTTGCAGATGTTTGACGGCATCGTCCCAATGTCCGCAAACGAGTATTGTGAGCACCATCACCCATTGGTAGAGGAGGTTCAATGAAAGCACTAATGGAACAAACTAACTTGTATTGAAAGATAGAGAACAACTTACAATTACTGAATGCTGTAGACAAGCTAAAAAGGAAAAAAAAACAAGAATGGAGGGAGATTCCAGACTATTACAAGCTAAGAAATTAAAAGACAACTTCATCCATGATCCTCTTTGGTAGCATCCCTTTTGATTATATAGATAAGTTATGTTGCAGAGCTCCTGGCAGCACTGCCTGGTGCTGCTGGTACTGGAACAGCTAACCCTTGCTTGGCATTTGGGACCACATATTGGTCCAAGTATTTAGGGGGCTGTTTTTCCCTGTTGCTGCGGCATAGTGTTGCCCCGTGGTCTTGCAGATTTGTAACAAATATACTAATATAATAGTACAAAAATATTGAGAAAAAAACTCTCCTCGTAAACAAGACTCTCTAATCGTTAAAGGACTATATTATTTTGTACGTTGTATAGTGTGAAATAACTGTTGGAGTTAAGTATTGGCATGAATGATAAATAGAAAAGAAAGTAAAAAATTGAGTAAAGCTTCTAGTACGTCCTGAACTATGATTAAATTTGCTACAACGCACTCCAATTTCACGAGGATCCTAGTACCACTCGAACTAAAATTTAGCGTATTTTTGTCGTCCTTTTTAGTGTATTTTCCGAACCGGCACTAAACTTATTTCAGAATAGATGTTTTGGCTATAAATAGAGACGCATACGAATTTTTAACAAACAAAAAAATCGACGCTGCCCTTGAATGCGACCAGTCGTAGGTGTTTGAGGTACCGCTACACTTGCGACATGTATATCTATTTTATCCTTAGAGAAAGTAATCCAACACAACGAGTACAACGATGAGAATCAATTCCTTAAGGATACACAACTTTGAACACATGAAAGATCCTCAATTTTTTACTTTACATTGTCACAATTCATGTAATGGAAGGAGAGCCTTGGAGTAACTGGTAAAGTTGGTCCCATATGATCAGGAGGGCACGGGTTCAAGCCTTGGAAACAACCCCTTGCAGAAATGTAAGGTGAGGCTACGTACCGGGCTGCCTTTTTTTTTTCACAATTCATGTAATAGTATTTTATTATAAGAGTTAATCCATTTTTTTAAAATTTTGATTTAATTTTTTTTTGTTTTATTAAATATAATAATCAAGCATCGCCAAGTTTGAATTTTTCATACATTTGAACAACCAAGTTTAATTAATACCTTATCATACCAAAAGTGGGAAAAATAGAAAAGAAAGAAGAAAATACCATATCATATTAAAAGTAGGAAAAGATTAAAAATCTTTAAAAGGAGAAATTCTAAGAACTTAAATGAAAGAAAATAGGGAAAAGTAAGCTTTAAAGATGACACAAAAGCCAAATCTTTTCAAAGGTATCTTTTTCCTTTTGTATTATTTGTTTTTTTTTTGTGTTCTTGTAATGTCATTATCTGCATTTGCTCGTATACACCTCGACTATTCCCTGATTTAAACTCTGCATGCCAAAACTTTAGTTGACAAAGAATGTGCATCAGACCACCCTTTGCTTTCCGTCCATGCAAGACTAAGAGGCGGAGCTGAAAAATCGTACTATATAAAGAAGGTCAATTGTTTCTATATATGTATATATGGTAGATGTTGAATTTGGCTAAACTCTGCATACCAAGACTTAGATGGATGGAACCATGGGCGGAGCTAGGGAGAGCTCGAAATTTACACATATCTTAAGTCAACTTTTTTTATTTTTTTCGTTTATGTAGATATATGTAGATGTTGAGAAGGGGAGGGGGGGCTTGGAGTAACTTGTAAAGTTGCCGCCATGTGACTAGGAGGTCACTGGTTTGGAAATAGTGGAAGAAATGCAAGGTAAGGCGGTGCACAGTACACGCTTGTGGTGTGGCCCGACCCTGCGCATAGCGGGAGCTTTAGTACACCGAGCTGCCCTTTATATATGTAGATGTTGAGTTCACTTAGTTTCTTTGTATGTTTACTTCGTTAGAGTTTGAGTTCCCTTGCTGAAAATCATGGCTTCACCACTTGCTGCATTGCGCTAACCAAAATTTTTGGATTGTAGGGAAGAGAGTTGTGAAGCGTTCAAAGAAGATGGATGATGATGGAACGAAGGAAGTTCACTTGCAAGACGAAATAATTATGGATATTCTCAGCAGGCTACCGATGTTGTCTCTTCTACGATTCAAATGTGTTTCGAAGTGTTGGATAACATTGATATCCGAGCCTTACTTTACATTGAAGCATCTCAATCACGCGAAGAATAACCAAAATTCCCAAAACATTCTTGTTCTTCATGGAGAGTTTCCCTTGCATTGTTCTTCTTTATCATCGGCTTCTTTATCTTCGGCTCAACTGGCTGAGGATGTATGAAAACTTGATTGGCCTTCTAACCTGAGACCATGGAGGTTCAAAATGTATTGTTGTTACGACGGCTTGGCTCTTATCAAGTTACGTGATTATCCTCAGTACGCATGACCCATACTTTTGCTATGGAACCCCTCCACGAGAGAATCAACAGTACTTCCTCGTACAGAATTTTCACTGACAAAAGATTATTCTTGCGGACTGGGATATGACTCGACTAGTGACGACTATAAGATCCTTAAGATTGATGACGCAGCACGTTGTGAAATTCTCGCGCTGAAAAGTGGTTCCTGGAGGAAAATTGATAAACGTCCTGCTGGTGTTTTCCCTGTGTTGTCTGATACCGAAGATTCTCTGGCATTTGTACATGGTGCGTTTCATTGGCTTGATTAGTCACTGGTAAAAACGTTGATTTCATTTAGTATTTCAAATGAGGTGTACGGAGAGATAGCGTTGCCTGAAGAAATGTCCCTGGTTTTCAACATGAATTGCATAAATGGTGTTTCGGCATTGGAAGGAATGCTTTGTGTATATTCTACTCATATTCATCGAGGGATCCACACATTCAAGTTATGGATACTGAAAGACTACGATGTAAAGGAATCTTGGAATCGATTGTTTACTATACAAGGTACCGATCTTTATTCAATACCGAAATACAAGTTTTCAGATGGTGAAGTGTTACTCCGTTGCAGAGATTTGGAATGTGGTTATGTATTTAAGACATCAAAAGAATCATCACGCTTATGGCCTCAATCTGTTTCGGAACCTATTCAGGATGGATTTGTTTATACAGAAAGTATGATCTCTCCAAAATTACTTGCTTAGTATTTACTCGTGTACGATCAATTCTTCAACTTTCTGGTGCAGAGTAGTTGGAAGTTGTAGTATTCTTTTTCTTGAAATGTTACGTGCTTAAGCTGGCTCAAACATTATGGTTATTCAAACAACTGTCTATGATCCGTGGGGATCGTATATTAGTATGTCAAACTTGGTGATTTACGGATTATGTCTCGGTAGAGCGTATCATGTCAATAGCCCGAGGTAGATCACTCAATGGGCTAGGGTGGCCGAGGGTGTTCACCCGAAACCCCATCAGCAAATACTATTATATATAAGATATTTTTTTACTTTTTTACGTATATGTATAGATCGTGAATCCCCTGAGCACAAGACTAGAGATTGACTCAGCAATTTAGGGGGTCGAAAATTCATCTCGCGATTCCAAGTTCAAATATATTAGACACTTGCTAGATTGTTTGTACTAATAAATATATGCACTCGAGTAACTATCCTTCTTTTACTATTATTTCACAATTTTATGTTCAATTTTAAAATAAAAAATAATTAAGTGATATATATCAATGCAAATATAAATATTAAGTTGTTGTAGTGTTGTAATAGGAATATAAAAAGTGGAAAAATAGAGGAAAAATATTATAAAAGAAGAGAAACCCTAATATTTTCAAAGGCCAAAAGATGAAGAAAACAATAATTCCCAATAACAAAGGTATTGTCTGTTTGTTTGTGTGTTAGCTTTTGCGCATCTCAATTTCGATTATCTACTAGTTCAGACTTGATATACCAGGGCGGAACTAGAATACTAGTTACGGTTTCGGTAGAATGAGTAACTTTGAAAAAAATAATGTATTTGTATTAAGAAATCTATATAATATGTATAATATAACTTTTTCAGAACCCAATAAGTTATCAAAACTAGGCAGAAGGATTTCTCTTTTTTTGATAACTGTGATGTTCGGGATAGCTTGCGTGCACCTCGACAAATTCTACGGGATATTTGTCACCTCCCACTAACAACATGTATGCGGTCATTGACCACTAGACCTAGCTTGCGCGCACCTCGACAAATTCCACGAGATACCTATCACTTCCACTAACAACATGTATGCCGTCATTGACCACTAGGTCTCACCCTTGGGTGCTAGGAAGATGGAGTTATTATTATTATTTTTATGCGCGTATCGGAGTGTTAATTATTCAATTTTTAATTGCAGGGAAGAGAGTTATGAAGCACTCTGAAATAAATAAGATGGATGTTGATGGCACTATGGAAATCCTCAGCAAGCTACCTGTGCGGTCTCTTCTACGATTCAAATGTGTTTCAAAGTTTTGGATAGCATTGATATCCGAGCCTTACTTTACATTGAAGCATCTCAATCGTGCCAAAAAAGATCAAAATTCTCAAAGATTTCTTGTTAGCCAGTGGTCTTCGTTGTATTGTTCTTCTTTATCGTCAGTTCAACGCGTTGAGGAAGTACAAAAACTTGATTGTCCTTCAAACGATGAACTATGGATTTGCTTCTTATATTGTTGTTACGATAGCTTGGCTCTTATCAGGGTTTTTAACTATCGTGATCATACCCATCAACTTTGTCTATGGAACCCATCCACCAGAGAATCAATAGTACTTCCCGGTCCTAAATTTCCACCGGAGCTTTTTTGCACATGGGGATTGGGATAAGACTCAGTTAGCGACAACTATAAGATCCTTAAGATTGATCTAAAATCACACAGTGAAATTCTCACGTTGAAAAGTGGCTCCTGGAGATTAACGAATAAATATCCTGTCGGCATTCACCCTGAATTATTATGTACTGACTCTTTGGTATTTGTGCACGGAGCATTTCATTGGATCGATGATATAACAAGATTTACGGTGACTGCATTGAGTATTTCAAGTGAGGTGTACACGGAGTTACCGTTGCCAGAGAAAATTCTCTCGATTTACAACCAGATGTGGGGTGTTTCAGTTTTGACAGAAAAACTTTGTGCTTATGCCCATTATACGTCTCAAACTTTTAGGTTTTGGGTAATGAAAGACTATGGCATCAAAGAATCTTGGACTGAATTGTTTACTATACAAGTTGCTGGTTTTCTTTTACTCATACCGAAATATAGGTTTTCGGATAGTGAATTGCTACTCTGCTGCAGAGATTTGGTTTTTCGTCCTGTCTTTAGGACATCCAAAGGACCACTTGGATTAAGTCCTCAATCTAATTCCTCTCAGAAAGGTTTTGTTTATACAGAAAGTTTGTTCTTCCCAAAATTAGTTCGTTAGTACTATTTCCTTATGTACGAACAAGTCAGTTTTCTTTTTAGTCTACTTGTACGGTAATCATGTTGCAACCTCTTTATGTGTTTTCATATCATAAATTGAACTGTCTGGTTTACTTTAGCTGGTCTTTAAACAAACCAGATTAACCAGCACACGGGTTCATGGTACTGTTTCAAAGGTGAGTTAGATGTCATTGATCTCTGAGCTTTACTTTAAGCGCGAGTTTTCCTTGTATTCTTCTTCTATATCGTCTGTTCTATGATGAATTGTTATAATGGATAATTATCCTGATTGCAAGTATCTCATACTTTTGCCGTGGAATCCCTCCGCGAGAGAATCAATAGTACTTCCGCATCCAAAATCTTCATCACAGAAAATTTATACTTGCGGATTGGGATGTGGCTCAACTATTGATGACTATAACATCCTCAAGATCTTATTGTTGCTTATATTGTGGATCGAGTACTCTATTTGTGCCGAGGGTTCTGGATATGTAACTACTCAAGATATCATCTTGCCCCTGCTTCCTAACAGGGTAATTTTCAAGAGTTGTATCGACTTAGATTTTGGTATTTTCGAGAATTAACCACATGCTGGATGTATCTTGTTCCTTATTTCAAATAAACAGTGATTGAATGAAGCATCTACATGTTGAATTAATCACTTTGTATCAGTTGTCTTACGACAACATATTTAAGTTCTAACTTTTGCCTGTAAAACAACTTCTGGTCAATTGTGTAGGTTCATTGTCTTGAAAATGCCATTAACATCTGTCGTGTTGGCAAGAGTCAGAACGTCTGTTTTATGAACAAAATTTATCAAGTGGGGCCGGCCAGAAAATTAAGATCACCTCTTTTGTAAGAAATTTATGTATATGCAGTGATTAGTTATACAAGTTTTCAGATGGTGAAGTGTTACTCCATTGTAGAGATTTGGAATGTGGTTCTGTATTTAAGACATCAAAAGAATCAATGGCCTCAATCTGTTTCTGAACGTATATATTCAGGACAGATTTGCTTATACAGAAAGTTTGATCTCTCCAAAATTACTTGCTTAGTATTTACTTGTGTACGATCAAGACAAGTTTTTCATAGTAATGTCATAAATTCAACTTTCTGGTGCATAGTAGTTGGAAGTAGTAGTAGTATTCTTTTTCTTGAAATGTTACGTGCTTAAGTTGGCACGAACATTATGGTTATTCAAACATTATGGGGATCGTATATTAGTATGTCAAACATGCTGATTTACAGACAGTAGAGCGTATGATGTCAATAGCCCGAGGTAGATCACTCAATGGACTAGGGACAACAGCAAATCTAGGGTGGCCGAAGGTGTTCACCCGAACCCCATTGGCAAATACTGTTATATATAAGATATATTTTTTTTACTTTTTTATGTATACGTATAGATCTTGAATCCCCTGAGCACAAGACTAAATATTGACTCAGTAATTTAGGGGTTCAAAAATCATCTCGAGATTCCAAATCCTAGACATTTGCTCGAGTAACTATCCTTCTTTTACTATTATTTCACAATTTTATGTTCAATTAAACGTATTAATTAAGCAAGCCCTTTTTTAAAATAAAAAATAACTAAGTGATATATATATATATATATATATATATATATATATATATAGCAATGCAAATATAAATATCAATGAAATATTAATGTAGTAAAAAAGAGCAACATATAAAAGAAGAGAAAACCCTAGCTAATTATTCAATTCAAAGCCAAAGATGAAGAAATCACTACCTCCCAATCACAAAGGTATTTTCAACTTATTTTTTTTGTGTGTGTGTGTGTGTTTCCTTCTTGTAATGTAGCAATATGAGTTCGCTTTCATGCACCTCGACTATTCCGTTGAATACGTACTATCTACTAGCAGTGGTCGTTACGGGTTCAGTTGAATCAGTAACTTAGGCAAATATCATGTATTTATATAGAGAAATCTACTCAATATGTATAATAATATATCAATGCAAATATTAAGTAGTCGTAGCGTTGTAATGGGAATATAAATATAAAAAGTAGAAAAGAAGAGAAACCCTAAGCAAAGAGGCAAATATTTTCAAAGGTGTTGTCTGCTTGTTTGTGTGTGTTAGCTTTTGCGCATCTCGACTATTCCATTGAATACACACTAGGTCAGAACCTTGGGTACTAGGCCGATGGAGTTATTATTATTTTTAGTTGGGGATTGGAGGCAGTGGCAGAGCCAGGATTTAAGGGGTTCATAAGTGAACATACTAACTAATCGATGAGGTTCGACATCTACTATATATACATAAAAAATAATTTTAATCATGTGTATATAACATAATTTTTTGCCGAAGGGGTTTTGGATGAAACCCCTATCTGAAGGGTAGATTCGCCCCTGATCTGAGGGCTTTTTCGGTTTATTATTCATTATTTTTAATTGCAGTGAAGAGAGTTATGAAGCATCCAGTTCCATTGCAAGAAGAAATAATTATGGAAATCCTCAGCAGGCTACCTGTGCGGTCTCTTCTACGATTCAAATGTGTATCGAAGTGTTGGATGACACTGATATCTGAGCCTTACTTTACATTGAAGCATCACAATCGCGCCAAGAATGATCAAAATTCTCAAAAATTTCTTGTTAGCTGGAAGGACCTTCTTGAGGACGAGTTTTCGTTGTATTGTTCTTCTTTATCATCAGTTCAACGCATTGAGGACGTACAAAAACTTGATTGTCCTTCTAACAGTAAATCATGGAGGCGTTGCAAATTATATTGTTGTTATGATAGCTTGGCGCTTATCGGGGTTTTTAACTATCGTGATAAAACCAATCGACTTTTGCTATGGAACCCCTCCACAAGAGAATCAATAGTACTTCCGGATCAAAAATTTTCACTGGAGCGGTGTTGGTGCACTTGGGGATTGGGATATGACTCAGTTAGCGACGACTATAAGATCCTTAAGATTGATCTAGAGTCATGCAGTGAAATTCTCGCATTGAAAAGTGGCTCCTGGAGATTAACGAATAACTATCCTATCGGCAATCGCCCTGATTTATTATGTACAGAATCTTTGGTATTTGTGCATGGAGCATTTCATTGGATCGATAATATAACAAGATCTACGGTGACTGCATTGAGTATTTCAAGTGAGGTGTACACAGAGATACCATTGCCAGAGAAAATGCTCTTGATTTACGACCACAAGTGGGGGCGGCTTGTTTCAGTTTTGACCGAAAAGCTTTGTGTTTATGTTAATTATACGTCTCAAGTGGGGAACACTTTTAGGTTTTGGGTGATGAAAGACTATGGCGTTACAGAATCTTGGGCCGAATTGTTTACTATACAAGGTCCCGGTTTTCTTTCAGTCATACCGAACTATAGGTTTACGGATGGTGAAATGCTACTCTGCTGCAGAAATAGGGGTCTTAGTACTGTCTTAAGGACATCCAAAGCACCACTTGAATTACGTCCTTAATCTGATTTCTCTCAGACAGGTTTTGTGTATACAGAAAGTTTGTTCTTCCCAAAATTAGTTTGTTAGTACTATTTCCTTATGTACGAACAAGTCAGTTTCCCAAAATTACAACCTCTTTATGTGTCTTCATATCATAAATTGAACTGTCTGGTGTGCTTTAGCTGGTCTGTAAACCAACCAGATTAACCAGCACACGAGTTCATGGTACTGTTTCAAGCGCGAGTTAGATGTCATTGATCTCCGAGCCTTACTTTGCGATGAACCATGTCAATGATGTGAAGAATAATCCATGCATGGTACTGTTTTAAGCGTGTTTTCCCCTTGTATTCTTCTTCTATATCGTCTGTGTTATGATGGATTGGCTCTTATCAAGGTTTGCAATTTATCCTGATTGTAAGTATCTCATACTTTTGCTATGGAATCCCTCTCCAAGAGAATCAATAGTACTTCCGCATCCAAAATCTTCATCGCAGAAAATTTATACTTGCGGATTGGGATATGGCTCAACTATTGATGACTATAAGATCCTCAAGATTGCTTATATCGCGGATTGAGCATTGAGAAACTATTGTAACTTATCATTGCTTGTATTGGAAGAGTGACAGGGGGCTGGCCGAACACCACGGTTATTCAAGAAACTGTCTCAGACTCGTCGGAATCATATTACTATATTGAGTTGTATAGACTTAGATGTTGGTATTTTCGCGAATTGACCGTATGCTGGATGTATCTTGTTCCTTATGTCAAAAAACAGTGATTGTGTAGTAAATTGTTTTATTTATATAGCAAAGCTTATGGATGGGGAATCTAATCTATGCCTATTGTCCCAGAGTGATCGGTCTTGAATTTTTCCCCCTCAAATGTCTTGGCTTCAAGTGTGTCTTGAAATGTAATAAACGTTTGCATTATGGACAAGAGTTAAAGTATTTGCCTTGTGAAAACATATCTAAGTTCTAACGTTTGCCTGTAACACAACTTCCGATAGTTGTGTAGGTCCATTGTCTTGAAATATCATTAACGTCTACCGTATGAGCAACAGTTAAAACGTTTGTTTTATAGACAAAATAATACGTAGATTTTCTCATATTTTACACTCCCTATGTCCCATTTTATGTGGCACTCTTTGACTTGACATAATATTTAAGAGGAAAAAAAAAACTTTTGAAACTTGTGGTTAAACAATCCTTAGGTATTTGTATGGTTATAAATTATTTCATTAAAAGTAAAATTAAAATTTTAAAGTTAAATTGTTTCTAATTATAGTTAGATGACATTTTTCTTGGGACAAACTAAAAAGGAGTGCCACATAAAATGATATGGAGAGGGTACACGTAATAGCTATGTGAGTTTTTAAATTGCAAATCAAACGCCATGTTACTTTTATAGATAAATAATTTACCTTCAAACTAGCTACCAAACGTGAAATTACTCGTGCAGAATTTAATACCTGTATAACTTACCTCCAAACTAGTCCACTCATACTCCATCTATTCCAATTTATGTGACGTACTTTTTTTTTTTAGTCTTTCACAAAAATATCACCCTTCCATAGTGGGGAATAATTTTACTGTTAAATTGTCTTTTTACCCTTAATAAATTAATTTATATAATTAAATAAATTTCAAAAGTTTTTTTTTTCAAGTCAAATAATATCACATAAATTGAAGCGGACAGAAAAGTGCAGTGTGTTTTAACCTATTCACTCAAAACAAAATTAAAAATGAAAATTGAAATAACTTTATCACATAAAAAGTAGAAAGAAAAACATAACAAAATAGTAAAAGCAGAGAAACCTTAACCACAAAACAAAGAGAGAAAGAGAGAAATGTTGCATTTCTCTCTATTTTCTGTTTTTATTTATGTGTGTATATCTAAGTCAGCTTTTACACGCCTCGACTATTTTATTGAATATCTATTAGAGATAGCATCTAATAACACCCGAACTATGGCCAAAGTTGCTACGACACACACCAACTTCACAATGGTCCTATTACCTCTTGAATTCAATTTTAGTGTATTTTTGTCACCTTTTGATGTTTATATGACACCTTTATTACATAAAATGGGGCGCAGATCATAGGTTCCACGTCAGCTAAAAAGAATGACAAAAATACGCTAAAATTTAGTTCTGGTGGTAATATGGACCCCGTGAAGTTGGAGGTGTCGTAGCAAATTTGATCATAGTTCTGGGTACTAGATGCTTTACTCTATTAACTTAAATTCAGCATATGGGCGAAGCTAGAGTATTAGTTACGGATTTAGTGTAACAAGTATAGATCTTATATTATGTTAAAAAAAAAGTCATTTATAACATATACTCGTTCAATTTGTTTGTCTTGCTTTCTTATTTCGTCAAATCTTTAGTCTAAACTTCTCAATGGTGCATGTTTAAGACCACAAAATAAAAGATAGTTTGATATATTCTACGTTATCTTTAGTTTAAGACCAATGGACAACCCCATGCACTAAAGGTCACGGTGTGTGCGGGGCCCGAGGAAGTACCGAACCATAAGGGTCAATTCAGGGCTGGCTTCAAGGTGAAGCCACCGAAGTAAGCGCTTTAGGCCTTTGATTTTTGGAGGCCTTATTTTTTTTTAAAGCATTATAGGTTTGTAGCTTTTTTTAGATATTTTTTTTGTAGAAAATATTAAATATTTCTTAATATTTTCTTCACCTCATTTTAATTTCTCTTAAGCTCAAATAAAAATATCACTTTAGAAATTCAAGATTAAAGTTGACAATCAAGGGCGGACCTACGTTATAATTTGGGGAGCTCCGGCACCCACTAAACTCGTCACGTAATAGGTATAATTACATAGAAAATATACGAAAATAGGTATAAAATATATAAAAGCACCCACTATAACAAAAAGTTGGTTGGGTGCACTGGTCTTTAGCTTGATCTTAAGGTGCTTCACTAGAAGTATTGACTAGGGTTTGAACCTCATTGAGGTCATTTTTTATTTTTTCTCAGCTTTTCAATTTTTTAAACACCCACTATCCTTAAATTTTGGGTCCGTCACTATTGACAATCAACATTAAAAAAATTTCTTTTAATACTCCCAAATCTAAAAAGAACATCTAATAAATAGAGGTAATCAGAAAACCATACTTTCTATTTATTATTTTGAATAATGGGGCGAAAAGAATCTAAGCAACAATTACAATTGAATCAAAGAAGTTGAAAGATAAGATGTATTTCGGTCAAATAAAAAGATTTTACTATTTTATGAATGCATATTTTTCTTGATCCTGTGTAATTGTCTTAGTTGAAAGAAGTTTTTTTAAAAATTTAACTTAAGCTTACAAAAAAATATTTCACGAGATATCAAATGAATTAAGCATTCTATTAATTGAAAAGAGATTTTTCCGGATAAATCAATTACAAAACAGTTTTATTTATAATTTTACACCTCAAAAAGCTATAAATATAGATTTGTAAAAAGAAAAATTCAAAGCCTCATTTTAAAATTTTGCTTTAGGCCACCAATTATGTTGAGCCGCCCCTGGGTCAATTGTATGCAGCTGTTTTCATAGATTGAACTCGTGACCTATAGATCATATGACAACAACTTTATCAGTTACTCCGAGACTCCCCTTTAGTTTAAGACGGCAAAATTCAAAATTCTATCCAAAGTCAAACCAAACAAACAGATTGAAACGGAGGAAGTTGTAAATGTTCTAGAGCCCAATAAGTTGTCTTTTCTAGAATGTAGAATTCATAAACTCAAAATTCGAGATTCGGATTCGTTTTTGTGAGTATAATGTAACTTAGACATGTGGAACAAAAATGTTTGCCTTACCTGCAATTTTTAATTGCAGGGAAGAGAGTTGTGAAGCATTTAGAGAAAATAAAGCAGATGGATTTGCAGGAAGAAATAATTATGGACATCCTCAGTAGGCTACCTGTGCGGTCTCTTCTTCGATTCAAATGTGTTTCGAAGTTTTGGATGACGTTGATCTCAGAGCCTTACTTTACGACGAAGCATTTCAATCATGCGAAACATAACCAAAGTTTCGAAAAAATGCTTCTTCTTAACAAAGAGTATTCATTCCGTTGTTCTTCCTTATCGTCGGTGCATCTGTTTGAGGATGTACGAGGAATCGATAGGCCTCGTAGTGGTAAACTATGGGGTTGGAAGATACATTGTTGTTACGATGGCTTGGTTCTTGTAGGGGTTCTTAATTATCCTGATAAATACTTCATACTTTTGCTATGGAACCCGTCTACAAGAGAACCAGTAGTACTTCCCAATCCGAAGTTTTCACAGGAGGTGACGTGTACTTGGGGTTTGGGATATGACTCGACTAGTGATGACTATAAGATCGTCAAGATCGATAGTAAAGAATGTAATGAAGTTTTTGAGCTGAAAAGTGGCTCCTGGAGGAAGATTAATGATCATCCTGCTACCGATAATTCTGTGTTATCTGATATGGATTATTTGGCATTTCAACATGGAGCTTTAGATTGCATTGATACGCCATCTAATATGGGCTATCTAGCGTTTGTACATGGAGCGTTTCATTGGGTTGATTCGTTACTGAATCAGTCTGTGGTTACGTTAAGTATTTCAGATGAGGTGTATGAAGCGATACCATTGCCAGAGGGACTGGATTTGGTTTTTGATATAATGCATAGCAAACAAGGTGTTTCAGTAGTAGGAGACATGCTTTGTGTTTATTCTACGCGCATTCATCACCGGGAGTACACTTTTAAGCTATGGGTGATGAACGAGTATGGTGTCAAGGAATCGTGGAATCAGTTGTTTACTATACAAAGTACCGATCTTTATTCAATCACCCCGAAATACATGTTTTCAGATGGTGAAGTGTTACTCCGTTGTAGCCAGTTGAAACATAGTGGTTCTGTGTTTAAGACATCGAAAGAATCATCTGGCGTATGGCCTCAATCTGATTCGGAATGTATTCAGGATGGTTTCGTTTATACAGAAAGCTTGATCTCTCCAAAGTTGCTTACTTGGTATTGAGAAGCTATTTTATGTGCTTAAGCTGACCTCAACATCACGGTTAGTCTATAAACTCTGTAACGAGTTAGATTTTGTTATTTTCGGGGATTGACCGTATGCTGGATTAATCTTGTTCGTTATGTAAAACAACAGTGGTTGTATGAACTATCTATATAGTTGAATTAATCAATTTGTATCAGTTCCATTGATTTTTGTATCAATTTGACCACTGCTGGGAAGTAAGCACTTCAACTTTGTGTATGTACATCTAGACACCTGAACTCGTCTCGACTGTGTCAGTTGATCACTCTAACTTACAAAATGATCGTCTAGACACCTCCAAAATTTATGTGTCATGTTAGCATCGAGGTGTGTACGAGACAGTGAGGACGAGTTGGAGTGTTTAATTGTTAGTCGAGACCAAGTTGAGGTCTCTGGATGTGCATTCTCGTAGTTGGAGTGCTTACTTGTCGGTTGATGTCAAGTTTGAGTATCTGTGTACGTATTATAACTTTTCTCACCGGAGGTCTTAGACATGTCAAACTTCTGAGACGAGTTGGGAATCTAGAATGACTTCACTGACTGACCAACGAGCAAGAAAGACACTAACTGACCACCGAGAAAGAAAGACACTTTACGCGGCATATCAGAATGACTTCATTGACTGACCACCGAACAAGAAAGACACTTTACGCAGCATTTCAGAATGACTTCACTGACTGACCACCGAGCAAGAAAGACACTTTACGCAGCATTTCAGAATGACATCACTGACTGACCACCGAGAAAGAAAGACACTTTACGCAGCATATCAGAATGACTTCATTGACTGACCACCGAGCAAGAAAGACACTTTATAGAGCATTTCAGAATGACTTCACTGACTGACCACCGAGAAAGAAAGACATTTTACGCAACATTTCAGCAAGAAAGACATTTTACACAGCATTTTAGAATGACTTCACTGGCTAACCACCGAGCAAGAAAGACACTTTACGCAGCATTTCAGAATGACTTCACTGACTGACCACCGAGCAAGAAAGATAGTTTACGCAGCATTTCAGCAAGAAAGACATTTTATGCAGCATTTCAGAATGACTTCACTGACTGACCACCGAGCAAGAAAGACACTTTACGCAGCATGTCAGAATGACTTCACTGACTGACCACTGAGTAAGAAAGACACTTTACGCAGCATTTCATAATGACTTCACTGACTGATAACTGAGCAAGAGAGACACTTTATGCAACATATCAGAAGGACTTCACTGACTGACCACCGAGCAAGAAAGACACTTTACACAGCATATCAGAATGACTTCATTGACTGACCACCGAGCAAGAAAGACACTTTACGGAGCATTTCAGAATGACTTCACTGACTGACCACCGAGCAAGAAAGACATTTTACGCAGCATTTCAGCAAGAAAGACATTTTACGCAACATTTCAGAATGACTTCACTGGCTAACCACCGAGCAAGAAAGACACTTTACGCAGCATTTTAGAATGACTTCACTGACTGACCACCGATCAAGAAAGACATTTTACGCAGCATTTCAGCAAGAAAGACATTTTACGAAGAATTTCAGAATGACTTCACTGACTGACCACCGAGCAAGAAAGACACTTTACGCAGTATGTCAGAATGACTTCACTGACTGACCACTGAGCAAGAAAGACACTTTATGCAGCATTTCATAATGACTTCACTTACTGATAACCGAGCAAGAGAGACACTTTACGAAACATATCAGAATGATTTCACTGACTGACCACCGAGCAAGAAAGACACTTTACACAGCATTTCAGAATGACTTCACTGACTGACCACCGAGCAAGAAAGACACTTTACGCAGCATATTAGAATGACTTCATTGACTGACCATCGAGCAAGAAAGACACTTTACGCAGCATATTAGAATGACTTCATTGACTGACCACTGAGCAAGAAGGACACTTTACATGGCATTTCAAGTCACAAGCCGAGATAATGAAAGAACCTGGCCCTATTTGTAAAACCTTCCTGCTAACTTAGATGGAGAAATAAGTAAGCAAGACGTTCTATCATGGTTTTCTAATTTCAAACTACACCGAATTGTGCCTTCAGCCAAGCCTTTCTGTTCCAAAATCGAGAAAGATCACTTTGAAATGTCGTAAATGGAGAGGTACAAAGTGAATAGCATTAATAGTTACATCAATGCTATAGTACATTCTTCTCTTCACCATGTAAATGAAGGGATCACATATGTAGGATATGCATTGTTTTTCGAGGCAAGAGCATGTACCGAATCATCATTCGCGACCTCCCCAAATTTGGTAAGTCCAAGTTCAGTAGCGTGTATTCCGCCTGTGATAAATGCTGACGCAATTTCAGCTGCATTTGCACCTTTGATATCATGGTGGAGGGAGTCTCCTACTGCAATACAGTCTGAGGCATCGACAACAGCCATTTCCATAGCGGACTTGTATATTATCTTATCAGGTTTGCCCATCCATTTTACTTCACCGCCAAGTTTTTCATACGTAGCTGCTAGTGTTCCAGGCATAACACGCAGAGCCCGAGCTTCAACAGTTACAAAATCAGGATTTGCTACTACCATCGGGATTTTCTTAGCAGCACACAGATGTAGTATCTTCTCAAGTTCATCAAGATTCATGGGAAGTACAACACCAGTTGAAAGCCCCAACGTTTTAGTTCTGTGGGCCAAAATAAAATCAGCTTCCTCAACATTTTCCACAACTTGTAGTCCGAGCCCCTCGAGAGATATAACACCCCTGTCACTCCAAGTCATGTGAATACACGATCTTCCTAGAGAGGCAAACCAAGCGTCGTCTCTCCTTTGAAGATACTGATGCGTTAATTCCCCACTCGTGATGACACCAGTAAAGAGTGATGGATCAAACCCAACGCTCCTCAATTTTTCCATGGTTATCGATGCTCTTCTTGAAGAATTACTAATGATTACCATCTTCAAACCACAAGTTGCCAACTTTTCCAAGGCCTAAATGGCACCAGGATAAGGTTGTTTCCCATCGTGAAGCACACCAAACTGATCTAGAAACCATGCCTTGAATCGACGAGTTTCAACTAGATGTTGAATTCCTCTCAAAGTTTGAATCTTTAGCTCGTTCGGGCTTGATGATTGAACAGATAAGCATCTTCCAATCATGGTTTAACCCTTCCAATAGTTCCTTTGGCTTATATCATGTGTTATCTAACTGCACAAAGACAATTCCATTATCATAAACAAAATTCGCACACGTGTTTCAAACTTCTCTTCCCAGAAACAAATCAAGTGGCTACTGGAAAGTAAAGAAACAAAGCCATATCGCTAATGCGTTCAGTTTTCAATACACTCAGATACTACTATAGCAGAATTGAGGTAAACGAACTCTGTTCTCGTATAGCACAAATATCATTCATGAACGAACTTAATACATAGTATTGGACTATTTTCAAACCAAGGATTAAAGGAGAAAAGCATAACGAATTCCCGCCCAACAAAATCGACATAGCATTCCAACAACAACACAACAAGAAGCGTAATCTCACAAGTGGAGTCTGGGGAGGAAGAAGACTTTACCTCTACCTTGGGAGGTAAAGAGGTAGTTTCTTATAGGCATAGCATTCTAACAAACTGGATTTTTCGTGTACGTGCTAAGAGAGCATGGCTCAGCATCAATAATGTAAATAGATACACTTTTAAAAAGAGTAAATACACTGTCAATTTTATCATACAGCGAAAGAAACCTAGAATTCCAAACCTGGTGGACTTGAAGTGAGAAAACTACCCGGAAACAATAGATTTTTGAGCAATCAAAATATCTCCCCTTCTCAATATCTCTTCACCTCTAAGCCTCTTCTCCAATTTAACTTTGTGACACCAAAAAAACAAATAGCCCGGTGCACTAAGCTCCCGCAATGCACGGAGTCTAGAAAGTGTCGGACCACAAGCGTCTATTGTATGTAGTCTTATCCTGCATTTCTGTAAGACAGTCCGGTGCTGTAAACTCCCGTAATGAGCTAGGTACGGAGAAGGGCAGGACCGCAAGAGTCTATTGTATGTAGTCTTATCTTACATTTCTGCAAGACAGTCCAGCGCACTAAGCTCCCGCAATGAGTAGGGTACAGAAAGAGTCAGACCACAAGAGTCTATTATATGTAGTCTTATCCTGCATTTCTTCAAGACAATCCGATGATGTAATCTCCTGTAAGGGCCAGACCACAAGAGTCTATTGTATGTAGTCTTATCCTGCATTTCTGCAAGACAGTCCAGCATTTTAAGCTCCCACAATGTGTAGGGTCCAAGGACAAGGCCAGACCACAAGAGTCTATTATATGTAGCCTTATCCTGCAAGACAGTTCGGTGCACTAAGCTCCCGCAATGAGAAGGGTGTCGGACCACAAGAGTCTATTGTATGTAGCCTTATCCTGCATGCATGCAAGACGGTCCGGTGCACTAAGCTCCTATTAAGCACAGGGTTTAATGGAAGGACTGGACCACAAAGGTCTATCAAGAGAATGTTTTCACGGCTAGAACACGTGATGGTCACATAAAGACAACTTTACTAGTTACGCCAATAACATGAATATAGAAATCTACATATCTTTACAATTTGAATCTGGAACAAACATAGCTATAGTATCATAAGAAAATTGAAGAACAAAGAAAAGGGAATCAAGAGGAAAAAAGTCAAAAACAACTAATTCAATCTTTCCTTCAAAATTGGGAAATCTGAATAAAACTGAAAGGGCAAAATGGACAGAAAATTTAGACAAAAACTAAAAGAGAAACATACCTGAATTTGTAGAAGAATCCATTTCTAGATTTATATGGTGAAATGACCAAAATGCCCTCATTGCTAGTTTTTTGGAAAAAAAAAACATTAACTAGGGGTGGACGTAGTTTGGACCAACCTCAAATTCAAACTTCTTGGATTATGGATTGAAATTTGGATTTATTTTTAAAATTTATGAATTGCTAATTGGTATTTGATGAAGTATCACTATTTTTTAGACATCCAAAAGAAGCAACAAGGTACATGTTCAAGTTGTTTAACATATATTTTTTTAATAACCGTACTATTTGGGTCAGCTTTCGTACACCTCAACTTAATCCACAGATATCTGTCACCTGCCACCTCCGACCAACAACAGTTCTTGATATCAAATAACTATGTCCACTAAGACCAGAACAGATGAAAAAAATGAAAGTTACATTGTGCTTCTAAAAGTAATGATATTGGATACCATGACCTTGTCCAAAATGGTCATATTGAATGGTCATTCCATAAGACATATTTGGTTAAAACATTATTTTTTTTGACATTTTTGTCATCTGGTAAAGTTACTGCCATGTGATCAGGATGGCACGAGTTCAAGCCTTAGAAACAGCCTCTGGCAGAAATGCAAGGTAAGGCTGTGTACGATACACCCTTGTGGTGGGGCCCTTCCCCGGACACCGTGCGTAGCTGTAATTTTAGTGCACCGGGCTGCCTTTTATTTTTTTGATGGGGTTCAAAAGATGGAGCTTTTGAAGTGTTTAATATCTTTCGTGGATGTATCGTGAATTCACAACTTGATCCGATGACTCATACATGTAAATGAACAGTGATGGATGAAGGATTTTATCTAGAAGACGCACAAGGGAGGAGATTTTTCATTTACAAATAGAAATCGTCAAACTAATTTAGTTGAATACATAGACTGTAACGCCCCGTAAAAGGCGTGCATAGATTAGTCTTTAATATTGAGTTCTTAGACTTAATGACTTAAAATTTTCTAAGTGTAAAATGAGACTTTGTCATTTTAGCTGGCAATCTTCGGGATACAACTTTTCAACCTTCCCGACATCCGTTTTTAGATTTTAAAGTTGCTTTACGATCGGGAAAGCTCATAGTTCATCTCAGATAAGTTTTGGAATTTTTCGGAATGCATAAGGCTGCGTTTGGATTTCAAAACAGTAGCAAAACGCATAGCCTATTGCCCAGTTTTCAGCATTTCAGGGTCAACTTCAAATAATCATAACTCCCTGTATAAAATGAACTGTGTGATCTATAATATATCAAACGAAATCTCTTTGAGTCCTATTTCAAATTCAGTTAGTTTCATCCAATTTAATTATATGAGTAAAACGTTATAATTGATTTAATCCAGACTATCAAACTGTCAACTGAGGGACAGATTTGACCTTAATTGTTCCTTAGGGGTATTTTGGTCATCCTTCACCCCTATATATACCACCAACACGGGATTTAATCCCTCAAACACCATAATACACATACTTTCCCCAAAATTGCTCAAGAACTCTCCTTAGGTTTTCAAAATAAAAACCCAAATAGTTCAAGATTCGACCGTAGGTTTTCGAAGATAATTACATATTCGGAATCACCAATCCGCGAGCTTCAAGAAACATCTAGTATTTTCGGAAATAGAGGTACGTGGGGTTATCCTAAAATCTCATGGGTGTAGTTTTTATGAACATGCATGCTTTTAAATGGGGGTTTTCAATCAAATGCTAATAACTTGCTTTCAATATGATTTCTAAGTCATTTTTCTTTATGTCATGGGAATTGTTTGCCTATATACTTCAATGGTTGAAACCATGCATATGTGATTTGAGATTTTCCATGGAAGTTTAATAAATATGAATGATAAATTGCTTTCAAATTCCCATGATAATGTCTTGATACCCCATATCATATTGTGACCAACAAAAGAGAGCATGAATTTGAAATAATTATCGTTCACCACTTGTAAATGATGAAGCACCTTGGTTTTTACATGATTATGCATATGTGGATGTGATATTGATGACTTGCAAGTCGGGTATGACGATACCCTACAGAATATGATACGTGATTGAATTAAATGAAGTTTGAATGCATTGATTTTACATGAGATAGGTGGATGCCCGAAGAAGGCGTTTGAGTGTAAGGGCTCATCGCTGGAAACTGTGTTTGCCGACACGGGAATTTGGTACCAGGCTAAGTGATCTTGTGTACTTGACTTTATGTCATTCCCAAATTGGGACTATAGGTAGGAGCCCGGGATAAGTGATCTTGGGCACTACCATTGGGTCGAGACACCATGCTTCGTGGTCTTGTGTGTCTCTCCCTCACTTATACTCTAATCTCGGCGGCAACCGAGATTTGACAGTTGGTGTAAATTATGTAGGGTATTCCACCTAGCTCAGTTGCATTTCATTGTTGTTGAGAAACTATTGCATTATGCCCATATGTTTTCAAATGATTTGATATGAAATTGCTTTAGAATGGCTCTCAACTATATTTTGTAAAAATATTATGTTTTATTTTGATATCTCTGCGTGCCAGTACTTTTGTGCTGACCCCCTCCCCTCTCCAACCTCTTAGATTCAGAGGCCCAGTCTAGGGGTCAAGAGAATCAGTAGATCATTCAGACAGAGTTGCAGAGACAAGTGGTGAGCCTTCTATGTTTCGGAAGGTCTTATGTCCTGCAGTCCTTTTATCTTATATTTAGTTTTGGGGTCTACTGGGGGCCTTGTCCCAGTTTATATACAGTTACTTGACTCAATCATTTGTTAGAGATTTTCGCAGACAGTTGTTTAGAGGTTGATTGATGTTGGGGGAACTTTATTTCCCCGTTATTGTTTCTTTTCATATTTATGACCATGTTTCCGAATTATTGTGTTTCTTCCACATTACTTTGATCATATGAATTAGGTGCATGATTACCAGACAGATAGGGGTGTTTCGGGCCTCCATGGTTCGAAATGCTCGTCACGGCCAGGCCCTAGTTCGGGTCGTGACATAGACAGTCCCCTAAAGTTGTCATGACTTTTCATTTAGACACCTCAACTAAGACTGTAGCGCTTATAAAACTCAGTTATTACTTGGAGCAACGTCTAGTGTATAATGACTGAGTCTTCCAGTCCGATACAAATTGAGCAACTTAGCAGCAACTTTACGAACACAGTCATCCGAATCAGGAGGTAAATTAAAAGCATCGCGAAGAACAGAAAACTCTGCTTTGATGAGCCGCGACATAGTTTCCTCATTCTCTAGATCGCCATTGAAAGATGAAACTGCTTCGTAGAGCATTCTTCGGACTTTATTCACAATGAAATCCTGTATGAATAATCAGAGATGTCATAGACAACTATACTAATGAAAAAGAACGAGAACTTAGTACAAAAAAAGGGCATCCCGATGCACTAAAGCTACCGCTCTGTGCAGTGTCCAGGGAAGGGCCCCACCACAAGGGTGTATCGGACGCAGCCTTACCTAGCATTTCTGCCAAAGGCTATTTCCAAGGCTGGAACCCGTGACCTCCTAGTCATCTGGCAGCAACTTTACCAGTTATTCCAAGGCTCCCCTTCAAAATGAGAACTTAGTACAAGTTGAGCTTACAAAACCGAGGACATTCATATTCCGGTACTCATAGTTGCTGATCGACATGAATGCGACGAATACAGCATCTACTGAACATGTTTTTCTAAACTATTCGTGATGTGGAAATTTTGAAAAGCGTATTTTTTTCCTGATATATAAGGCGAGGAACCACACTGAACGTGTTATTCTGTACTAACTGGTTTTTCCTGAAAACAAAAAGCCTATTATAAAGGCGCAATAACAACGATTGTTGAACTTACTATTCACTCGTTGTTGACATACAGGGGCCTAATTTTGTAAGAGCCGATTTATGAACAAATTACTAAGGAAACAGAACTAGAATATAGCCATGAGGCAAAGGCGTAATAATAACATATTTCCTGTTAAATCGCTTACCTGTGTGTGATCTGTTAGATATTGTCTCTTCTGTCTTCTCTCCAACTCGGAACAATCATCAGCGCCTGATAATGACAACTTGGCCCATTTCTTGTATTCATCTCTCAAGTTAAAGATGGATAGAAAATATTCCGCAAGCTTCACTTCTCCAACCAAGCAATCTTTGATAGCACCTGCATTTAGAATGACGGAACATAGAATATCTATCAGTTGATAAGAACATAGAATGTCTATCATTCCTTCGGTTATCAAGAGGAGTAGGAGGAGAGAGAATCGCGATTTGTGACTATGTTCTGATGAAAATCCAAAAAGTTAGCGAAAGAAAATGTTTTGGAAATTCTACCTGTTAAAGCTAGATTGGAGCACACCTCTGCATCGAGAATCTTGGCCGGGAAAACACCAGGGGTGTCTAACACGTAAATACTAGGATGGCTGGCAATCTGATTTTGTAAAAAGTAGTTTCATCAAGAAATGACTACAGAAACAAAAAGCAAATGGAAAACAGGAAAGCTATAAGCCATAAGCTGGAAAAAAAGCCACAGGAACCATGCGAAAAATCCCAAACCTTCTAGTTCACAACTTTCTTGGTCGAACACAGATGATGAAAATACAAGGTAAGAAATAAGTACCTTCAAGCCACTAATATTTTTCGTCTCTCCTGGATGAGGACTCACTATGGCATGCTTTAATCTTCCTTTCTCTGCAAAACAAAGAATGTTTCAGGATGTTTGGATTGAATGAAGTCTATACTCGAGAGAGAGTCTTCTGGAAACACGAGAAAACGGCTACAAGAACATAACAACTAACAGTTTGTACTAAAAGTGATGTACCCGCTGCGCTAATCCTTCCAATTTGATGGAGCATATCCAGTCTTAGAATAATAAATTTTCTAAATTTCAAGTCTACGCTATTATTATCTCTAATACATTTTGAACTAGACTTACTTTTCATAACATTATCTCTAATTTTCTTTTCATAACATTAAAGTCACAAAATTCTCCAAGTCAATGCACAAAATTCTTGCTATAGAAATTTCAAAGAAAGCTGCATCACAAAAATTCATTCAATTTGATGTAAAATCCCAAAGCTTGCAAAAGAAAAAACAAAAAAAATGGAAAAATCCTTATACTTGATTAGACAGTTATTTATGTGGACCTATTTTATTAAAGTAACTAAAAGAGCATATTTAAGTAGCTAAAAGAGTTGGAAAATGAAGTCAAGAAAGACTTTGTAAGTCTTGCTGTGGAAATTTCATATGAAAACTACAACAAGCAAATCCATATCTCTTTGAATTTTCATTTGATGTTACTACTCATTAACAGAACGTATTTTTTACTCTAATCATCAAGCATCTTATGTAGTTAGTTTGAACTATAAAAAAATATCCTTTTCTATTATTCGTTTATAGATAATAGCGCAAATGATGATCTCAATTTATTTTATTGAAACAGAAATTAGTCATAGACTAATAATGAGTATTCGGGTCACAAACTCTAACAGTTATGGTGAAAAAAGGCGATCAAAGAGGAGAAAATAAGGAAGGAATTATGTCCATATGTTTGAACTTTCTTCATATTAATCAATTCCAAGTTTAGAAGATGTCACTCTCTTAGTCTTGCCAAGGAAATTGCCAGTTGGGTCTATTTTGTCTAAGAAACTAAATTTTTTTTAAAAATTTTATTTTTTCTTGTCCAAGTACATCTACATTTACTTCTTAAATAAAATAAAACTATCAAATCGTCTCATGCCTTAAACGTGAGGATTCGTAATATATTCGTGTTTCGTGTTTGAGAAAAATGAGTTCAATTGAAGGGGTTGTTAATGGGTTGCACCTCCCTAAAAAAAAATAAAAAAATAAAAAAAATAAAGAGCAGAGGAAATTAAGCCAAGAAAGATAATGAATTGTAAGTGAGAGATGTGTTGTATTTTCCAAGTCTTGCTATAGAAATTTCAAAGTTAGCTACATCACACAAATTCAATCAGTTTATGTGGACGTATTTTATTAAAAAAGAATACTTTACTGGATCAATAATTGATCTAGTCAAGTATATTTAAGTGGCCAAAAGAGTAGGAGAATGTCATTCTCAAACATTAGATACGACTAAGTCATATAATCTCATCTTTTACTCTCGAAAGAAAGAAAGAGTCCAACTGCAAATACTTAAATTTTATCATTCCAAGTTTATTCCATGGAAATTTCATATGATGTGGTCATTCGCTTTGTGAAAATAATTTCTTTACTATATTTTCTATGAAAGACGTCCTTTTAATTTGAATTGTCAATTCAAGTGAAAGTATTTTTCACTCTAATAGCTGTGAATCATTCAACTTCAATTCTCTTCACTTTAACTTTGATTTTTCATTCTGATTTGACAACGTAAACGTACTCGAGACTTAGTTTACATTTAAGTCTTCCTCTACTTTTTTTAACTTTAAAAAGAAAAACTTTTGTGTTGCTCCCCAAAGTTTTTAGTATAAATGAACGTCGAACTAATGAGTCTATACTGAGTATTCCTTTTGGGATTATGTAACAAGACATTCAAAGTTGAGCATATGAACTTGAAAAATATATTAAGTTAATAAAGCGTAAGTAGATTAATACAAATGTAGATGCAGACATCTCTCAAAAATAAAGCTTAATAGTGAACGTACGAGCAACCAAATCCATTGCGCCAACATCTTCTTATCCTTAACATCTGAAATTTGAAAAATAAGATAGTGAGCATCAAACACTCATCAAGATTCAATTTATATGGTGTTTTGGGTTCTTGGGTATGTAAAAGATTTGATTTTGACAAGATTTATGGAAGTCCCAAAATGTTTTTTTTTTGTATGGAAGTCCCAAAATTATTTTGACAAGATTTACGAACGATCTTGAATTTCCAGTTCACTCTTCACCTGTTGCGGCACAGTGTGCAAAAGATCATAATGGCTCCTAGGGACATGAAGCTGAAGAAAATGATGAAAGTGATGACGATGATGAAGAGTCCGATGATGAAGAAGATAACCGCGGTAATGGTGATGCACATAGACGAGTTGAAGAAGATGGAAGCTTTCAGCCACAAACTAGCGGGAATGGTAGCTTTCAGCCACAAGCACGGTAGCTTTTGTGTTGCTCCCCAAATTAGAAAAGGAAAATAAAAATTCAAGTTTTTAGTATAAATGAATGTTGAACTAATGAGTCTATACTTAGTATTCCTTTTGGGATTATGTAACGAGACATTCAAACTTGAGCATATGAACTTGAAAAATATATTAAGTTAATAAAGCGTAAGTATATTAATACAAACTAAAGAAGAACAAATGTAGATGGAGATATCCCTCAAAATAAAGCTTAATAGTTAACATAGGAGTAACCAACTCCACTGCGCCAACGTCTTCTTATCCTTGACATCTGAAATTTTAAAAATAAGACTGTGAGCGTCAAACACTTATCAATAAGAAAAATATGCTCCGGAGAGAGTATCGATTAGTTGTTGTTATTAAAAAAAACATGAAAACTAATGTATTAGTGTAGAACTTAGCTTGAATACCTGTAAGTTTGCCTTCGCTGCTTCTTTCTCCTTGCCATCATAATTTTGTGTTCCAGCTCTTCAACGATTCTTTCAAGCCATTTCATATTTCCAGTTGAGATCAAGATATATATTATGGATAATCCGATACATAGTCCAGTTCCATACCCCATAAGAGCAGCTTTCCAAAAATCATTCAGAAATTCAGAGTTTCTTTCTTCATCAAGCGCAGATCCAGTATAAGTTTTCTCTGATACTGAATCACGACCATCATTACCACAGCCTTTTGAAAGTGGGAATCCACGTAATCCGTCATTACCTTCATATGAATTGTTCTCAAAGGTATGAAATTGATTACCTTGAGGAATGCACCCTTCGAGATGATTGTAGGAAAGATTTAAGACTACAAGAGATGTAAGAGAAGCAAATTGTGCTGGTATCTCTCCTACAAGATGGTTACCTGACAGGTCCAATGATTCAACTGAAGATAAACTTCCAAGTGATCGCGGAGTATGACCTTGCAATCCATTATGTGATAAATTTAGAATGCGGAGTGCAATGAGATCACCTATGATACTTGGAATATGTCCTTCAAATTTGTTGTTTGAAAGATCAATAGTGGTGTACAGAAACAAGATTCTCACAACTTCAAGCTCCAATCCCTTTGTTACGACAGCTATTGAGTTCTGATAATACCCACTTTCGTCATCACTCGGTGCCATCTTTGATGGATCAATTTTCCTCATGGCTCTGAAATGTTGAAACAAACTCGTCGGTAAGTTTCCTGTGAAGGCATTTGAAGAGAGATCTAACAATCGAAGCTCAGGATACATGTTTTCACTTCCTAAAGTTCTAATGGGTCCATGCAACTTATTCGACTTCAAGATTAAAACTTGCAGCTCAGGAAGAGTTCCCAACCACATTGAAAATGTATCATTGAGGAGATTGTCCCCTAAATCAAGAACTTCCAGTCGTTGGCAATTTTTCAAGGATCGTGGAGTTTTTCCCTCTAGCTTATTTCCATGCAAATTGAAGCTTCCGAGTGCACTTCCAATGCTAAAAGTTGTTGGAAGAGTACCAGAAAGATTGTTGTGCTGCATATCAAGAACCTCAAGATGACCACTCATGTTGCCAAAACATAGCGGAATTGCTCCAATTAGATTGTTTCTACCCAAATCTAGAATTTGTAGTGATGTTAAATTGCAAATAGACGACTGTAGCTCTCCGCTGAGATTATTATGTGACATCATCAGATACCGGAGGCCACTGATATTACCCAAGCATTGCAGAATTTTTCCCTTCAAGATGTTTCTCGACAAATGCAGGACTGTCAGTGACGTCAAATTGCAAATAAATGAAGGAATTTCTTCAATCAGATTGTTGTTGTCGAGAAACAGAATTTGCAAGTTTCTCAGATTCCCTAACTCATTAGGAATTGGGCCAGAGAGTTGATTGTTGGATAATCCCAGATAATTGAGTTTTTTCAGATTCTTCAACTCACTAGGAATTGAGCCAGAGAGTTGATTAGTGAATAATCCCAGATTATTGAGTTTTTTCAGATTCCCCAACTCACTAGGAATTGGGCCAGAGAGTTGATTATTGGATAATCTCAGATAATTGAGTTTTTTTAGATTCCCTAACTCTTTAGGAATTGGGCCAGAGAGTTGATTATTGAATAATCCCAGATAATTGAGGTTTTTCAGATTTCCCAACTCACTAAGAATGGGGCCAGAGAGTTGATTATTGGATAATCCCAGATCATTGAGGTTTTTCAGATTCCCCAACTCACTAGGAATTGGGCCAAAGAGTTGATTATACCATAATCCCAAATGACTGAGGTTTTTCAGATTCCCCAATGAAGCAGGAATAGAACCATTAAGAGAGTTGGTACTCAAAGATAGCTTAGTAAGAGACCTTAGATAACCTATTTCTCCTGGAATGGGACCATTTAAATGGTTTTCAAATATGCGGAGGGTCTGAAGCCTGGTAAGTGAGCCGATCTGTGGTGGGATTGTGCCTAAAATCTTATTCATGGACAAGTCAAGATAGATAAGATTAGTGAGATTACCGATATCAGGTGGAATGGTTCCAGAGAGATTGTTCATGCTAAGATCAGCAGATTCAAGAAAAGGGAGAGATGAAAACGGAAAAGCATAGAGTGTACCAAAGACACTAGCATTTGTGATATTCAACGTGTTTACGCTACCATTAATGCATGAAACTCCGTACCAGTCGCTGCATGCATCAGAACTTGGTTGCCATGAAGCCAATAAGGAATTATTCTGGTTCTTGAAAGTTGATTTTCATTTTAGGAGAGCAGTTGCTTCATCAATGGAAGCAAAAGTAACTGTAAAGGGGTACAAGAGAAAGAAAAAATGAAGTAAAGAGAATATTTTCGAAACCATCATCATATACTATTAATTAAGTGATTGTGTGTTGATTATGTTGTTTGTTGATGGATGAAATTGGTTCAGGGTCACTTTTTATATTGCAGTGATCCAGTACAAGTCTTATGTGTCTGTCTTGAATTAATAAGTAGAATAACCTCATAAGCCATCAAAATTAAAAGGCTTTGTTGTTAATATTCATAGTTTGGCTAATGATGTCATTATGTTTAGTCATATGTTCAAATCTATCTCCATATGCTTGTTAGTATGTGTTTGAACTTTCTTCATATTAACCAATTCCAAGTGTAGAAGATTTCAATGCACAATTCTTTAGTCTTGCCAAGGAATTATGTCCATATGCTTTGTTTGTATGTGTTTGAACTTTCTTCATATTAATCAATTCCAAGTATAGAAGATGTCAATGCACAAGTCTTTATGTCTAAGAAACTAAATTGTTTTATTTTTCTTTTTTTGCTGTTTATTTTTTCTTGTCCAAGTACATCTACATTTACTTTTTAAATAAAACTAGTATTTGTATCCGCGCGATGCATGAAAAATTTTAGAGTAAAAATTTCACAAACATCTTATACACAATAATAGAACAAATTCATCCACATCATTAAGCAGGAAGATTATGGTGTTTCTCTTGATCTTAAGCTCTTCCTACTATCACATTCATATTTGTAGTGAATATATTTTAAATTGTGCAAGAAAATAAATATATAAAAATTCGAGGAATAGGTTATTTATTAATCACATATGTTATATATATTATCGTATCCAATTTATTTGCTTCAATACTTTAATTAATTGTAACTCTACAATTGAGTCAGTATATAATAAATTTGCTTAGAAATACGTCTTTAAAATGAAAGAGTTACTGGGGGCTCTTTTCATCCATTGTTGTTTTCTCTCTCTTAGAGATTTTTGTTGTTCATTGTTGTTGCTGCTGCTTTATTCATCATCTTTTGTTTCACTATCATCATCTTAAACTTAATTATCATCTTTTGCTTCATTATCATCATCTTATACTTCATTATCATCTTCTTCTTGTTGACCAATTTATTTGATTAGACATTTATTTATGTGGTTCGATTTTATTAAAAAAAATAATACTTTACTGTGATCCAGTCAGGCATATTTAAGTAGCTAAAAGAGTAGGAAAATGTCATTCTCAAATATCATCCAATAAAGCAATTCTTTGTTACTTTTCGGAAACTATTCATCAACATAAAGACTTCATTCAATGTATTTGAATTCGTATGCATGACTAACTTAGCTCTTCCATCCAGAAACATACAAAACAAATATAACTGAAAGGTGCATTTCATTTATTCAATCGGAATTGCTCCCATTAGATAGTTTCTACCCAAATCTAGAACTTGTAGTGATGTTAAATTGCAAATAGACGACGGGAGCTCTCCACTGAGATTATTATGTGACATCATCATAAGCTGAAAGGCACCGATATTACCCGAGCAATGCAGAATTTTTCCTTTCAAGTTGTTTCTCGGCAAATTCAGGATTGTCAGTGATGTCAAATTGCAAATAGATGAAGGAATTTCCTCAATCAGATTGTCACTGTGAAACAGAACTTGCAAGTTTCTTAAACTGCCAAAGAAAGACAGAGCTGAACCATCAAGAGTATTATTGTTCAAATGTAGATCAGTAAGAGACCTTAGGTAACCTATTTCTGCAGGAATGGATCGGAGCCAAAAAGGTGATTCTCATAAAGATACAAAAGAGACAAGTTGGTAAAATTCCCCAATGAAGCGGGAATAGAACCATCAAGAGAGTTATTCTTCAAACCCAACAAGAAACCACAGATAACCAATTTCAGGTGGAATGGTGCCAGAAAAACTATTCATGCTAAGATCAAGATACTCAAGAAAAGGGAGAGACGAAAATGGAATATCATCGAGGGTACCAATTGCTAGAGAAATTACACAGGCAGCTTGTAGGACCAAGGACTAAGAACTGTTAACTTTTAAGAGTGCTTCCTCATTGCTCTTTGTCAACTCAATGGATTATGCAAATGATGCCAAGGCTGCAAGCAAAGGATGTTGTTAGGTGTGCGAACAAAAGTCCCAGATTGGTAGCTGAAAGGACTTGAAGGAAGCTACCTATAATGTGTAAGATCTCCTAATGGTGTGAGGCCTTTCAGGAGAACCATGCCGGCTTGGCCCAAAGCGGACAATATCACACCATGTAAAAGTATCGTTAGGCTTGTTGATCCCAACAGAGATGAGAGGCAGTTAAACGATTTTGTTGATATCTCCGGTGAAGCTGCAGTAAAGCTGCAGCGAGCAATCCAGGGACATCCACAATCTGCCATTAATTTCCATGCAGAGTAGATTCATAATTCAAAAGTGTGCTGCAATTACTTTTCAAGTTGGGGAAATCATTCTATCTATGGAAAAGTTCAGTATCAAGTGTTAAAAAATGGTGAATTTAGATGCTAAAACCGATGTTTATAAATAAGTAGTTACATATTTGAATAGAGAGTTGAAACTGATAATTAACAGATATACTGTATTTGATATAAATGGGTTGGATGTTGATAAGCACTTCGTAATACGCCCTATAAAATTTCGTTAACTATTGGTGCTTCTTAAAGTTTGAATAGCTCCGGTGAATTTTTGCAAATTGTGTGGAATGAACTCTTGAGTTATTTCTCAGGTATGTATTTCCCATTTTATACATGTATATATGCACGCGGATACTATTGCATCTCGAATGAGCATTCCACCAAATGCTCCTCCAACCACCTGCATTTTCGAATTTATTTCCAATCAAGACACTCTTCAACTTCGGTATAATAACCTTCAGATGATTGAAAACCCCCACACTTATTTCCCCTATTGAATGAGACGGATTTAGCCGAGTTAATTACATCTATTTGTTCTTTTGCTGATGTGATTTCTTTTGTCGAACCCATTTTCTTTCCCTTTGTAAGGGAGTCCCACTTAGATTCTTCACGTACTCTTCGGAAGATGGGATATTGAAGAGAATTCAGGTTTTGATTCGTAATATTTTCTTGTTCTATTTCGTAACAGATCAGTTACTAGGGAGCTATAAGCTTATTCCTGTTTGAGAAACGAATATGATTTGAAACTATGAGTTAAATAGCTTGAGCTATTGTCTTACTTTTGGGATTATGTAACGAGACATTCAAACATGAGCGTATGAACTTGAAAAATATGTTAAGTTATAAAACCTTGAGTAGATTAATACAAACTAAGAAGAACAAATGTAGATGCAGACATCTCTCAAAATAAAGCTTAATATTGAACTCCACTGTGCCAACGTCTTCTTATCCTTGACATCTAAAATTTGAAAAATAAGATAGTGAGAATCAAACACTTATCAATAAGAAAAAAAATGCTTCTGAGAGAGTATCGATTAGCTGTTGGAATTAAAAAAAAAACATGAAAACTAATATGTTAGTGTAGAACTTAGCTTTGAATACCTGTAAATTGTCTAGACGCAATTGTTTCTTCTTCTGTAATTCCTTTGCCTTCGCGGCTTCTTTCTCCTTGCCATCATAATTTTGTGTCCCAGCTCTTCAACGATTCTTTCAAGACATTTCATATTTCCTGTTGAAATCAAGATTTATATTATGGATAATCTGATACATAGTCCGGTTCCATACCCCATAAGAGCGGCTTTCCAAAAATCATTCAGAAATTCAGAGTTGCTTTCTTCATCAAGCGCAAATCCAGCATAAGTTTTCTCTGAGACTGAATCATGACCGTCATTACCACAGCCTTTTGAAAGTGGGAATCCACGTAATCCATCATTACCTTCATATGAATTGTTCTCAAAGGTATGAAATTGATTTCCTTGAGGAATGCACCCTTCGAGTTGATTTTAGGAGAGATTTAAGACTTCGAGAGATGTAAGAGAAGCAAATTGTGGGGGTATCTCTCCTACAAGATGGTTACCTGACAGGTCCAATGATTCAACTGAAGATAAACTTCCAAGTGATTGCGGAATAGGACCTTGCAATCCATTATGAGATAAATTTAGAACGCGAAGCGCAATAAGATCTCCCATAATACTTGGAATGTATCCTTCAAATTTGTTATTTGAAAGATCAATGGTTGTGAAAATAGTCAAAATTCTGCCAAGTTCAAGCTCCATCCCCTTGGTTGAAACTGTAACAGAATCATAGTACTATGAATCTCCAAGATAACTTGGTTCCTTCGATGTTTGATCAATTGTCCTTATGGCTTTCAGATGTTGAAACAAACTCGTCGGCAAGTTTTTGGAAAAATCATTGCAAGAGAGATCTAAGATTCGAAGCTCAAGAAACATGTATTCACTTCCTGAAGTTCTAATGGATCCATGCAACTTATTCGATCTCAAGCTTAAAACTCGCAACTCTGGAAGAGTTCCCAACCACATCGGAAATGTATCATTGAGGAGATTGTCCCCTAAATCAAGAACTTCCAGTCGTTGGCAATTTTCCAAGGATTGGGGAATTTTTTCCTCTAGCTTATTTCCATGCAAATTGAAGCTTTTGAGTGCACTTCCAATGCTAAAAGTTGTTGGAAGAATACCGGAAAGATTGTAGTGCTGCATATAAAGAACCTCAAGATGACCACTCATGTTGCCAAAACATAGCGGAATTGCTCCAATTAGATTGTTTCTACCCAAATCTAGAATTTGTAGTGATGTTAAATTGCAAATAGACGACGGTAGCTCTCCGCTGAGATTATTATGTGACATCATCAGATACCGGAGGCCACTGATATTACCCAAGCATTGCAGAATTTTTCCCTTCAAGATGTTTCTCGACAAATGCAGGACTGTCAGTGACGTCAAATTGCAAATAAATGAAGGAAGTTCTTCAATCAGATTGTTGTCGTCGAGAAACAGAATTTGCAAGTTTCTCAGATTCCCTAACTCATTAGGAATTGGGCCAGAGAGTTGATTGTTGGATAATCCCAGATAATTGAGTTTTTTCAGATTCCTCAACTCACTAGGAATTGAGCCAGAGAGTTGATTAGTGAATAATCCCAGATTATTGAGTTTTTTCAGATTCCCCAACTCACTAGGAATTGGTCCAGAGAGTTGATTATCGAAGAATAACAGATGATTGAGTTTTTTTAGCCTCCCCAACTCACTAGGAATTGGGGCAGAGAGATTGTTTGTGTCTAATCTTAAATTCTGAAGTGACTTCATCTTGCCTATTTCTGCAGGAATGGGACCAAGCAATTCATTGGAGAAAGCGTAGAACACTTTTGCATTGGAAAACTTGTTCTTAAGAAAAAGAACATGTTTACGTCGCATCTTTCCTCCTTAACATCAGCTTCTTTATCGTTGGCTCAATTTACTGAGAATGTACAAAAACATGATTGGCTTTATGGCGGTAAACCATGGAGTGGCAAGATATATTGTTGCTACGATGGCTTGGTTCATTTGGGGGTTCGTAAATATGATAATATTAACCATCTCATACTTTTGATGTGGAACCCTTACACAAGAGAATCAGTAGTACTTCCTAGTACAAAATTTTTACCGTCACAAGATTATACTTGCGGATTGGGATATGATACAACTAGTGGTGACTATATGATCCTTAAGATCGGTTACCAATCATGCGGTGAATTTCTTGTTCTGAAAAGTGGTTTGTGGAGAGCAACTGATAAGCATCCTTCTGGCATTTACCCAGTGTGGTTGTTTGATATGAACTCTCTGGCTTTTGTACATGGAGCATTTCATTGTCTTGGTTTGTTACGGAATGAGTCTGTGACTTCATATGATATTTTAAATGAGGTATTCAAAGCAATACCATTTCCAGATGGAATGTTTGGGGTTCCCGACATGGTTTACGTCAAACATGGCCTTTCTGTATTGGGAGAAATGATTTGTATTTGTTCAACTCATCATGATCAGCGGAAGTACGCCTTTAACTTATGGATAATGAAAGACTATGGTGTGAAGGAATCTTGGAATCGATTTTTTACTATCCAAAGCACCGATCTTTATTCTTTGGTACCATAATACAGGTTTTCAGATGGTGAAGTGTTACTCCGTTGCAAGCATTTTGACCGTTGTAGTTATATATTTAAGACAACCAAAAAATCATCTGTTTTTTGGCCTCAATCCCATTCAGAATGTATTCGGAATGGATTTGTTTATCCAGGAAGCGTGATCTCTCCAAAATTACTTACTTAGTATTTACTCATGTACGATCAAGACAACATCTTTTCGAGGTAATCATACTGTAACCTTTTTTTCATTGTAATGTTATTAGTGGTTTTGTTTAATTTTCCCTTTAAATATTGCGAGGTTCTGTTAAAAGAAGCTATTGTAGCTCAATTCGCTTATATTGTAGGAGTCGTAGAATTGGTTGGGGCCGTACAACTTTACATACGCGCTTAAGATGCTCGACCTGTTGGGAACATATATTAGGATGTCAAACTGGGCAATTTCTAGCGTTGTAACAAGTTAGATTTTGTTATTTTTCAGGGACTACCCTTGAGTTGCATATACCTTGTTTACTTCAGTAAAAACAAAAAGTGATTGTATGAACTATCTGCCTAGTTGAATTATGACAAGTTTTGGAAGACTGAACTCACGTATGTGGCAAAATACAAGATTGTCTCGTGTGGCTAGGGGTGACAGCTCAACCAGATGAGATGTGGTTTGTTTTGTTAGGATCTTTTCAGCAGAGTGAATCTTGTTGATAGCTCATGTTTGACCTCTCAGTAGGCTAGGGTGATCTTATTTCACCTTACTAATCCCGGAGAAGCTTCAAATACATGTCTAGATTGTATAAACATACTTTTTAGGTGCTTAGCTACTCTTGAATTTTGTTTTTTCAAAATTGTTCTAAAAATGATTTTTCTTGTCCATGATTATCTCTGGATATTCTATTTCCTTCGTTTGGGCAACTTTATTTCTCCCTCTTTGCACTTTTGTAGCTTTGGTGTTCTGCCTTGTCATTCCGCCACTTTCTTTGGTTTTCTTAAAGTGGTTCACAATTGAAGTATTGGGATTCTTTCGACTTTCTTGTTGACATTGTTTTGTTGCATCCATCGTCTCCATGTTGGCATTTATCTTGTGGAGTAAGGGCGTTTTCTTGAACTTTCCTCGTGTTGTCTATGTTCGCAATCTACTTTCTGATGTTGTTGTTGTTTCCTGTTTTATCCTTCCTGAAATATCCTGGTTTCCTTCATTTTCTGTTTCCATAGCATTCTTATCTTTTCCCGTAGTCATGTCCATCTGGATGGTGGCGCTTTGTTCAGGATTGCTACATGCATTAACGACCTCTTTGTGAACTTGACCTTGAGTTCTCCTTCTGCATTATCTCTGGAGAGTCCACCTTATTGTTTTCCTGTATTTCCCTTTCAAATTTCAGTTCGGGGTGTAACTCTCTACATTTCTCATCACCATAGTTTCATATTCCACGACTTGGGGCGATCACTGTCATGTGGCCTTCTTTGTTTCTGATTTCTAGTAAGATTTCACTGACTAGGGGTTTGGTTAAGTCGATCTCTACCTTGATTTTTGCCGTCGTAGGTCTTATTTTTTTGCTATTGGCCTTATCGATAGCAAGAGGGGTACCAATTGGCTCCACAATGCGACATAGAGCATCCCAAACATAGTGATCCCAAATTGAGGCTCTATTTTCATTGGTTTCAGGTTTGAAAGAGGTGGTCCATTTGATGATTTTCATATTGTTATTACCTCCCAGAGCTATGAAGTTCCTAGATGCTGTCTTGTCTTAATTAGATTGTCAACAAATTCTTACTGCTCCTAGAACCCAGTGGCAGTAGTAAGAATTCACCAGCAAACTCAGCACCCTGCAATAACCAAAGCACCAGAGGTTTCTTTGAGTGATAACCAGTCGCTCTCAATGTTTTGTATCCCAGTGAACCAGTAAGAGCTGCGGTGGTGTTGCTTTAGTTGGACATTCCAATTGCTTCACTACTTCAGGATCAATGAAGTTACGAGAGCTTCCAGTTTCCACTAAAATTTGCAGTGGTCTCTTTGAGTCATAACCGGTCACCCTAAACGTTGTGTACCCCAGTGAACCATTAAGAGACTGAATCAAATTCTATGGTGCTCAGTCTCTTAAAAAATGTCATAGTGCATGTGTGTTGGATCCTTCAAAAATAGTGCATTTTTGGAGGATCTGACACTGGTGCAACAACATTTTTGAAGAGTTCGAGTAATTTAGGAATCGATTATGCTAACTTCTATCACTAATTGTAACTGCTGACATGGACAGATACTAACTACTATTATGACACTGCCTCATATTTGTGTAACAGTAAGATCCAAAGTTGAAAGGGAAACAACTCAGATCCGAAAAACCCTCGACTCAAGTAACGCATAAAAAAGACATAACAAATAATAGATGAACATGTGCCCAGGAGGTCACGTGTTCAAGCCTTGGAAGCAGCCTCCGGCAGAAATGTAAGGTAAGCTTGCGTACAATACACCCTTCTGGTGGGGCCCTTCCCTGGACTCTGCGCATAGCGGGAGCTTTAGTGCACCGGGCTGTCCTTTTAAATAATTGAAGCATTATAGAACAATCCAAAAAAAAGGAACAGTAACAACAACACAAAAGAAATGCAATAACCAAAGCACCAGAAACAATCAATAGTAACAAAAATCTAAGGACAAGAAACTATGAGAATGTTGCTAATATTACTGGTCTTAAAGGAGAAACAGGTATGGTGCGCCAAACTACCACCAAGCCTATTTGCAGGAAAGGGAGACGACACTCAACAACGTAACCTTACTAACCTAATACGCGACCTCCACGACCTCCTATATAAGGTCATGTCCTCGATAAACTGAAGATGCTTTGTCTTGTCTAATTACCTCTCCTCAATACTGCACAAATAATAAACCAAGAAGAAATCTACAGCTTCAAATAGAACTATAAGTTTAAGGTACACACAGGTGATGTCAATTGCAGTTTTGCCAAGACATTCTTAACAGCGACAACACGAGCCCCTGTTGACATCGATCCTATGTTTAACATGAGACTTTACCTGTATTATAAAGTCATGCCACATGGAAAGAGAAGAAATATGATGTACGGGAAAGACATCGATCCTATGTTTAACTTGAACGGGTTCAAAACAAGGTACGGGATTAAGGAGAAAGATGGAGGAGAAAGTGGAGAAGCAGTGCGGTACTAAGGCAAATATGGTACGCGAAGGTTAAATTGTAACATTTTGCACATCAATGATCAATGAAGACAAGATTTTAACTTTACATAAGAGTGTATAAAATGAAGTAATTTAACGTGGTTTGGTCAATTGACCTACATTTATATGCGATAGAAACAATTGTACTAATATAGAAGCGTATAAAAATATTGAGAGGATAAATTCTCCCCGTAAAAAATACTCTTCAATCCCTAATAAAGTATTACATTGATGTGGACGTTGTCGTATAGTGTGATACAAGTCAAATGGCCACCTTAATTTTTGAAGACATGAATGGAGGTCATCATTTAAAGGCTCAAGACTTGGTCACCCCGAGGGCACAAGAATATGCAAGGAAGACCCGTTTTGAGCACAAGCAAGGCCATGTGTGGAAGATTTCTTGGAGCATCGAAGACTTGAGGACTCACGGTTTTGGACAAAACTTAATGGGTCATGATTTGGTCATCTTCATTAAGGGTATTTTGGTCACTTCATTGGGTCCAAATGCACTCCATGGCCACCCCACCCTTTAAGGGCATTATTGTCATTTTGCCTTGTCTTGTAATAGAATATCAATAGAACATTTTAGGTCTTTTTCTCATTAGTTGTTCATTGATGTAAGACTTGGAACATGAAACACCTTTAGTTGTAGGGCTTGGAATAGCCACCACACCGAAATGAGGACAACAAGTGTGGATATCACTTGTGTTGCAATGTTGGCTTGAGACATTGGTGTTTAGAGGTGGTAAAGTTCCTCTTGTGTCAACGTAGGAGTTAGGTTAACCGTTGTGTGTAGTGTTAAGGGTCCAAGATTACCATATTCTTGGATTCTTAAGATTATACCAACCAAGGTCTAACTATCTATCCATTTTGTTTATGTTGTAATCGTTTGTTTGTGTTCTTGTAATTCAAATCTGTGACTTGTTGTTCTTGTTCCATTGTTGTTGCTCTTAATCTTGTTGTTGTTAACATAGTTTGTTGTTAGCTGTTTTTAGGTGATAAACACATCAATACATTGTGTTCTTGTTGTTGTTTGTTGAATCCGAGTGTGGTCTTCAAAAGGGTCCTCGGATCTTTGATCTTGTGGACTGATTTTGAAGTGTGTTTCATGTTGTCCTTGTAATTCTTGTATCATAGTGTGAAGTAAGTATCTTTAATTTCTGTGTAACACAATTTTTTTCTTTTAAGATTTTCAAATTTTATTTGTTCAATCAGATATAACAATATAGCAAGGAAACAATGCATCATATCAGAAGTAGAATAATTACATGTTACATGACTCGGAATACATGTGCAACACACGTGCCGAAGAACTAGTATATAAAGAAAAGGAAGCTCCAAAAGGAGAAACCCTAAGCATTCAAATCAAAGCAATAGAGAAGAGGAAGCTGTAAAGATGACTCGAAAGGCAAATCGTATCAAAGGTATTTGTTTCTTTCTGCCTGATCTCCGTGTATTTTCTGCTTGTTTGTATTATTTTTTTCGTGTTCTTTTTACCCCTTGTGACCAAGAGGTCATGGTTCAAGCCTTGGAAACAGCCTCTGGCAGAAATGCAAGGTAAGGCTGCGTACAATACACCCTTGTGGTGGGGACCTTCCCCGGACACTGTGCATAGCGGTAGCTTAGTGCATCGGGCTGCCCTTTTCCTCTTTTCACCCCTTGTAAAGGTGGAATCTGAGTTAGCTTTGACGTACTAACTCCATAGGCGGCCGAGCTAGATTACTAGTTACTAATTCGGCAAAATTCAGTAATTTTGGCAAAATCTTGTATTTGTGTTGAGAATCTATTTAATATGTATAATAATTTTACCAGAACCCAACAAGTTACCTTTTCTAGCATCTAGAACTCATAAACTTATGATTCTAGATCCGCCTCTGTGCGGTGCTGCTTATGTCTTATGGTCTATATGAAATTAATAAGCACAATCTTTAATTGAAGGGATAAGAGCTACGAAGCATTTTGAGGAAAAAATTAAGATGGATGTTGATGGTGCTAGGGGAATCCACTTCAATGAAGAAATAGTTGTGGACATCCTCAGCAGGCTACCTTTGCGATCACTTCTTCGATTCAAATGTGTTTCGAAGTTTTGGATGGCATTGATCTCCGAGCCTTGCTTTACGCTGAAGCATATCAAGCTTTCCAAGAATAATCAAAATTCCCCAAAAATTCTTTTTCTTAAGAACATGTTTTCCTTGCATCTTTCCTCTTTAACACCAGCTTCTTTGCCGTTGACTCAATTTACTGAGAATGTACAAAAACTTGATTGGCTTTATGGTGGTAAACCATGGAGTTGCAAGATATATTGTTGCTACGAGGGGTTCGTAGATATGATAATACTAACCATCTCATACTTTTTCTATGGAACCCTTCCACAAGAGAATCGGTATTACTTCCTAGTACAAAATTTTTACCGCAAGAAGATTATACTTGAGGATTGGGATATGACTCAACTAGTGGTGACTATATGATCCTTAGGATCAGTTACCAATCATGCAGTGAAATTCTTGCATTGAAAAGTGGTATGTGGAGAATAATTTGTAAGCCTACTGGCATTTACTCCTCGTGGTTGTCTGATATGGACTCTTTGGCTTTTGTACATGGAGCATTTCATTGTCTTGGTTTGTTGCGGAATGAGTCTGTGACTTCATATGATATTTCAAATGAGGTATTCAAGGAAATACCATTGCCAGATGGAATGTTTGTGGTTCCCGACATGAAATACGTCAAACATGGCCTTTCTGTATTGGGAGAAATGATTTGTATTTGTTCTACTCATCGTGATCCGTGGAAGTACCCTTTCAACGTATGGATAATGAAAGACTATGGTGTGAAGGAATCTTGGAATCGATTTTTCACTATACAAAGTGCTGATCTTTATTCTTTGATACCAGAATACAGGTTTTCAGATGGTGAAGTGTTACTCCATTGCAAGCACTTTGACCGTTGTGGTTATCTTTTTAAGACAACCAAAGAATCATCTGGTTTTTGGCCTCAATATCACTCAGAATGTATTCAGAATGGATTTGATTTTACAGAAAGCTTGATCTCTCCAAAATTACTTACATAGTATTTACTAATGTACGATCAAGACAACATTTTTTTGAGGTAATCAGACCTCAACCTCTTTTTCATTTTAATGTTAGTAGTAGTTCTCTTTTTCCTTGAAATATTATGAGGTTCTGTTAAGAGAAGTTGTTGTAGCTCATCATTTGCTTATATTGTAGGAGTCGCAGAACAGGTAGTGGTCATACAACTTCACGTACGTGCTTAAACTGCTCGACCTATTGAGAACATATATTAGGATGTCAAACTGGGCAATTTACAGAGTTGTAACAAGTTACATTTTTTTATTTTTCGGGGATTAACCTTGCGTTGCGTATGACTTTTTTCAAAAACAAAAAGTGATCGTATGAACTATCTGCCTTGTTGAACTGATCACATTGTATCAGTTTCATTGTGTTTTTATTATTTAGATGGCATGCTGAAGCACATTAATGATCTGCTTTGCATCCTTTTCGAAATACATTTTTTTAGTTCTGAACTTTGAAGTTCTCTCATTTTGAAAAAAATCCATATTTGTTTTGCTTCCATCTGTTTTCTGCTACCGTTGTGCCGGAAAATATTTCGTATTTTCACCAAGCACAGAACTCTGACAAGTCTTGGAAGACTGAGCTCACGTATGTGGCAAAGTACAAGATTGTCTCGTGTGGCTAGGGGTGACAATTCAACCAGATGAGATGTGGTCTGTTTTCTTTTCAAATCTTTTCAACAGAGTATATCTTGTCGATAGCTCATGTTAGAGCTCCCAGTAGGCTAGGGTGATACCTTTTCGCCTTACTAATCATGGAGAAACTTCAAATACATGCCTAGATTGTATAAACATACTTTTTAGGTGCTTAGCTACTCTTGCATTTTGTTTTTTCAAAATTGTTCTAAAAAATGATTTTTCTTGTCCATGATAATCTCTCGATATTCTATTTCCTTTTTTTGGGCAGCTTTATTTCTTCCTCTTTGCACTTTTGTAGCTTTGGTGTTCTTCCTTGTCACTCCGCCACTTTCTTTAGTTTTCTTAAAGTTGTGGCCTTCTTTCTTTCCAGCCGTTATACGGTTCGCCTTAAAGCCTTAAGGAGAAGGGGAGGAGTAGTTATCTATGTAATTACGGTCTTTGTTGGCCATTGTTTCGGTCGAGAACTCTCTTTTCTTTGTTCAATTCCGTCTTACCAAACAAGACTGACTTCTTACCAACCTGCAAAGGGTTGTGAGGTTAGACCAGGTACGAGGAATGAATCTATATTTGTGCATGGAAGTTGCTGGCTGGCGGCCGTTCAACTGTTCGAGCGTAATGCAGTGTGTTGGTTCCGATTCAACAAAGGTAGAATGCCTGGTTGAAGGTCCAGTACAATAGGTAGCGGGCGTGTTCGTTTTGGCTCATAATTGAAGTATTGGGATTCTTTTCGATTTTCTGGTTGACATTGTTTTGTTGCATCCATCGTCTCCATGTTGGCTTTTGTCTCGTGGGCTAAGAGGGTGTTCTTTGAACTTTCCTAGTGTTGTCTATGTTCGCTAATCTCCTTTCTGATGTTGCTGCTTACTGTTTTATATCCTTGCTGAGATATCCTGGTCTCCTTAGTGTCAGCCTTCATTATTTTTCGGGCATCCATAGCATTCTTATCTTTTTTCCATAGCCATGGCCATCTGGATGGTGGCGCTATGTTCAAGATTGCTACATTACCGACCTCTTTGCTGTCGTAGGTCTAATTTGTGTGCTAGTGGCCTTATCGATAGCAAGAGGGGTACCAGTTTGCTCCGCAACGCGACATAGAGCATCCCAAACATAGTGATGCCATGGGAGGCTAATCCAAATTGGGACTAGATTTACAGGAGGTCCATTTGATGATTTCATATTGTTATTTCTTCCCAGAGCCTTGGAGTAACTGGTAAAGTTGTTAAGCCTCTGGCAAAAATGTAAGATAAGGCTGCGTATTCACCCTTATGGTGGGACCCTTCCCGGGACGCTGCGCATAGATGGAGCTTTAGAGCACCGATCTGCCCTTTTATTACTTCCCAGAGCTATGAAGTTCCTAGATGTCCTCGATATTATCGAAATCTAGGAAGACATAATGCATGTCATAATAAGCTCCGATTTTACTACAACCTTTGGCAGCAATAACCTTGGCAAACACTCTCCTAATGATGTCAATCGAGTCCATTTGCAAGTTTGAGCTTGCAGCACCATCTTCATCTTCCGTAAACACAACCACCGTTTCACCATTCACTAACTCAAAAGAGAGAGGGAGCTCGTGATAGAGGGGGTAAAACTTCACAAGTGCAATCTGGAGATCCATTGTCAACTAGGAAAGAGCATTGTAACGGTAACTTGAATTTAGTCAACAGTATTTTCATCATAGCTAGCTTAGCTACTGTTGCTTTTCTTTTTTCAAAACTGTTCTAAAACATAATTTTTCTTGAGCCGAGGGTCTTTAGGAAACGTGGGTTGATATATTTCCCTACATTTATATCTGACAAATGAACAATCTACTAATATAAGAGTACAAAAATATCGAGAGAAAAAACTCTCCTTGTAAACAAGACTCGCTAATCGTTGAAGGACTACATTATTCTGTACTTCGTATAGTGTGAAATAACTGTTGGAGTTAAGTATTGGCGTGAATGATAAATAGAAAAGAAAATAAAAAATTGAGTAAAGCTTCTAGTACGTCCTGAACTATGACTAAATTTGCTACGACGCACTCCAATTTCACGAGGGTCTTAGTACCACTCGAACTAAATTTTAGCGTATTTTTATTGTCCCTTTTAGCGTATTTTCCGAACCGGCACTAAACTTATTTCAGAATAGATGTTTTGGCTATAAATAGAGACGCATACAAATTTACAACAAACAAAAAAATCGACGTTGCCCTTGATTGCGACCAGTCATAGGTGTTTGAGATACCGCTACACTTGCGACATGTATATCTATTTTATCCTTAGAGAAAGTAATCCAACACATCGAGTACAACGATGAGAATAAATTCCTTAAGGATACACAACTTTGAACACATGAAAGATCCCCAATTTTTTACTTTACACTGTCACAATTCATGTAATGGAAGGGGAGTCTTGGAGTTACTGGTAAGTTATTACCATGTGATCAGGAGGTCACGTGTTCAAGCCTTGGAAACAGCCCCTTGCAGAAATGTAAGGTTAGGCTATGTACCGGGCTGCCTTTTTTTTGTCACAATTCATGTAATAGTATTTTATTATAAGAGTTAATCCATTTTTTTTAAATTTTGATTTAATTTTTTTTCGTTTTATTAAATATAATAATCAAGCATCGCCGAGTTTGAATTTTTCATATATTTGAACAACCAAGTTTAATTAATACCTTATCATACCAAAAGTGGGAAAATAGAAAAGAAAGAAGAAAATACCATATCATATTAAAAGTAGGAAAAGATTAAAAATCTTTAAAAAGAGAAATTCAAAGCACTTAAATGAAAGCAAATAGAGAAAAGTTAGCTTTAAAGATGACACAAAAGCCCAATCTTTTCAAAGGTATCTTTTCCTTTTGTATTATTTGTTTTTTTTTGTGTTCTTGTAATGTCATTATCTGCGTTTTCTCGTATACACCTCGACCATTCCCTGATTTAAAATCTACATGACAAAACTTTAGTTGACAAAGAATGTGCACCAGACCACCCTTTTGCTTTCCGTCCATGCAAGACTTAGATGGCGGAGCTGAAAAATCGTACTTGTAACACCCCGACGTCTTCTTAGCTAAATTCCGTCCATGGAAAGTCTAAGCATTATCTTCTAGAATGATCTAAATTAATTTTCATGTGGAATTTCCTACATTTCAACCTTTCATTGCGTAGATGACTGAATTAGCTTTCCAACGATATAAGATTCGTCCAAAATGGACCCTCGGTGAAGAAGTTATGAATAATTTAAAGTTCCAGTCGTAAACATCGTCATTTTGGTGTCTAGCGCGTCACCGAGAGGGTAAAATTATCAATCGTCAAATTCCAGTGGGGCTCCGCGAAGGTGGCGCATCGCGGAGGTACCCAATTTCCCACTCGTCAAATTCTAGTGGACCACCGCGATTGTGGCGCATCGCGGTGGTACCCGAAATCGGGTTTTTTTAGTTCAAATTTTCAGTTCCATTTAGGAGTCATTAAGGGTAATTTTGAATTTTCCCTAACCTTTAAAACCGTCCAAATAAAGGATTTAGGGTATGTTTGAGCAACTTAACCCTATTTTCATCAAAATCATCAAGAATCCTCTATAGGGTTTCAAAATAAAAACCCAAGTTGTTCAAGATTCAACCGTAGGTTTCAAAGTTGATCGCATATTTGGAATCCCCAGGTCGTAGGCTTCAATAAGAACCTATTGTCTTCCTAATTCGAGGTACGCAGGGGTTTTCCTAAAATCTCATGGGCATAGAAATCATGTTTTAAGAATGGGGTTTTGAAGTTTATGAATATAATCATGTTTCAGAAGTTTTGACGATATTTTTTTGGTCTTTAGTCCTTTCCCCCAAATTGATTTGAAATATGTATATATGTACGTATGTGTTCAAGAATGGTTATTCAATTGAGAGCATGAATTATCATGAATCCCTCTCTTGTTATGAGTTTTCTCATCTTCGTATGATATAAATTGTTTTGAATGCGTTTTGAAGAGCATGATATGATATACTTTGGCTTTTGCTATGTTTTGAATATGATTTTTTGAATACGAAAGAGAGGGTTGTGAATGTTGAGTATACATATAATGAAAGAGTGCATGGTTTTGCCAAAAGCACGTGACCACCATATGTTTGATGAGAGTTTTTGCATGGTTTTGACTTGAGTTTTCGGAACATGAAATCTTTTATGGAAATTACATGTTTTGGGTGGTCTGAAACTACATTTTTATGAAAGATCATGCTTATTGTATTATGGCTCAGAAATAGAAATTGCAAGTCTTGGTGTGACGACACCAACTCAGAAAATGCCATGATAAATTCAGAACAGAATAGAATGCATGTTTGAAATCAGATTTATAGATTTTGTGATTAGAATGTTGCATGATTAGAAATGGTTAAAAATTGGGAAAAAAGAGATGTTAGGTGGTTCCCGAAGAAGGCATGAGTCCAGATACTCATTGCCCGAAACTGTGATTTACCGATCCGGGTATATCTTATATTACGCTGGCCTAGTGTCGTGTGGCGTATTAGAATCAGAGACTCCAACCCTTGCGGCACACTCGGGTTGGAGGCTTCCCCTCCGAGTTAATGGAGGATTCCATATAGCCCGTGGAATATCAGAAAATGTAGGAGAGTGCCACCTAACTTAGAAGTAATACAAAGATCAGAAACTTTTTTGACAAGAATGATTTATGATTACTCAAATGACGCCCATGTGTTTCCAGAAACTATTTTATGCATGTCGTTTGATGAAAAATTGCTCTTATCTATTTTATATATATGTTCAAGTACTCTATTTTGGATTGCTTCGCGTGCCAATACTTTTGTGCTGATCCCCCCCCCCTCCCTCCAGGTTCTAAGCCACAGTCTAGCGGTTCAGATAAACAGTAGATATTTCAGATCGCAGATCAGATTGTGCAGTGGTGAACCTTCTATGATCCAGAAGGCCTGGTTATTTCAGATAATTATCTTTAGTTCTATTTTGGTCTACTGGGGCCTTGTCCCAGTTTTTAGACAGATAGTAGAGATTTCGCAGACTGAGTCAGACATTATTATTCAGATATATATCTTGGATTTCAGTTTTTCAGTGTTATGATCACATTCAGGTTGACCATGTTTTTGTAGTATTGTGAATCTTCTGCATTTTTTTATCATATGAATTATGTGCATGATTTCCAGGTAGATAGGGGTGTTTTGGGCCTTCATGGTTCGGAATGCTCATCACGGCCAGGGCCCCGATTCGGGTCGTGACAAACTTGGTATCATAGCACGGTTCATGGTCCCAGGGTGTCTGCGAAATCGCGTCGGGTAAAGTCTTGTTTATGGGTGTGTATCGCGCTACACTTATAAGCAGGAGGATACTAGGCGTTAAGGAAATGTTTCCCTTCCTTTTGATTTAGTTTGTGCTTCAGAGTCAAGTCTGTTCCTAATCAGTGATCTTTTGTCTTACAAAAATAACAGACATGCCTCCTCGTCGCAATACTAATCAGAGTGCTCAGAATGATAAAGTCCGTCCCACTCATGGGATGAGGACACGTAATAGAGCTCCCACTCCAGTCCCTATCCCTACTTCGGGAGACCCTCCAGTCCCAACCAGTCCACCTAGGGCTCCACGGACCAATGTTAATAGTCCCCTGACTGCTTAGAGGGATATTTCAAATGCAGAATTCAGACAATCTATTCATGTGCTGACACAGTTGGTGGCTAATCAGGACCAACGATCAGAAGATGTTGGGTCTGCACCTTTTACATCTGAAGCTACTAGGGTGGGACAGTTCATGAGAATGAACCCACCCAAGTTTACTGGCACCAAGGTAGAAGAAGATCCGCAAGAATTCATAGATAAAATGGAGAAAAATTTCAAAGTGATGCATGTGGATCATATTGAAGGTGTTTAGTTGGCATCCTACCAGCTGAAGGATGTAGCAAACCAATGGTACAATGAGTGGGAGGATGCAAAGGGTGACAGTGCTGAGCCCACAGTTTGGGATGAGTTTGTAAAAGCTTTCGTTGACAGGTTCTTTCCTCTGGAGCTGAGGGAAGCTAAAGCAGAGGAGTTCATGAACCTCAAGCAGGGTAAGATAAGGTGCAGGAGTACACATTAAAATTTAATTAGATGGCCCGTTATGCTCCCGAGATGACGAGTAGTATGAGGGCCCAAATGAGGAAGTTTGCTTCTGGACTTTTAGATAATCTGGTGGTTGAGTGTCAGGGATCTATGCTGAAAAAGGAGTTGGACTTTTCTAGGCTGACAGTTCACATGCAACAGGTAGAGAAGAAGAAAAATAAGATTTATGAATCTAGGGAGAAGGAAAGACAAGCAAAAAGAGCCAGATCTGCCGACCAGGGTCACAGTCAGCCTCAAAGAGGTAAGTGGGGAAATAAATGGCAGAAGAAGAAGAATTGGGGTAATGCACAGTCTACTGTCAGTGCCCCAACGCCCAGATCACCAGCAGACAGACGATCTCAAAGTTTCCAGACTCATCATGAATCCAGAGCACCGGATACTCAGTCGCAGGGTAGTGTGGCTCAAAAGCATCGTACTTTTACGCGGTGTGAGACTTGTGGTAGAAATAATCCAGGGAGATGTCAGTTGGGCACATTTTTATGTTATTCATGTGGTCAACCGGGTCACATTCAGAGGGACTGTCCATCTGCTAGGAAGAATTTTGGTGGTGCAAAGTCTCAGGCAAATTCTTCGGCACCACCCCCGCCTCAAAAGGGTGCCACATCAACTGTTGGGAGTGGTTGCAACCGGTTATATGCTTTGACCAACCGCCATGAGGCGGAAGTTTCCCAAGATGTTGTCACCGGTACGTTACAAATCTTTTCCCGTGATGTTTATGTGTTACTTGTCCCCAGGTCTACCCTATCCTATGTGACCTCTTATGTGGTTGTTGGTTTCAGGTTTGAGCCCGATATGATTTCTGAACCTTTCTCTGTTTCCACTCCGATGGTTGATTCTGTTGTGTCTAGGAGGATGTATAAAAATTGTGTGGTATCTATTCTTAGCCGGGATACTGTGGCAGACCTCATAGAACTCGATATGGTTGCTTTTGATGCTATCTTAGGGATGGATTGGCTCCATTCGTGCTATGCCACGTTAAATTGTAGGACTCGAAGAGTCACTTTTTCTTTCCCAAATGATCCAGTGATAGAATGGGAGGGACATTCTTTAGCATCTAAAGGGCACTTTATATCCTATCTCAGGGCCCGGAGACTCATTTCCAAAGGTTGTTTGTATCACCTTATCTGGGTTCAGGACTCTAATGCCGAGGGTCTTCCTCTTCAGTCTGGCCCTATAGTAAATGAATTTCCAGAAGTCTTTCCAGATAATCTCCCAGGAATACCACCAGATAGGGAGATAGAGTTTGGTATTGATGTGTTGCCAAATACCTGCCCCATCTCTATTCCGCCATATAGAATGGCTCCTGTAGAACTAAAAGAGTTGAAGGAACAGCTAGCAGATCTTCTAGATAAAGGTTTTATATTCCCCAGTGTGTCACCTTGGGGTGCGCCTGTACTCTTCGTGTGAAAGAAAGACGGTTCCCTTCGTATGTGCATAGACTACCGAGTGTTGAATAAGGTCACGATTAAAAATAAGTATACTCTTCCTAGGATTGATGATCTTTTTGACCAGCTTCAGGGTGCTAGATGTTTTTCAAAGATAGACCTTCATTCAGGTTACCATCAGTTGATGGTTAGAGAGTCAGATATTCCCAAAATAGCTTTCCGAGCAGAATACGGTCATTTTGAATTCTTAGTCATGTCCTTCGGATTGACTAATGCCCCTGCAGCTTTCATGGACCTAATGAAAAGGGTTTTCCGTCAGTTCCTGGATATGTTTGTGATAGTATTCATTGATGACATCTTGATTTATTCCAAAAATAAGGAGGATCATGCCACTCACCTCTGAATTATTCTTCAGACTCTTAAAGATCATAGATTGTATGCGAAATTCTCCAAGTGTGAATTCTGTCTTAATGCCATTGCGTTCTTAGATCATATTGTGTCTAGTGACAGTATTAGAGTGGATCCTCAAAAAGTTGAAGAAGTAAGAAAATGACCCAGACCCTCGACTCTAATCGACATTCGGAGCTTCTTGGGTCTGGCGGGTTATTAAAGAAGGTTCGTAGAGAGATTTTCCTCCATAGCTACGCCTCTCACTAAATTGACTCAGAAAAATGTGAAGTTTGTGTGGTCTGACTTGTGTGAAAATAGTTTTGAGAAGTTGAAGGACAAGCTGACTACTGCTCCTATTTTGACTCTTCCCGAGGGGGTAGATGGTTTTGTGGTATACTGTGATGCGTCCCGTGTGGGACTTGGTTGTGTTCTGATACAGCATGGTAAGGTGGTAGCTTACGCGTCTAGGCAGTTAAAGGTGCATGAGCAAAACTACCCCACTCATGACTTGGAGTTAGCAACCATGGTGTTTGCACTTAGAATCTCTATGGAGTGCATGTTGATATTTATACTGACCACAAAAGTTTGCAGTATGTTTTCTCTCAGAAAGAACTAAACCTCAGGCAGAGGCGTTTGATGGAGTTTTTGAAAGACTATGATATGAGCCTGCATTACCATCCGGGCAAGGCAAATGTTGTAGCCAACGCTCTCAGCAGGTTGTCTATGGGCAGCCTTTCTCATCTTGAAGAGGGGAGGAGAGAGATAGTGTAGGACATTCACCGTCTTGCAAATCTAGGAGTACGACTCTTAGATTCCGAAAATAGAGGGGTGGTTGTTCATGAGATAGCTAAATCATCCCTTTGTGCCGAAGTCAAAGAAAAGCAGGCCGGAGATCCCATCTTGATGAAGATTAAGAGAGATGTGGGTCAACAAAAAGTAATGTCATTTGAGATTGGTGGAGATGGTATTCTGAGATATCAGGGTAGATTATGTGTGGCTGATGTAGACAGGCTGTGGGAAAAAATCCTTAGCGAGGCTCACACGTCGAGGTATGTTGTTCACCCAGGCTCTACAAAAATGTTTCATGATTTGAAAACCATTTATTGGTGGAATAATATGAAGCGTGATGTGGCTAAGTATGTTGCCAAGTGTTTGAATTGTCAGCAAATCAAGGTGGAACACACGAGGCCAGGTGGTACTTTTAATGAGATAGCATTGCCTTTATGGAAGTGGGAGATGATCAATATGGACTTCATTACAGGACTTCCGAAGTCCCGAAACCAGTATGATTCTATATGGGTAATTGTAGATAGGCTGACCAAGTCAGCACACTTCCTGCCTGTCAGGACTAACTATTCGGGAGAGGATTATGCTAAGATGTTCATCACAAAAATAGTTCATTTGCATGGGGCACCTATGTCTATCATATCCGACCTAGGTATGCATTTTTCTTCTCAGTTTTGGAAATCTTTTCAGAAAGGCTTAGGTACCCAAGTGAACCTAAGTACAACATTCCACCCTCAGACTGATGGGCAAGCTGAGCTCACCATTCAGACCCTTGAGGATATGTTGAGGGCCTGTGTGATTAATTTTAAAGGTAGTTGGGTGGAGCACTTTCCATTGATAGAGTTCGCGTATAATAACAGTTTCCATTCTAGTATTAAGATGGCGCCATTTGAGGCATTGTATGGGAGAAGATGTAGGTCACCAATAGGGTGGTATAAAGTGGGTGAGATGCAGATGTTTGGGCCTGATCTTGTTCATCAGGCAATGGAAGATGTGAAGCTTATTAGAGAACAACTTAAGGCAGCTCAGAGTCGTCAAAAATCCTACGCCGATGTTAGGAGGAGAGAGTTAGAGTTTGAGGTTGGAGATTGGGTATTTCTTAAGGTTTCTCCCATGAAGGGAGTTATGCAATTCGGGAAGAAGGGTAAGCTAAGTCCTCTCTATATAGGACCATATCATATTTTGAGGAGAATAGGTGGTGTTGTGTATGAGTTAGAATTGCCTACAAGTTTGGGTTCTGTCCATCCGGTATTTCATATATCCATGCTGAAGAAGTGCATTGGAGATCATTTGTTAGTAGTACCCGTCGAAGAAATTAAGGTGACAGACTCCTTGTCCTACGAAGAAGAGCCGGTAGAAATTTTGGATCGCCAAGTTAGAAAGTTGAGAAGCAAAGAGATTGTTTCGATTAAAGTGTTATGGAGAAATCAGAAAGTCAAAGAAGCAACTTGGGAATCGGAAGATGATATGAGAGATAGATACCCAAATTTATTTGATCCGGTGAGTGAAGTGATGGAAGGTACTATCTTTGTCCTTTTCTTTCCATGCCTATGTTTTCTTGAAATCGTGCTTGTCTGTTTTCCACATCATTATTCGGGGATGAATGATCCCAGGGGGATATTGTAAAACCCAAGTAGCTCAAGATTCAACCGTAGGTTTCGAAGCTGATCGCATATTTGGAATCCCCAGGTCGTAGGCATCAATAAGCACCTAATATCTTCCTAATTCGAGGTACGCGGGGTTTTTTCTAAAATCTCATGGGCATAGAAATCATGTTTTAAGAATGGGGTTTTGAAGTTTATGAATATAATCATGTTTCAGAAGTTTTGACAATATTGTTTTGGTCTTTAGGCCTTTCCCCCAAATTGATTTGAAATATGTATATATGTACATATGTGTTCAAGAATGGTTTTTCAATTGAGAGCATGAATTATCATGAATCCCTCTCTTGTTATGAGTTTTCACATCTTCGTATGATATAAATTGTTTTGAATGCGTTTTGAAGAGCATGATATGAAATACTTTGGCTTTTGCTATGTGTTGAATATGATTTTTTGAATACGAAAGAGAGGGTTGTGAATGTTGAATATACATATAATGAAAGAGTGCATGGTTTTGCCAAAAGCATGTGACCACCATATGTTTGATGAGAGTTTTTGCATGGTTTTGACTTGAGTTTTCGGAACATGAAATCTTTTATGGAAATTAAATATTTTGGGTGGTCTGAAACAACATTTTTATGAAAGATCATGCTTATTGTATTATGGCTCAAAAATAGAACTTGCAAGTCTTGGTGTGGCGACACCAACTCAGAAAATGCCATGATAAATTTAGAACAGAATAGAATGCATGTTTGAAATCAGATTTACAGATTTTGTGATTAGAATGTTGCATGATTAGAAATGGTTAAAAGTTGGGCAGAAAGAGATGTTAGGTGGTTCCCCGAAGAAGGCATGAGTCCAAATACTCATTTTCTGTAACCGTGATTTGCCGATCCAGGTATATCTTATATTACGCTGGCCTAATGTCGTGTGGCGTATTAGAATCAGAGACTCCAACCCTTGCGGCACACTAAGGTTGGAGGCTTCCCCTCCGAGTCAATGGAGGATTCCATATAGCCCGAGGAATATCAGAAAATGTAGGGGAGTGCCACCTAACTCAAAATTAATACAAAGATCAGAAACTGTTTTGACAAGAATGATTTATGATTACTTGAATGATGCCCATGTGTTTCCAGAAACTATTTTATGCATGACGTTTGATGAAAAATTGCTCTCATCTATTTTATATATATGTTCAAGTACTCTATTTTGGATTGCTTCGCATGCCAGTACTTTTGTGCTGACCCCCCCCCCCCCCTCCCTTCAGGTTCTGAGGCACAGTCTAGGGGTCCAGATAAACAATAGATATTTCAGATCGCAGATCAGATTGTGCAGTGGTAAGCCTTCTATGATCCAGAAGTCTTGCTTATTTCAGATAATTATCTTTAGTTCAGTTTTGGTCTGCTGGGGGCCTTGTCCCAGTTTTCAGACAGATAGTAGAGATTTCGCAGACTGAGTCAGACATTATTATTCAGATATATCTTGGATTTCAGTTTTTCAGTGTTATGATCACATTCAGGTTGATCATATTTCCGTAGTATTGTGAATCTTCCGCATTTCCTTTATCATATGAATTATGTGCATGATTACCAGATAGATAGGGGTGTTTCGCGCCTTCATGGTTCGGAATGCTTGTCACGGCCAGGGCCCCGGTTCGGGTCATGACAGTACTATATAAAGAAGGTCAATTGTTTTTATATATGTATATATGGTAGATGTTGAATCTGGCTAAAATCTGTATACCAAGACTTAGATGGATGGAACCACGGGCGGAGCTAGGGAGAGCTCGAAATTTACACATATCTTAAGTCAACTTTTTTATTTTTTTCGTTTATGTATATATATGTAGATGTTGAGAATGTTTGGTTCGACATCGAGAGGGCGTCATGCGGAAGTTTAAAGTTTGCAAACCAAGACGGTGATAATTCAGATGACAAATAAAAATATACTAAAAACATATTATTGAATATGGTTTGGCTAATTGGCCTACATATTAAAAACTAATATTATTAAAAAACATGAAAACAATGGAAAGTCTCCCCTAAATAAGACTTTTTTAAGGACTACATTGTGGATGCTATTGTGTTATGGTATGAGAAGGGGTCTTCTATTTATAGATGTTCAAAACCTTTCCTCTAATAAAGAGGTTAGCCAAATATGGAAAAGAATTATATTTTTTTCTTTCAGGAAAAGTAAAAGTAATTATGGTAACTTTTATTTTTCTTCTAAGAAAAACTAAAACTTAAATATAATAAGAAAATCAGGGCAAAAATCCTAACAAATCTCCCCTTTTTGGCTTGATTTTCTTCACTTGATTCGTCTTCTCTTCATATCAAGTACATGAACTTCGTTCTTGATATAATCTTCATAACTGCTGTTTTCCATGATTAAAAATAAGGTTTAAAATATCATGGTTAAAAATTGGTTTAAAAGTAATATTTTATTTTTATTTTTAAAGATGCAGCAACAGGATTGTTGAAAATATGGTTGAAACTTGTTCTCCACATGTAGTTCGACAAGAATCTTCATTATTCCAAATTATTGCAGCTTGATTTTGAAACCGCTTTGAACCTGTTTAATCTTGTCTCACCACACCATTGGACCATTGAACCGTAAGCTCTGATACCACTTGTTGGGTTTGAAATCGAGAGGGCGTCATGCGGAAGCTTAAAGTTTGCAAACCAAGACGGTGATAATTCAGATGACAAATAAAAATATACTAAAAACACATTATTGAATATAGTTTGGCCAATTGGCTTACATATTAAAAACTAATATTATTAAAAAACATGAAAACAATGGGAAGTTTCCCCTAAACAAGACTCTTTTAAGGACTACATTGTGGATGCTATTGTGTTATGGTATGAGAAGGGGGTCTTCTATTTATAGATGTCCAAAACTTTTCCTCCAAGAAAGAGGTTAGCCAAATATGGAAAAGAATTATATTTTTTTCTTTCAGGAAAAGTAAAAATAATTATGGTAACTTTTATTTTCCTTCTAAGAAAAAATAAAACTTAAATATAGTAAGAAAATCAGGGCAAAATCCCTAATAGAGAAGGGGGGGGCCTTGGAGTAACTTGTAAAGTTGCCATCATGTGACTAGGAGGTCACTGGTTTGGAAACAGTGGCAGAAATGCAAGGTAAGGCGGTGTACAGTACACGTTTGTGGTGTGGCCCGACCCTGCGCATAGCGGGAGCTTTAGTACACCGAGCTTCCCTTTATGTATGTAGATGTTGAGTTCGCTTAGTTTCTTTGTATGTTTAGTTCATTAGAGTTTGAGTTCCCTTGCTGAAAATCCTGGCTTCACCACTTGCTTCATTGCACTAACCAAAAATTTTGGATTGTAGGGAAGAGAGTTGTGAAGCGTTCAAAGAAGATGGATGTTGATGGGACGATGGAAGTTCACTCAAGAAGAAATAATTATGGATATTCTCAGCAGGCTACCGGTACTGTCTCTTCTACGATTTAAATGTGTTTCAAAGTATTGGATGACATTGATATCCGAGCCTTACTTTACATTGAAGCATCTCAATCATGCAAAGAATAACCAAAATTCTCAAAAAATTCTTGTTCTTCATGGCGAGTTTCCCTTGCATTGTTCTTCTTTATCATCGGCTTCTTTATCGTCAGTTCGATTGGCTGAGGATGTACGAAAACTTGATTGGCCTTCTAATCCTAGACCATGGAGGTTCAGAATGTATTGTTGTTACGATGGCTTGGCTCTTATCAAGTTACGTGATTATCCTCAGTACGCACGAGCCATACTTTTGCTATGGAACCCCTCCACGAGAGAATCAATAGGACCTCCTTGTACAGAATTTTCACTGTCAAAAGATTATTCTTGTGGACTAGGATATGACTCGACTAGTGACGACTATAAGATCCTTAAGATTGACGACACAGCACATTGTGAAATTCTCGTGCTGAAAAGTGGTTCCTGGAGGAAAATTGATAAACGTCCTGCTGGTGTTTTCCCTGTGTTGTCTGATACCGAAGATTCTCTAGCATTTGTACATGGCGCGTTTCATTGGCTTGATTCATCACTGGAAAAAATGTTGATTTCATTTAGTATTTCAAATGAGGTGTATGGAGAGATACCGTTGCCTGAAGGAATGTCCTTGGTTTTCAACATGAATCGTATAAATGGTGTTTCGGCATTGGAAGGAATTCTTTGTGTATATTCTACTCATATTCGTCGAGGGATCCACACATTGAAGTTATGGATACTGAAAGACTACAATGTCAAGGAATCTTGGAATCGATTGTTTACTATTCAAGGTACCGATCTTTATTCAATACCGAAATACAAGTTTTCAGATGGTGAAGTGTTACTCCATTGCAGAGATTTGGAATGTGGTTCTGTATTTAAGACATCGAAAGAATCATCGCGCTTATGGCCTCAATCTATTTCGGAACCTATTTAGGATGGATTTGTTTATACAGAAAGTATGATCTCTCCGAAATTACTTGCTTAGTATTTACTCGTGTACGATCAATTTTTCAACTTTCTGGTGTAGAGTAGTTGGAAGTAGTAGTATTCTTTTTCTTGAAATGTTACGTGCTTAAACTGGCCCGAACATTATGGTTATTCAAACAACTGTCTATGATCCGTGGGGATCGTATATTAGTATGTCAAACTTGGTGATTTACGGATTATGTCTCGGTAGAGCGTATGATGTCAATAGCCCGAGGTAGATCACTCAATGGGCTAGGGTGGCCGAGGGTGTTCACCCGAAACCCCATCGGCAAATACTATTAGATATAAGATATTTTTTTACTTTCTTACGTATACGTATAGATCTTGAACCCCCTGAGCACAAGACTAGAGATTGACTCAGTAATTTAGGAGGTCAAAAATTCATCTCGAGATTCCAAGTTCAATTATATTAGACACTTGCTAGATTGTTTGTACTAATAAATGTATGCACTCGAGTAACTATCCTTCTTTTACTATTATTTCACAATTTATGTTCAATTAAAATGTGTTAACTAAGCAAGCTCTTTTTTTAAAATAAAAAATAATTAAGTGATATATATCAATGCAAATATAAATGTTAAGTTGTTGTAGTGTTGTAATAGGAATATAAAAAGTGGAAAAATAGAGGAAAAATATTATAAAAGAAAAGAAACCCTAATATTTTCAAAGGCCAAAAGATGAAGAAAACAGTAATTTCCAATAACAAAGGTATTGTCTGTTTGTTTGTGTGTGAGTTAGCTTTTGCGCATCTCGACTATCTACTAATTCAGACTTGATATACCAGGGCGGAGCTAGAGTACTAGTTACGGTTTCAGTAGAATGAGTAACTTTGAAAAAAATAATGTATTTGTATTAAGAAATCTATATAATATGTATAATATAACTTTTTCAGAACCCAATAAGTTATCAAAACTAGGCAGAAGGATTTCTCTTTTTTTGATAACTGTGATGTTCGGGCCATCTTGAGTGCACCTCGACAAATTCCACGGGATACCTGTCACCTCCCACTAACAACATGTATGCCGTCATTGACCACTAGGCCTAGCTTGCGCGCACCTCGACAAATTCCACGGGATACCTGTCACCTCCACTAACAACATGTATGCCGTCATTGACCACTAGGTCACACCCTTGGGTGCTAGGAAGATGTAGTTATTATTATTATTTTTATGCGGGTATTGGAGCGTTAATTATTCAATTTTTAATTGCAGGGAAGAGAGTTATGAAGCACTCTGAAATAAATAAGATGGATGTTGATGGCACTATGGAAATCCTCAGCAAGCTACCTGTCCGGTCTCTTCTACGATTCAAATGTGTTTCGAAGTTTTGGATGACATTGATATCCGAGCCTTACTTTACATTGAAGCATCTCAATCGCGCCAAGAATGATCAAAACTCTCAAAGATTTCTTGTTATCCAGTGGTCTTCGTTGTATTGTTCTTCTTTATCGTCAGTTCAACGCGTTGAGGAAGTACAAAAACTTGATTGTCCTTCAAACGCTGAACTATGGAGTTGCTTCTTATATTGTTGTTATGATAGCTTGGCGCTTATCGGGGTTTATAATTATCGTGATCATACCCATCAACTTTGTCTATGGAACCCATCCACCAGAGAATCAATAGTACTTCCCGGTCCTAAATTTCCACCGGAGCTTTTTTGCACCTGGGGATTGGGATATGACTCAGTTAGCGATGACTATAAGATCCTTAAGATTGATCTAAAATCACGCAGTGAAATTCTCACGTTGAAAAGTGGCTCCTGGAGATTAACGAATAAATATCCTATCGGCGTTCACCCTGAATTATTATGTACTGACTCTTTGGTATTTTTCCACGGAGCATTTCATTGGATCGATGATATAACAAGATTTACGGTGACTGCATTGAGTATTTCAAGTGAGGTGTACACGGAGATACCGTTACCAGAGCAAATGCTCTCGATTTACAACCAGATGTGGGGTGTTTCAGTTTTGACAGAAAAGCTTTGTGCTTATGCTCATTATACGTCTCAAACTTTTAGGTTTTGGGTAATGAAAGACTATGGCATCAAAGAATCTTGGACTGAATTTTTTACTATACAAGTTGCTGGTTTTCTTTTAGTCATACCGAAATATAGGTTTTCGGATGGTGAATTGCTACTCTGCTGCAGAGATTTGGCTTTTCGTCCTGTCTTTAGGACATCCAAAGGACCACTTGGATTATGTCCTCAATCTAATTCCTCTCAGAAAGGTTTTGTTTATACAGAAAGTTTGTTCTTCCCAAAATTAGTTCGTTAGTACTATTTCCTAATGTACGAACACGTCAGTTTTCTTTTTAGTCTACTTGTACGGTAATCATGTTGCAACCTCTTTATGTGTTTTCATATCATAAATTGAACTGTGTGGTGTACTTTAGCTGGTCTTTAAACAAACCAGATTAACCAGCACACGAGTTCATGGTACTGTTTCAAAGGCTAGTTAGATGTCATTGATCTCTGAGCTTTACTTTAAGCTTAAAGCGCGAGTTTTCCTTGTATTCTTCTTCTATATCGTCTGTTCTATGATGAATTGTTATGATGGATAATTATCCTGATTGCAAGTATCTCATACTTTTGCCGTGGAATCCCTCCGCGAGAGAATCAATAGTACTTCCGCATCCAAAATCTTCATCGCAGAAAATTTATACTTGCGGATTGGGATGTGGCTCAATTATTGATGACTATAACATCCTCAAGATCTTATTATTTCTTATATTGTGGATCGAGTATTCTATTTGTGTCGAGGGTTCTGGATATGTAACTGCTCAAGATATCATCTTGCCTGCTTCCTAACAGGGTAATTTACAAGAGTTGTATCGACTTAGATTTTGGTATTTTCAAGAATTAACTGCATGCTGGATGCATCTTGTTCCTTATGTCAAATAAACAGTGATTGAATGAAGTATCTACATGTTGAATTAATCACTTTGTATCAGTTGTCTTACGACAACATATTTAAGTTCTAACTTTTACCTGTAAAACAACTTCTAGTCAATTGTGTAGGTTCATTGTCTTGAAAATGCCATTAACATCTATCGTGTAGGCAAGAGTCAGAATGTCTGCTTTATGAACAAAATTTATCAAGTGGGGCCGGCCAGAAAATTAAGATCACCTCTTTTGTAAGATATTTTTATTGGGGGTTAACAGTATCAAGACCAGCTCATTTTAGGGTCATTTCTGAACTTAACCCGATCTAGTGTGTACTCATATTCGATGGTAATTCCAAGAGACATATATGATTAAAGTCATGCAAGTATTAGTACTACATGAATTAGTTACGAAGAAATTTATGTATATGCACTGATTAGTTATACACGATTTAATTATTCATTCTTTTTTTTTTTTGTTTTAGTTATTTCACATTATACCAGGCATAAAACAATACATAGAAAAACAATAAACAACTTTTCTAAAATGACTCTCGGCGCACGATAGAGTGATTGTAACGTGCGCACTCGCCGCCGTGGACAGGGGTTGAGGAAGAAGGAACAAAAATAAAATCCAGCTATCGGAAGTGAAGAGGAACAAGCCAATACGGGGAACCATGTCGGAAGTGGCGGAGACCAGTGAAGCGCACTGTTGGTTTAAAACTGTTAAAGGCAAATAACGCAGGAATTCAATTTAAAGCTGGCCGCAAAAACAGAGATGGAGTTTGAAAAAGAGAATATGCAGAGAGTAATTATTTTCTTGTTGAAAGACCACCTCAAATTGATCATCAACTTAGCAACTTAAATAGTTGCTATTACAACTAAAAATAGGATAAAGAAACAACCTATTTCTACCAAAATTAGAATAACTAATTAGTTTCCTACCAAAGATAGGACTCCTAATTTAACTAGGATTGTACGTAAAAAAAAACTGGAGAAAAAAGAAAAAAAATAGTTGCATTCTTAAAGCAACTTTCAACACTCCTCCTTGCTTTATGAAATGCAAACACCAATTCTTTGCCTTAGAAGCTCGAACTTGCGTAACGACCTCAGATGTAACATTATACCTCCCACCATTCCTGGTACACCTGCCACTGTTTCCAACATCATTACACGACAACCGTATCTTTCCTTGAAAAATAAATCGGTTGGAATCCTGAGAAGTTTCATTGACCAATAAGCAACCTTATCAAGGAATTTCTTTGGCACATGGTGCTTGCTTAGATCAATCGACAAGTCAGCCTGATATGTCTCCCATGGAGATGCGAAATGGTTAACGTCTCTATGATAAGCTTCATCAACATCCTTTAGAGTCGCATCCTTAGGCAGTCTCCAGTAGTCAATTGCTATCGCAGGAGCAGGGACATTTTCAATTTCACCACAATCAATATCATTAAGATACAAAGTATATGAGTGTATAGCCTCCTCTTCCAGATGACCAACAACTCTGTGTGCAAGCTTGTGGAACAGCAAGTAAAGCACAAAGTAAAAATTGAAAAATGTTCCCTGTACGGCAATAACTAACAACCTCTCATACCATTTAGGCTGTACTAGCTCCACCATAGTCATCAGATGCATCATCTCATTCTCAGCTTCTTCAGGTAATGCTTTTATCCAACCACTACTTTGCTCGAACTTCTCCTTTGCGTCACAGTTAGGATAATTATTTTCCTTGAAGGATTCGCAGAGTCTCTTGGTGGTGACTTCTCCATATGCCTTTCTTTTACCACTTGAACAAGATTCATAGGTGGTCATACCTCCAACTTTGAGTTTCTCCTCGGGTGATGAACTACCTGTTGTCTTTTGGATTTCTTGCAATGCAGCTGATGTTCTGCAGCAAGGATCTCCAAACTGTGTGAGAGCCAAATCCCCCACTGAATTGTTGCCAAGAATCTGGCAGGATTCAACCTGGGCTAACTGGGAATTACTCGGCAAAGGCAGCTCATCTGACTGTGTAGCATTCTCACGTTGCTCATCACAAGTATTCTCAAGTTCCAGTTCTGATAATTTATCAGCATTAGCAGCTTCAGGCATCTCTTTCCTCTGAACTGAAATATTGCTTTCCAAGTAAAGCTTACACTCAGAATCATATTCCAAATGAGTCATATTCTGGAATCCATTAAGAGAGCATAATCCCCCTCCCCTAGCAAGACCAGAATTATTTCCCGACAACACCAAATGATTCTTAGGCGAAGAAATTTCTTCACCTAAATGCTTAGAAGAAACTTCATTCGGACAAGGTATGTCAGGCAGGACATTCTCCGAGTCATCCAATGGAAGTCCATAGATATCATCTAGCTTCTCCCTAGACGTAACAACAGCGTCATTGGGATATACTTTCTCCCAGCTGTCAGCGACGGAAAGGTCTTTTCCTTGAAGATTATTAAGCAAGTCAATGCAGTCAACTTTGCAATCACAACCAGGACAAAGCCAGCCTTCATTATCAGGTGGAATGTCTTCTTTTAGTAGAGGTGGCTCTACATGCGATTGGTGAAATCCACGCTCTTCTTCCAATGAATTTAATGAGAAACTTCTGCCTCTCATTTTGACTTTAAATAGGTCTTGTCCAGATGTTTCCTTGATCAAGCAATGTTTATCTTCGAAATACAATTTGAAACCTTTTTCTAATAACTGACCAACACTTAACAAGTTCTGGTCCAAATCGGGTACGTAAAGAACATCAGAAATTGTTTTAGTGCCCGATTGTGTTTCAATTGTGATGGTTCCCATTCCTTTTGCTGGAATATAACCACCATGGCCGATCCTAACTTTTGTAACTTTAGTAGGGCTAAAATTTTTAAAAAGATCTTTATCGCAAGTCATATGATTTGTGCATCCGCTATCAATCTGCCACGACTCGCTTGAGACACTGCTTGCTAAACATGATGCAACAAAGAGTTGATCCCCTTCCTGATCATCAACAAATCGAACCTCTGCATCTTGTTGCAGAGTTTTATTTTTACAGATGATCGTTTCATGCCCAAGCTGATTGCACTTAGTGAACTTAGCATCAGGCCTCTTCCAACACTTGAAAGGTGCATGTCCAAGCTTGCCGCAATGCTTACAAGGAAGGTAGTTTCTTTTGAAACCACCTATTTTGTTTTTGTTGCTATGCTCTGCACCTTCTCCATCAGTTGGTTGGTGCTTATTATTCTCCTTCTTCTTAGAACGTCTCTCATCGTGATGCTTGGCTGGTAAGGCACCTTCGACAGCTCCTCCTTGTCTCATAACACGCCGTTGCTCTTGCGCTTGAAAAGCACTTAAGAGCTCTGCAAGTATTATCTTGGACAAGTCCTTAGTATTTTCTAAGGTTGTTATGGTAGCTTCAAATCTTTCAGGTGCCGTTACTAGGATTTTCTCAACGATCCTTGAATCATTGAAAGCGGAACCCAACAATCTGATGCGATTTGCTAAATTAAGGAGTCTCTCAGAGTACTCCTTTATGGTTTTGATTTCTTTCATCCTTTGCATCTCAAACTCACGTACCAGATTCAACACTTGCATCCCTCGAATCCTTTCATCTCCTTCATACTCAGTCTTGAGATAATCCCATACCTCTTTCGCTGATTCCAGAGACATGATATGAGTGAAGATATTAGATGAAACTGCAGTAAATAAGCATGCCAATGCCTTTGATTTTCTGGTTTTCCTCTCCTTGTGAGTTTTAATATGCGCCACCGTGGGATTGTCCGGCAAGGGAGCTATCTCATATTCATCTTCAAAAGCTTCCCAGAGATCCAAAGCTTGCAGATATATCCACATTCTAACTGCCCAGATTTGATAACTTTCTCCATCGGAAGTTGGTGGTGCCATTGAAGAAAAATTTTCTTCTCCGTTCATGGTATCCACTGGATCAGATTGATGCACACACTCACAGGTCCCTTAAGATTAAAGCTTTGATACCAATTGTTGGTTTAAAACCGTTAAAGGGAAATAACGCAGGAATTCAATTTAAAGCTGGCCGCAGAAACAAAGATGGAGTTTGAAGAAGAGAATATGCAGAGAGTAATTATTTTCTTGTTGAAAGACCACCTCAAATTGATCATCAACTTAGCAACTTAAATAGTTGTTATTACAACTAAAAATAGGATAAAGAAACAACATATTTCTACCAAAATTAGAATAAAAAATTAGAATAACTAATTATTTTCCTACCAAAGATAGGACACCTAATTTAACTAGGATTGTACATAAAAAAAGCTGGAGAAAAAAAGAAAAAAAACAGCTGCATTCTTAAAGAAACTTTCAACACGCACAAGCAAAAACGAACAGAGGTTCATCCGATGGAGACCAGATATTCCACACCAAATATTGAAATACATAGAATATCTACTCCGATGACTCAAATAACAGTGCCGACGATGAGTCATGTTGTCACTCCCGCGGCGACAAACCTAGAGAAGGACGTTGGAGTAGCTGAAAAGGAGCTCACTCAACCGCCAACGGAAAAGCAAAAGAAGAATTGGGAAAATCTATTTGAAGGTAACCGACTGGCAGCTCGAGGTACAACTCTGTCGTTTATTGCTCCTTCTCTGCAAAATGGGTCCAAAATTGTCCAACTCGAACATGCTGATATCGAAAGGGAGACCGAATTTTGGAAGATGGCTTTGATTGTATGTCGTTGGTACATCTCCATCCATCGGAGCTCTGGACAGATACATTGGAACTAATTGGAACTACATAGCTAAGCCTAAAATTTATTACCACAACGATGACTACTTTGTGGTGAAATTTACTAGCATGAAAGATAGAGACGAGGTTCTTCTTTCAGGCCCCCATCTATTCAATAATAAGTCTCTAATTGTACGATCGTGGGAGCCTGACTTCAGTTTTGATAATGAGGTATTACGGGTGGTACCACTGTGGGTAAAGCTACCTAATTTACCACTCAATTGTTGGGGCGTGCGTTCGCTCAGCCAAATCAGTAGTGGGTTGGGTAATCCAGTGTATATTGATGAATGCACGAGCAAAATGGAGCGAATTTCATATGCAAGGGTTCTTATAGAGATGGATGTTACAGGGCCATTACCACAAGTTGTAAGAATTCAGGATCCAACGGGAAGGGTCTTTGATCAAGAGGTTCAGTATGATTGGGTGCCTGAGTATTGCAATTCATGCCTACAAGTTGGACATGACTACAGTAGAATCACAGCTAAAACAGCTCCGATCAAAAATCTCCAAAAAGAGATACCTAAACAGAAGGAAGCTATCAAAGATGTTGCAAAGGAGAATAAGGAACAACCTAAGAAGGTGGTGCCGAAATGGCTACCTAGGACTGTAATGGATGGAGTAAGTGCAGAAGAAACTCCTGATGTGTAGGAAAGTGAATTTCCACCACTCAAATCAACAGAGGAATGGCATAATGTCAAGCAAAAGGCAGTAGCTAAAAGTCCAAACAAGCCAGCATCCGAAGTTGTCCAGATAGGGAATGGTTTCAGCCCTCTTGCCACTAAACATGGTCCAGATCAAACTATAATGCAGTCAATACAACCCGAGAGAAGACGAAGTAGTAATGTGAGGCTTGATAGTGCTCCTCCTGATCAAACTCTTACTCAATGAAGCTAATTACATGGAATATTCGGGGCATCAATAAAGTTTATAAACAAATAGAACTTAAAGTTTTTCTTAATGATAGAAAGACTAGTATTATAGCAGTACTAGAGAATCGGGTGAAAGAAAAGAATGCACAACAAATTATTGACAAAGTCACTCCTATATGGAAATGGGAAGCTAACTACAACCATATTGACAAAGGCAGAATATGGATATTATGGGACACTACAAAGGTAGACTATGATGTAATCTATATGACCGACCAACTGATACATGGATATATTCGAAGCTGTGATTTGCCTATAGAGTTTTACTTCACTGCAGTTTATGGGTGGCATACTGTGGAAACAAGGAAAAGTATGTGGTCCCAACTGGATAATATTGCGATTGGTATTAATAGTCCTTGGGTCATAATGGGTGATTTCAATGCCATTTTGCACGATGATGATAGAATTAACGGGTCAGTAGTACAAGAAAGTGAAGTTAGAGACTTCAAAGATTGTTTACTTAGACTTGGACTGTGTGAGATGAAAACTATTGGAAGGGAATACACGTGGACGAATGGTCATGTCTATAGTTGAATTGATAAAGCCCTTGCCAATTCAGCATGGATGACTTCTATGAATCAGCTCGAGGTGGAGATCCAAAATCCCAGATGGTCAGATCACTCCCCACTTGTTATTGAATTCACTGAAACCAACATCAGGCGGCCAAGACCATTCAAATTCATGAACCATCTGGCGCAACATCAAAATTTCCAACAAAGTGTTCAAAGAGGTTGGAGTACGCCTGTCTCTGGTAAATCTATGAAGAAAGTTTGGGTTCAATTGAAGAACGTAAAAGCTGAAATGAAATTACTACAGATGAAGGAATTCTCAAATATTGAACAAAAAATCTAGGATACGAGGCAACAGCTAGAGATAACACAGGATCAGATACGAGTGTGCAACCATAATGCTTCACTTGTAGATATCGAAAAAGATCAAAGGAGATTGTTGGAGAAATGGTCTTTGGTCCAAGAAAGTATACTTCAGAAGAAGTCGCGAATTAATTGGCTTCAACTCGGAGACTCAAACTCAGCATTTTTCTTCGCTAACATGAAGAATAGAACGGCATTCAGTCAGATCAAAAAAATTCAGCTATCTTGTGGTAGGTGGACCTGTGATAAAGAGGAGATCAAAGTTGAGATAACTAGCTTCTACAAAACATTGTTCGGCACAACTTCACAACTACCAGTGATCAGACCAGATATATGTGCTTTGGGAAACATATTGACAAGGAATCAACAGTTACAACTCATAGAACCAGTGACACCAGAAGATGTCTGGCAGGCTCTGAGGGGTATTGAAGATCTGAAGGCGCCAGGTATTGATGGCTTTAATGCCTATTTTTACAAAAAAGCTTGGCCTATAGGTGGTGCTGAAGTTACAACGGCAGTGTTGCAATTTTTGAGACAGGTATACTTTATAGGCCCATTAACTGTACAGTTGTAACTCTTGTTCCTAAGGTAAAGAACCCCTCAACAGTGAAGGAATTTATACCAATCTCTTGTTGCTCTGTGGTATACAAAATTATCTCTAAAATTATCACAAATAGGCTGCATAATGTAATGGACTCGTTGGTTGATAAGAGTCAATCAGCTTTTGTCCCTGGTAGATTGATAAGTAATAACATAATTTTGAGTCATGAGTTGGTTAAGGGATATAGGAGGAAAGGTATTTCGGGTAGATGTATTCTTAAAATAGATATGTAAAAGGCATATGATACAGTAGAGTGGATCTTTGTCCAGCAAATGCTTAACCACTTGAACTTCCCCCCTCAATTCATTGGATGGGTGATGCAATGCATCCAATCAGTTTCTTATTCGATTTGCATAAATGGTTTGCCCACTGAACCATTTGAAGCAAAAAGAGGCTTGAGGGAAGGAGATCCTTTGTCCCCTTTCCTTTTCGAAATAGCAATGGAGTATTTCTCTAGACTTTTGAAGGAATTAATGGCCCATCCAGAGTTCAAATTCCATCCCAGGTGCTCAAAAGTTCAGTTAGTCCAACTAAGTTTTGCTGATGATATGCTTTTTTTTTGTAAAGGGGATATTCAGTCCGTACAGCTTCTGTTTAGCTATTTTCAAGAGTTTTCAGGGGCCTCGGGACTGATAGCTAATAAAGATAAAAGCTCAGTGTATTTTGGAGGAGTACAGGACACAATACAAGATGCTATTCTGGATGTTTTGGGGTTCACAAAGGGGAACTACCTTTTAAATACTTAGGTGTGTCACTAAGTACTAAAAGGTTGTCAATCATGCAGTGTCAACCATTACTTGACAAAATGTTAGGGCGGATAACTTGTTGGACCACTAAATTTCTATCTTATGCAGGAAGGGAGCTATTGATTAAGTTTGTACTCTTCTTATTTCTATCTTATGCAGGAAGGGTGCCATTGATTAAGTTTGTACTCTTCTCCATTCAAGTGTATTGGTCCCAAATCTTTGTTCTTCCAAAAAAGGTGATTGAATTAATTGAGCAAATATGCAAAAAATTTCTGTGGACAGGAGGTGTTGAGCTGACCAAGAAGGCACTTCTATCATGGGACAAGGTCTGCATGCCTAGAACTGCAGGAGGACTGAACATACTAGATATCACTGTTTGGAACAGGGCAGCAATTATTAAGTTGTTATGGAATCTATGCTGCAAAAAAGATAATCTATGGGTGAAGTGGGTTCGCTGTTACTATATAAAAAATATGTTGATTTGGGACTGTGCACCTTCTCAGGCCTCATGGGTGGTAAAGAAGATTTTGAAGACAAAGAAGCACTTACAAGATCTAGGAATTCAAGAAGCTGAATTAACAAATATACCTCAATACTCCATCAAGAAACAGTACAATGCAATGAGGGGTGATTTCCAGAAAGTTCCTTGTAGCAAGATCGTTTGTAACAATCCGGGTGCAGCTAAATGGATCTTCATCACAAGATTAGCTATCTTGAATAGATTGCACACTGAGGATAGGTTAATGAAGTGGGGCATCACAGACAACCAAGATTGTGTTCTATGTAGGGGAGGCAATGAATCTAGTGAACATCTCTTCTTTACATGTGATTATTCAAGACTCATATGGACAAAACTCTTATGTTGGCAGGGTATCACTAGACCTGCAAAAACATGGAAAGAGGAGCTGGACTGGGCCAATAGAAATGCCCGAGGGAAGGGACCGGCAGCCACTAGATATAGAATGAGCTTCGCAGCCATAGTTTATCACATCTAGATAGAAAGGAACCACAGAATTTTCCAAGCCAAATCCACCGAGCGACACATGATAACAAGAAGAATAGTGCAGGAGATTTTTCACAGAGGGTCTCTGAAGCCTAAGCTCAATAGCAAACTAGCATATCTCAATTACTATCCTTAATTTTCTGGTTTTTCCAGTTTTGCTTAGATGTAATGGTTGATAGAATGGCTAACTGATTGGTTGTTATGCCAATGCAGTTTGATTGTACTGAATGTAAACACTTTTGGTAATAAAATGATATTTTAATTGCCAAAAAAAAAAAACAATACATAGATTTTCTCATATCTTTTCTTATTTACAGGAAAAAAAATGTTGAGGAGAAAGCCAGTTGGCAAAGATGATCTTTTGAAGATCTCATTCAGGTCAAAAAGACAATTATTATAAGTGATCGACATAACGACTTAAGTAGAAAATTACATTTAGTGTAAAACTCAAATTACCTGTTTTATTCAATACCGAAATACAAGTTTTCAGATGGTGAAGTGTTACTCCGTTGTAGAGATTAATTTGGAATGTGGTTTTGTATTTAAGACACATCAAAAGAATCAATGGCCTCAATCTGTTTCTGAACGTATACATTCAGGACAGATTTGTTTATACAAAAAGTTTGATCTCTCCAAAATTACTTGCTTGTACGATCAAGACAAGTTTTTCATAGTAATGTCATAAATTCAACTTTCTGGTGCATAGTAGTTGGAAGTGTAGTAGTATTCTTTTTCTTGAAATGTTATGTGCTTAAGTTGGCGCGAACATTATGGTTATTCAAACATTATGGGGATCGTATATTAGTATGTCAAACATTGTGATTTACAGACAGTAGAGCGTATGATGTCAATAGCCCGAGGTAGATCACTCAATGGACTAGGGACAACAGCAAATCTAGGGGAGGCGAGGGTGTTCACCCGAACCCCATTGGCAAATACTGTTATAAATAAGATATATTTTTTTTACTTTTTTATGTATACGTACGTATAGATCTTGAATCCCCTGAGCACAAGACTACATTTTTACTCAGTAATTTAGGGGGTCAAAAATTCATCTCGAGATTCCAAATCTTAGACATTTGCTCGAGTAATTCATCTTGCCCGCTTCCTAACAGGGTAATTTACAAGAGTTGTATCGACTTAGATTTTGGTATTTTCGAGAATTAACCGCATGCTGGATGTATCTTGTTCCTTGTGTCAAAAAAACAGTGATTGAATGAAGTATGTACATGTTGAATTAATCACTTTGTATCAGTTGTCTTATGACAACATATCTAAATTCTAACCTTTGCCTATAAGATAACTTCTGATTAATAAGTTCTGATACAAGGTAGATGTGCTTAAGTTGGCCCGAACATTATGGTTATTCAAATAACTGTTTAAAATCCGTGGGGATCGTATATTAGGATGCCAAACATGGTGATTTACAGAGTTCCCATAAACTCACGCTTCCATCTTGACGTGTTGTAATGAAATCCAGTGGAGACTCCACGTATCAGGCATGCGCACGTGAACATGCCTTGGAGGACCGAATCCATGTATGTGGCAAAATATGAGAATGATTTGTCACAAGGGATGGAAGGTCAACCCGATCAGATATAGTTGGTGTTCCACGAAAACTATTTTAGTAGAGAGTATGATGTCAATAGCCCGAGGTAGATCACTCAACGGACTAGGTGGCCGCATTCACCTTGCTAGTCCAAGATCATTTGTACAAACAAACTTTTTGGGTCCATGTTGTACTAATAAAAACCATAGGTAAAAAAATACTCGTCCATACACCAAACCAATAGACGCCAGAGGCGGATGCAGGGTTTAAAGTTTGTGGGTTCCCCATATTAGATAAAAATAAAAACATATAGTAATTAATGGGATTTGAACCCACGACCATGAGGTTAATAAAGTTTTAAGAAGCCCCTATACTCCACTAGACCAACAATGCACTTTGGTTATGGGTTCCCAACTTATAATTTTTATATATTTACTATACATCTCTATATAAATACTAGATCCGTACGAAAGTTACTGGGTTCCCGGGAACCCCCAACGGAACCCCTAGATCCACCCCTGATAGACGCATGACATTTATTTCAATATTCACAAATGTAACTCAAACGCGGTAATATATATGCTCAGTCCATTAAATCATTAACTACGATAAGTTGCATTAGTTTGATGTATGCACCCGAGTAAGTATTTACCAAAACTTTCCTACACAAATAAAATCGAACTATGAACTATTTGTTTACTAATTTTTCACTATTCATCGTTTAAGTAAATGTAATAAATAAGCAACTTTTTTTTTTTATAAAAAAAAAAAGATAATTAAAGAAAGTAATATATATCAACGCAAATATTAAGTAGTTGTAGCGTTGTAATGGGAATATGAAAAGTGAAAAGAAGAGAAACCCTAAGAAAAGAAGCAAATATTTTCAAAGGCAAAAAGATGAAGAAAACAGTAATTCCCAATCATAAAAGTATTTTTTGCTTGGTTGTCTGTGTTATCTTTTGTGCATCTCGACTATTTCATTGAATACGTACTATCTACTAATGTAGACTTGATATACCAGGGCGGAGCTAGAGTACTAGTTACAGTTTCGGTAGAACAAGTAACTTTGAAAAAAAATCATGTATTTGTATTAAGAAATCTATATAATATGTAAAATAATTTTTTCAGAATCCAATAAGTTATCAAAATTAGGCAGAAGGATTTCTCTTTTTTGATAACTTTAATGTCGGGCTATCTTGCGCGGACCTCCCACTAACAACACATATCACACCCTTGGGTGCTAGGCGGATGGAGTTACTATTATTTTTAGGCGGCTATCGGAGGGCTTTTTCGGTTAACTATTCATTTTTTTTAATTGCAGTGATGAGAGTTATGAAGCATTCAGTTCTATTGCAAGAAGAAATAATTATGGAAATCCTCAGCAACCTGTGCAATCTCTTCTACGATTCAAATGTGTTTCGAAGAGTTGGATGACATTGATATCCGAGCCTTACTTTACAATGAAGCATCTCAATCACGCCAAGAATAATCAAAATCCTCAAAAATTTCTTGTTAGCCGGAAGGACCTTCTTGAGGACGAGTTTTCATTGTATTGTTCTTCTTTATCATCAGTTCAACGCATTGAGGAAGTACAAAAACTTGATTGTCCTTCTAACGGTAAACCATGGAGGCGTTGCAAATTATATTGTTGTTACGATAGCTTGGCGCTTATCAGAGTTTTTAACTATCGTGACAAAACCAATCGACGTTTGCTATGGAACCCCTCCACAAAAGAATCAATAGTACTTCCGGATCAAAAATTTCCCCTGGAGCGTTGGTGCACTTGGGGATTGGGATATGACTCAGTTAGCGACGACTATAAGATCCTTAAGATTGATGACAAAGCACGCAGTGAAATTCTCGCGCTGAGAAGTGGCTCCTGGAGATTAACGAATAACTATCCTATCGGCAATTGCCCTGATTTATTATGTACAGAATCTTTGGTATTTGTGCATGGAGTATTTCATTGGATCGACGATATATATAAAGATCTACGGGGACTGCACTGAGTATTTCAAGTGAGGTGTACACGGAGATACCGTTGCCAGAGCAAATGCTCTAGATTTACAACCACAAGTGTGGGCGGCTTGTTTCAGTTTTGACAGAAAAGCTTTGTGTTTATGTTAATTATATATCTCAAGTGGGGAACACTTTTAGGTTTTGGGTAATGAAAGACTACGGCGTTACAGAATCTTGGACTAGATTGTTCACTATTCAAGGTCCCGGTTTTCTTTCAGTCATACCGAAATATAGGTTTTTGGATGGTGTAGTGCTACTCTGCTACAGAAATAGGGGTCTTGGTACTGTCTTAAGGACATCCAAAGCACCACTTGAATTACTTCCTCAATCTGGTCCCTCTCAGACTGGTTTTGTTTATACAGAAAGTTTGTTCTTCCCAAAATTAGTTCGTTAGTACTATTTCCTTATGTACGAACAAGTCAGTTTTCTTTTTAGTCTACTTGTACGGTAATCATGTTGCAACCTCTTTATGTGTCTTCATATCATAAATTGAACTGTCTGGTGTACTTTAGCTGGTCTGTAAACCAACCAGATTAACCAGCACACGAGGTCATGGTACTGTTTCAAAGGCGAGTTAGATGTGATTTCTCTCCGAGCTTTACTTTACGATGAAGCATGTCAATGATGTGAAGAATAATCCATGCATGGTACTGTTTAAGCGCTAGTTTTCCTTGTATTCTTCTTCTATATCGTCTGTTCTATGATGAACAGAAACTTGATTGGCTTCCAGTGTTAAACCATTGCAAAATATTTTATTGTTATGATGGATTGGCCTAATATACCTCATACTTTTGCTATGGAATCCCTCCGCAAGAGAATTAATAGTGCGTACTTCCGGATCCAAAATCTTCATCGCAGAAAATTTATACTCGCGGATTGGGATATATGGCTCAACCATTGATGACTATAAGATCATCAAGATTGCTTATAACTTATCATCTCTTATATTGGAAGAGTGACTGGGGGCTGGCCTGAACACCACGGTTATTCAAGAAACTATCTAAGACTCGTTGGAATCATATTACTATATTGAGTTGTATCGATTTAGATTTTGGTATTTTCGCGAATTAAAACGTATGCTGGATGTATCTTGTTCCGTATGTGAAAAAACAAGTGATTGAATGAAGTATGACATGTTGAATTAATAATAACTTTGTTCATTGTTCTTCCTTATCGTCGGATCAACTGTTTGAGGATGTACAAAGACTTGATACGCCTCGTAGTGGTAAACTATGGGGTTGGAATATGCATTGTTGTTATGATGGCTTGGTTCTTGTAGGGGTTCGTAATTATCCTGATAAAGACTTCATGCTTTTGCTATGGAACCCATCTACAAGAGAATCAGTAGTACTTCCCAATCCGAAGTTTTCACAAGTGGTTACTTGTACTTGGGGTTTGGGATATGACTCGACTAGTGATGACTATAAGATCCCCAAGATCGATGGTAAAGAACGTAATGAAGTTCTTGCGTTGAAAAGTGGTTCCTGCAGAAAGATTGATGATCATCCTGCTACCGATAACCCTGTGTTATCTGATATGGATTATTTGGCATTTCAACATGGAGCTTTAGATTGCATTGATACGCCATCTAATATGGGCTATCTGGCGTTTGTACATGGAGCGTTTCATTGGGTTGATTCATTACTGAATCAGTCTGTGGTTACGTTTAGTATTTCAGATGAGGTGTATAGAGAGATACCATTGCCAGAGGGACTGGATTTTGGTTTTTGATATAATGCATAGCAAACAAGGTGTTTCAGTATTGGGAGGCATGCTTTGTGTTTATTCTACGTGTATTCATCACCGGGAGTACACTTTTAAGTTATGGGTGATGAGCGAGTATGGTGTCAAGGGATCGTGGAATCAGTTGTTTACTATACAAAGTACCTATCTTTATTCAATCACCCTGAAATACATGTTTTCAGATGGTGAAGTGTTACTCCGTTGTAGCCAGTTGAAACATAGTGGTTCTGTGGTTAAGACATTGAAAGAATCATCTGTCGTATGGCCTCAATCTGATTCGGAATGTATTCAGGATGGTGTCGTTTATACAGAAAGCTTGACCTCTCCAAAGTTGCTTACTTGGTATTGAGAAGCTATTTTATGTGCTTAAGCTGGCCTCAACATCACGGTTATTCTATAAACTCTGTAACGAGTTAGATTTTGTTATTTTCGGGGATTGACCGTATGCTGGATTAATCTTGTTCGTTATGTAAAACAACAGTGGTTGTATGAACTATCTGTATAGTTGAATTAATCAATTTGTATCAGTTCCATTGATTTTTGTATCAATTTGACCACTGCTGGGAAGTAAGCACTTCAACTTTGAGTATGTACATCTAGACACCTCAACTCGTCTCGACTGTGTCAGTTGAGCACTCTAACTTACAAAATGATCGTCTAGACACCTCGAAAATTTATGTGTCATGTCAGTGTGTACGAGACAGTGAGGACGAGTTGGAATGTTTAATTGTCAGTCGAGACCAAGTTGAGGCCTCTGGATGTGCATTCTCGTAGTTGGAGTGCCTAATTGTCGGCTGATGTCAAGTTTGAGTATCTGTGTAGGTATTATACCTTTTCTCACCGGAGGTCTTAGACATGTCAAACTTCTGAGACAAGTTGGGAATCTAGAATGACTTCACTGACTGACCACCGAGCAAGAAAGGCACTGACTGACCAACGAGCAAGAAAGACACTTTACGCGGCATATCAGAATGACTTCATTGACGGACCACAGAGCAAGAAAGACACTTTACGCAGCATTTCAGAATGACTTCACTGACTGACCACCGAGCAAGAAAGACATTTTACACAGCATTTTAGAATGACTTCACTGACTGACCACCGAGCAAGAAAGACACTTTACGCAGCATTTTAGAATGACTTCACTGACTGACCATGGAGCAAGAAAGACACTTTACGCAGCATATCAGAATGACTTCATTGACTGGCCACCGAGCAAGAAAGACACTTTACGGAGCATTTCAGAATGACTTCACTGACTGACCACCGAGCAAGAAAGACATTTTACGCTGCATTTCAGCAAGAAAGACATTTTACGCAGAATTTCAGAATGAGTTAACTGACTGACAACCGAGCAAGAAAGACACTTTACGCAGCATTTCAGAATGACTTCACTGACTGACCACCGAGCAAGAAAGACATTTTACGCAGCATTTCAGCAAGAAAGACATTTTACGCACCATTTCAGAATGACTTCACTGACTGACCACCGAGCAAGAAAGACACTTTACGCAGCATGTAAGAATGACTTCACTGACTGACCACTGAGCAAGAAAGACACTTTACGCAGCATTTCATAATGACTTCACTGACTGATAACCGAGCAAGAGAGACACTTTACGCAACATATCAGAATGACTTCACTGACAGACCATCGAGCAAGAAAGACACTTTACAGAGCATTTCAGAATGACTTCATTGACTGACCACCAAGCAAGAAAGACATTTTACGCAGCATTTCAGCAAGAAAGACATTTTACGCAGCATTTCAGAATGACTTCACTGACTGACTACCGATCAAGAAAGACATTTTACGCAGCATTTCAGAATGACACCGAGCAAGAAAGACATTTTACGTAGCATTTCAGCAAGAAAGACACTTTACGCAGCATTTCATAATGACTTCACTGACTGATAACCGAGCAAGAGAGACATTTTACGCAACATATCAGAATGACTTCACTGACTGACCACCGAGCAAGAAAGACACTTTACGCAGCATACCAGAATGACTTCATTGACTGACCACTGAGCAAGAAAGACACTTTACGCAGGATTTCAGAATGACTTCACTGACTGACCACTGAGCAAGAAAGAAACTTTACGCAACATATCAGAATGACTTCACTGACTGACCACCGAGCAAGAAAGACACTTTACGCAGCATATCAGAATGACATCATTGACTGACCACTGAGCAAGAAAGACACTTTACGCAGCATTTCAGAATGACTTCACTGACTGACCACCGAGCAAGAAAGAAACTTTACGCAATATATCAGAATGACTTCATTGATTGACCACCAAGCAAGAAAGACACTTTACGCATCATTTCATAATGACTTCACTGACTGATAACCGAGCAAGAGAGATACTTTACGCAGCATATCAGAATGACTTCACTGACTGACCACCGAGCAAGGAAGACACTTTACGCAGCATTTCAGAATGACTTCACTGACTGACCATCGAGCAAGAAAGACACTTTACGCAGCATATCAGAATGACTTCATTGACTGACCACTGAGCAAGAAAGACACTTTACGCAGCATTTCAGAATGACTTCACTAACTGAGCACCGAGCAAGAAACAAAACTTTACGCAACATGTTAGAATGACTTCACAGCAAGAAAGACACTTTACGCAGCATTTCATAATGACTTCACTGACTGATAACCGAGAAAGAGACACTCTTTACGCAGCATATCAGAATGACTTCACTGACTAACCACCGAGAAAGCAAGACACTTTAGCAGCATATCAGAATGACTTCATTGACTGACCACCGAGCAAGAAAGACACTTTACGCAGCATATTAGAATGACTTCATTGACTGGCCACTGAGAAAGAAAGACACTTTACGTGGCATTTCAAGTCACAAGCCGAGATAAAGAAAGCACCTGGCACTATTTGTAAAACCTTCCCGCTAACTTAGATGGAGAAATAAGTAAGCAAGATGTTCTACCATGGTTTTCTAATTTCAAACTACACCGAATTGTGCCTTCAACCAAGCCTTTCCGTTCCAAAATCGAGAAAGATCACTCTGAATAGTCGTACATGGAGAGGTACAAAGTGAATAGCATTAATAGTTACATCAATGCTATAGTACATTCTTCTCTTCACCATGTAAATGAAGGGATCACATATGTAGGATATGCATTGTTTTTCGAGGCAAGAGCATGTACCGAATCATCATCCGCGACCTCCCCAAAATTGGCAAGTCCAAGTTCAGTAGCGTGTATTCCGCCTGTGATTTCAGCTGCATTTGCACCTTTGATATCGTGGTGGAGGGAGTCTCCTACGGCAATACAGTCTGAGGCATCGACAATAGCCATTTCCATAGCGGATTTGTATATTATCTTATCAGGTTTGCCCATCCATTTTACTTCACCGCCAAGTTTTTCATACGTAGCTGCTAGTGTTCCAGGCATAACACGCAGAGCCCGAGCTTCAATAGTTACAAAATCAGGATTTGCTACTACCATCGGGATTTTCTTAGCAGCACACTGATGTAGTATCTTCTCAAGTTCATCAAGATTCATGGGAAGTGCAGCACCAGTTGAAAGCCCCAACGCTTCAGTTCCGTAGGCCAAAATAAAATCAGCTTCCTCAACGTTTTCCACAACTTATAGTCCGAGCCCCTCGAGAGATATAGCACCCCTGTCACTCCAAGTCGTGTGAATACACGATCTTCCTAGAGAGGAAAACCAAGCGTCGTCTCTCCTTTGAAGATACTGATACGTTAATTCCCCACTCGTGATGACACCAGTAAAGAATGATGGATCAAACCCAAGGCTCCTCAATTTTTCCATGGTTATCGATGCTCTTCTTGAAGAATTACTAATGATTACCATCTTCGCACCAGAAGTTGCCAACTTTTCCAAGGCCGAAATGGCACCAGGATAAGGTTGTTTCCCATCGTGAAGCACGCCAAACTGATCTAGAAACCATGCCTTGAATCGACGAGTTTCAGCTAGATATTGAATTCCACTCAAAGTTTGAAGCTTTAGCTCGTTCGGGCTTGATGATTGAACAGATAAGCATCTTCCAATCATGGTTTAACCCTTCCAATAGTTCCTTTGGCTTATATCATGTGTTATCTAACTGCACAAAGACAATTCCATTATCATAAACAAAATTCGCATGCGTGTTTCAAACTTCTCTTCCCAAAAACAAATCAAGTGGCCACTGGAAAGTAAAGAAACAAAGCCATATCGCTAATACGTTCAATTTTCAATACACTCAGATACTACTATAGAAGAACTGAGGTAAACGAACTCTGTTCTCGTATAGCACAAATATCATTCATGAACAAACTTAATACATAGTATTGGACTATTTTCAAACCAAGGATTAAAGGAGAAAAGCATAACGATTTCCCGCCCAACAAAATCGACATAGCATTCCAACAGCAACACAACAAGAAGCGTAATCTCACAAGTGGAGTCTGGGGAGGAAGAAGACCTCACCTCTACCTTGGGAGGTAAAGAGGTAGTTTCTTATAGATGTAGCATTCTAACAAACTGGATTTTTTGTGTACGTGCTAAGAGAGCATGGATCAGCATCAATAATGTCAATAGATACACTTTTAAAAAGAGTAAATACTCTCTCAATTTTATCATACAACGAAAGAAACCAAGAATTCCAAACCTGGTGGACTTGAAGTGAGAAAACTACCCGGAAACAACAGATTTTTGAGCAATCAAAATATCTCCCCTTCTCAATATCTCTTCACCTCTATGCCTCTTCTCCAATTTAACTTCGTGACACCAAAAAAAAAAAACCAGCCCGGTGCACTAAGCTCCCTCAATGCACGGAGTCTAGAAAGCGTCGGACCACAAGCGTCTATTGTATGTAGTCTTATCCTGCATTTCTGTAAGATAGTCCGGTGCTATAAGCTTCCGTAATGAGCTGGGTACGGAGAAGGGCAGGACCACAAGAGTCTATTGTATGTAGCCTTTCTTACATTTCTGCAAGACAGTCCAGCGCACTAAGTTCCCGCAATGAGCAGGACCCAGAAAGGGCCAAATATTGTATGTAGCCTTATCCTGCATTTTCACAAGACAGCCCGGTGCCCTAAGCTCCCGCAATGAGCAGGGTACAGAAAGAGTCAGACCACAAGAGTCTATTATATGTAGTCTTATCCTGCATTTCTTCAAGACAATCCGATGTTGTAAGCTCCTGTAAGGGCCAGACCACAAGAGTCTATTGTATGTAGTCTTATCCTGCATTTCTGCAAGACAGTCCAGCGTTGTAAGCTCCCGCAATGTGCAGGGTCCAAGGACAAGGCCAGACCACAAGAGTCTATTATATGTAGCCTTATCCTGCAAGACAGTCCGGTGCACTAAGCTCCCGCAATGAGCAGGGTGTCGGACCACAAGAGTCTATTGTATGTAGCCTTATCCTGCATGCATGCAAGACGGTCTGGTGCACTAAGCTCCTATTAAGCACATGGTTTAATGGAAGAACTGGACCACAAAGGTCTATCAAGAGAATGTTTTCACGGCTAGAACACATGATGGTCACATAAAGACAACTTTACTAGTTACGCCAATAACATAAATATAGAAATCTACATATCTTTAAAATTTAAATCTGGAACAAACATAGCTATAGTATCATAAGAAAATTGAACAACAAAGAAAAGGGAATCAAGAGGAAAAAAGTCAAAAAACAACAAATTCAATCTTTCCTTCAAAATTGGGAAATCTGAATAAAACTGAAAGGGCAAAATGGACAAAAAATTTAGACAAAAACTAACAGAGAAACAAACCTGAATTTGTAGAAGAATCCATTTCTAGATTTATATGGTGAAATGACCAAAATGCCCTCATTGCTAGTTTTTTGGGAAAAAAAAAATTAACTAGGAGTGGACGTAGTTTGGACCAACCTCAAATTCAAACTTCTTGGATTATGGATTGAAATTTGGATTTATTTTTAAAATTTATGAATTGCTAATTGGATATTTGATGAAGTATCACTAATTTTTGGACATCCAAAAGAAGCAACAAGGTACATGTTCAAGTTGTTTAACATATATTTTTTTAATAACCGTACTGTTTGGGTCAGCTTTCGTACACCTCAACTTAATCCACAGATATCTATCACCTGCCACCTCCGACCAGCAACAGCTCTTGATATCAAATAACTATGTCCACTAAGACCAGAACAGATGGAAAAAATGAAAGTTACATTGTGATTCTAAAAGTAATGATATTGGATACCATGACCTTGTCCAAAATGGCCATATTGAATGGTCATTCCATGAGACATATTTGGTTAAAACATTATTTTTTTGTCATCTGGTAAAGTTACTGCCATGTGATCAGGAGGGCACGAGTTCAAGCCTTAGAAACAGCCTCTGACAGAAATGCAAGATAAGGTTGTGTACGATACACCCTTGTGGTGGGGCCCTTCCCCAGACACTGTGAGTAGCTGTAATTTTAGTGCACCGCGCTGCCTTTTGTTTTTTTGATGGGGTTCAAAAGATGGAGCTTTTGAAGTGTTTAATATCTTTCGTGGATGTATCGCGAATTCACAACTTGATCCGATGACTCATACATGTAAATGAACAGTGGCGGATTAAAGATTTTATCTAGAAGACGCACAAGGGAGGAGATTTTTCATTTACAAATAGAAAATCGTCAAACTAATTTAGTTGAATACATAGACAGTCCCCTAAAGTTGTCACGACTTTTCATTTAGACACCTCAACTAAGACTGTCGCGCTTATAAAACTCAGTTATTACTTGGAGCAACGTCTAGTGTATAATGACCGAGTCTTCTAATCCGATACAGATTGAGCAACTTAGCAGCAACTTTACGAACACAGTCATCCGAATCAGGAGGTAAATTAAAAGCATCGCGAAGAACAGCAAACCCTGCTTTGATGAGCCGCGACATAGTTTCCTCATTCTCTAGATCGTCATTGAAAGATGAAACTGCTTCGTAGAGCATTCTTCGGACTTTATTCATAATGAAATCCTGTATGAATAATCAGAGATGTCATAGACAACTATACTAATGAAAAAGAACGAGAACTTAGTACAAAAAAAGGGCAGCCCGATGCACTAAAGCTACCGCTCTGCGGTGTCCAGGGAAGGGCCCCACCACAAGGGTGTATCGGACGCAGCCTTACCTTGCATTTCTGCCAGAGGCTGTTTCCAAGGCTTGAACCCATGACCTCCTGGTCATATGGAAGCAACTTTACCAGTTACTCCAAGGCTCCCCCTTCAAAATGAGAACTTAGTACAAGTTGAGCTTACAAAACCGAGGACATTCATATTCCGGTACTCATAGTTGCTGATCGACACGAATGCGACGAATACAACATCTACTGAACATGTTTTTCTAAACTATTCGTGATGTGAGAATTTTGAAAAGCATATTTTTTTCCTGATATATAAGGCGAGGAACCACACTGAACGTGTTATTCTGTACTAACTGGTTTTTCCTGAAAACAAAAGCCTATTATAAAGGCGCAATAACGATTGTTGAACTTACTATTCACTCGTTGTTGACATACAGGCGCCTAATTTTGTAAGAGCCGATTCATGAACAAATGACTAAGGAAACAGAACTAGCATATAGCCACGAGGCAAAGGCGTAATAATAACATATTTCCTGTTAAATCGCTTACCTGTGTGTGATCTGTTAGATATTGTCTCTTCTGTCTTCTCTCCAACTCGGAACAATCATCAGCGCCTGATAATGACAACTTGGCCCATTTCTTGTATTCATCGCTCAAGTTAAAGATGGATAGAAAATATTCCGCAAGCTCCACTTCTCCAACCAAGCAATCTTTGATAGCACCTGCATTTAGAATGATGGAACATAGAATATCTATCAGTTGATAAGAACATAGAATGTCTATCATTCCTTCGGTTAACAAGAGGAGTAGGAGGAGAGAGAATCGCGATTTGTGACTATGTTCTGATGAAAATCCAAAAAGTTAGCGAAAGAAAATGTTTTGGAAATTCTACCTGTTAAAGCTAGATTGGAGCACACCTCTGCATCGAGAATCTCGGCCAGGAAAACACCAGGGGTGTCTAACACGTAAATACTAGGATGGCTGGCAATCTGATTTTGTAAAAAGTAGTTTCATCAAGAAATGACTACAGAAACAAAAAGCAAACGGAAAACAGGAAAGCTATAAGCCGTAAGCTGAAAAAAAAGCCACAGGAACCATGCGAAAAATCCCAAACCTTCTAGTTCACAACTTTCTTTGTCGAACACAGATGATGAAAATACAAGGTAAGAAATAAGTACCTTCAAGCCACTAATATTTTTCGTCTCTCCTGGATTAGGACTCACTATGGCGTGCTTTAATCTTCCTTTCTCTGCAAAACAAAGAATGTTTCAGGATGTTTGGATTGAATGAAGTCTATACTCGAGAGAGAGTCGTCTGGAAACACGAGAAAACGGCTACAAGAACTTAACAACTAACAGTTTGTACTAAAAGTGATGTACCCGCTGCGCTAATCCTTCCAATTTGATGCAATGAGTTGGCAAGGGCAGACTTCCCAACATTAGGAATGCCGAAAAGCATTAACGTAATTGTCTGATCCCCATGACCAATCATTGGTAATTCTCGAACTCTGGCTTGCAGAAAGTTCAGTAACTGCAAGTCTGCAACATGTCAAGATTTATATCTGACGCAAATGAGCATCACATGCAAAATAAAAGGTTGTCAGATTAACTAGTGATGAACATCAATGCCTAGTCCTGAGCCGGGGGTCTATCGGAAACAGCTTCTCTACCTCTTCGGAGGTAGTGGTATGGACTGCGTACACTTTACCCTCCCCAGACCCCACTATGTGGGAATACACTGGGTATGTCGTTGTTGTTGTTGAACATCAATGCCTACTACTTTCCATTAGTACAATTTCAATGCCAACTCAACGAGATTGGTCAGGTTGATGATCATACTCAAACAGACCCCAAGTATATCGGGTGCACACCATCAACCGAAAGGCCATAAAGTTCATGTTAATTCAATGCGAGCTACAGAACTTGGTAGGAGAATTTATATTCGATGAAACATAGCATCACTAGAGTGTTGTATTCTTATACTACAACTAGGTGTACGTCTAAGCATTGGCCTCGTATGATAACACTAAGAAGTTCAACACTATGTAGTCTTAACTCTTAAGTCCCCCTCTATGTACCGTCAACGATCAGCATTTACACCAGAGATGCAGAGAGCCACAGACCTTAAATATGGAAGTAAATGATGTGTTTCAGTAATATCACCCGTGCTAAGAAATAAGTAATAGTACGTATGCTGGTATGCATCTGTACGTGTTAATGTCAAACAACGGAACAGAAATAGTACCAAAATTATGCCGTCCAAACCAATAAAATTTGCTTATATAGGAAAAATTGCACGTTTATGCATGAAACAGTGTCAACCTTTCCATAATATCAATTTAACCAAGAAATATGATAGCAATGCATACGAAACCTATGAATTTACGTCAAACATCATGAGAACATCGAATTGCCAACACGAGAGCAAACCAAAGAAAAAAAAGTTGCTAGAACAAGAACAATTTGCAAACTAAAACATGACCAACTGCGGTAAATTTTCATACCTCTTTGATGTTATCCTTATTATGGGAATTGACTCCAAAAACAAGACACTTATTTTGCTCAAAGTATTTCAGCCATTCCTGCATGTAACAAACATAAATATATGTAGATGTTAAAAGGATATATGACATAAAATCTGCAATAATTAGGGACAGTAAAAATGTCTAACCAAAAATAAAAAGCTATCATGTATGCTGTCCGTGATCATATAAAGGTGTAGCCAGTACACAGGGGATCAAGGAATCAGCTAGATGAATAATCGTTAAGTGAAACAGCGGCCCTTAGCTGACTAAGAAAGTGAAGAGCAATGCATCACCTTTAATTGAATGTGATTTGCTAAATCTGTCTTGTTCAAAATTATAATGCGCCTCGAGGAAGGCGAAAGATGCTTAATTAGCTCACATGTTGATGATAAGGGAATCTGAGAAATGCCAAAGGGTGAAAGTAAGAATAAAAAATTAGATGATAGATATACAAGCATATCCTCGTAAACAAAGGAACTGGAACATGATCCAACATGTGTCAAGTTATAACCGAGAATACCCACAATGAAATTTTATTTATCATGGTGGTGTTTGAGCCAACTTGCTCAACCTTAACTAATCGACCAAGCAGTCTGCTAAAGCCCGCAAGTACAGGTGTTGAGTAATCCTATACATCAATGATAGAATAGATGGGCACACGGCTCACCACGAGTGTTGTAGCTGAGATTCGAGCCTTTAGCCTTCAGGTTGTCACTCGTTGCCTTAACCACTCAACCAATCGTTTAGGGACTTGACAACTATGTGAATATGTCGAGCAATGTTATACACCTGTGTAATTATTTTCTTATGCTTAACATAGAAAACGGCTCTGGAAGATCTACAGGATAACTGGTAAAAGCACATTATCTACCAAAAGTAATGGTCTATCGCAGAACTGGTGCATACTTCTTGATATGCAAAACTCCAACTTTATGGTTAGAGATGAAGGTTTTTACACTAGGCTATCCCTCCCGTGCCATAATTAGTATGTACAGATCATGCAGGATGGTGTCATCGGAGGTCAAAACTTGTCGACAACAGAACACAAGTCTAAGAGAAAAATTTATTCACTAACATAATATCTAATCCAAATATCACATCACAAAACAAGACGTTTCTGGATAAATACAGGCAAGCTCGCTCAGACATTAATCTAACACAGAGGGCAACAATTTAAGGTAAAAGTTCCATGAACGCTGGGTTTTTACATACCCGTGCATCTCTGACTTCAAGGAGAATATCAACCAATGGGATCCGTTCGGTTATGGCACAAGATGCTGCAGCCATGTGAGGTGTGTACCACTACGTTGAGCCTTTGTTCCTTGAAACTTCCTTAATTGCACTGCCTATCTTTTGAACTAATCTGTGTTTCAATGTCATTCCTGAGCAAAAGAATAAGCTGGGTCGGTACTCGGTACATAGCTGGAGTAGCATTTTCCCCAAAAATCCAAGTCGAAGTAATAATCAATAGACATGCATATGAAATTATGAATCAACCAGTACAACAACTAATACTACTGCTACTTTACGCCTCAGTCTTAAACAAGTTAGGGTCCACTATATGAACCCCATTTTCATTTAAGCTCATTACTTATGACGAATTAATCACTCATTAGCAATAATTCAAAAATATAATCTCCCTCAAAATATCTACCAGCAGCGAAGGACAACTACCAGCGTTATCTTTAGTATAACGATTACGAGTTCACAACAAATTAGTATAGCGGGAGCTTTAGTTCACCGGGCTGCCTTTTTTTTCTAGAGACACCACACTTAGGCTCAAGTGAGAGAAAAACTCGGTCAGTTTTATATACTCCTGAACCTTAATAATCCTCAGTTTTGTTCCAAGAATAGCGAGAAATACTACTCCTAATGGAAAAAACTAAAGCTTGAAATGCCTAAAAGCAAAAAAAAAAAAAAAAAAAAAAAAAAAAAAAAAAAAAAAACTTTTCCAGAAGTTGTAAACTGAAAACTTCCCTATGTATCAACCCACCAGTAACCAACTAATTCCTCGGGATATCTACCACCTCCAACCAATACTAGGTACCAGGTAACTCCGTCCACCAAGACTTGAAAAGCAATCACCTAGTATTTGTCATATTTGAACCTGAGACCTCACGGTGCTCAACTCACTTCATTGACCACTAGGCCACAACCTTAATGAACACCACAAATTATGTTACAGAAAACCTAGTAAAGGTTTGCTGGTTGGCTGTAGCTCCATTATCAATACTAACTATAATCTCATATAAAGTGGATAAAGAATGAAATTTTTTCACAATACAGTAAACAGTCAACCAAAAGATGCTAACTTTGAATACTAAAGCAAGTGCACAAGCTCAAAGAAACACTTAAAAACATACAAAGGTTCCATTTTTACCTATTTGGGGTATGAAACTCCAGCAGTAGATTGTGAGATGTTAGATTTTCTTTTAATTGTTCAAAAAATGCCTAACCCCCCCCCCCTCTCCCCCCCCGCCCCCCCACACTTCAAAGTGAAAACACTCAATTCAAATAATGGAGATATTCATAGTTATCAAGAAAGAATTATAAAATGGATGAAATGTCAATTTTTACATGTAAATCGCTTTCATTGAATGCATTTTTTACTAGTTAAATGAAATTCCTCTTTTTAAAAAAAAAAAAAAAAGTATTACTATATATGAAAATATGATTTATTTTTTTCCTTTCTTATGTTAATTCGTAGTTTAATTAGCATGCTATTCCATATTTTATTTTATTTTTTGTTGAAACTAACCATAATTTGACTGTTACAAAAAATAATAACATATCTGGTAAAATCATACAAGTGAGGTCTAAGAGGGTAAAGTGTACATAAATTTTAGAATAAATGCTCTGTTTTCACCCTGAACTATACACGAAATTGCTGACACACATCAAACTTTAGGAGGTTCCTATTACCCCTGGACTAATTAAAACTGTATTTTTGGCAACCTTAACGCCTACGTGGCACATCAGTGAATCAACACACTGAAGGTCTACGTAGGCACATGTATGTGCCACGTAGGCACTAAAATTGTCAAAAATACGGTTTTAATTAGTCCAGGTTAATCGGATCCTCCTAAAGTTTGGAAATTCTCAGCAATTTCGTGTATAGTTTAGAATGGAAACAATGCATTTTCTCTAAATTTTACTACTACCTCGAGGAGATAGGAAAGTTGTTTCGAAATACCGTTGGCTTAAGCGTAGCACATTCTAAATCAAAGTATTATTATTTTATATAATCATTTGATACTCCACTTTAAATAATTGAATTATTATTGTCTATTTGGTTACGTGATATGATATTATTTGAGATGAAATTAAAATTTTATTTGGATATGTAATTTAAATTTCTTAAGTCACATTGTTTTTCTCGTAAATGTTTTTTTTTTTTAGGTGTTTGAGTAAACTTTTAAAAGAAAATATAAGTGTTTTTTAAAAGTAAGAAGAACAGTTTTTCATAAGTTAAAAAGTAACTTTTTCTTAAAAGCATTTTTTTAAAAATTATTTTTTGGAAAAAATACACTTAAAAGCACTTTTAAAAAAAAGTTTGGCCAAATACTAATTACAACTCAAAAGTGTTTTTTAAATTTTGACTAAACAGAAACTATTTCTCACCAAAAGTACTTTTTTGCATTTTAAAAAAATCACTTTTCAAAATAAGCTAATTTTATAAGTTTGAACAACGATCGTTAATCAGGTTAGCTAGTAAGTAGGGCCCTCTTTTACCTTAAGGGATCGTTTGGTGTAAGATACAAAGAATAAATAATCTCGGTATAAAATGAAGGATTATTTTATCTCATGTTTGGTGTGAGGTATTAGTTGGTAGCGGAATTATTTATCCCACCATTTACACCATAATGATGAAATAAGTTAAGCATATATAAGGTGAAAAAATTAATCTCAAGATTAATTATCCCACGATAATTCTTTTCCAACCAAACAACTCCTAAAGGATTATAGCTAATGAACTTTTAGGTATTGAATAGTTATATACTTCTATTATCTCTTTCCTTTTATTAGTTACATTATTTGCTTTCTTCTTCTCCTAACCGCTTTTTCACTCAAAGGCGGAGTCAGATAGGATCGAGGGGTTCATTCAAACCTCTTTCGATAGAAAATTATATTTTTTATATATAGATAAAATTATGTTTTACGTATATATAGTAGACGTTGAGCTCTTTTTACTTCTTCGTATGTTTACTTCTTCATATTCAAAGTGAAAACACTCAATTTAAATAATGTAGATATTCATACTTATCAAGAAAAAGTAGGGGTCTTTGAAAATAGAAAATAGACCTTAATTAAATTATATATATATATATATATATATATATATATATATATATATATATATATATATTGATAATGAATAAGAGTATAATTGTCAAATATATTTTTTAATAATAATAATTAAAATACATAGAATTTTTAGGTATGTTTAAATAAAATATGATAAGTAAAATAAATAGCAGGGAGTCCAATTTATTTGTGCATATAGTAAAAGAATAACAGTTAGTTCTTCATAGTTGTAATTTTTGAAATTTAATATAAAATTAATTATTTATTTTTCTTTTATTTATCCTATTTTTAATAATAGCGTAATTTTTGTTTTCTATTTTAAATTTTATTTTAAAAATTAAAAACATTCCATATAGCAACTAAGAATTTCAATTGGCATCAACCTATAAGTAAATACAGTATTTTAACTTTGACAACTCAACTATATCATTTACTCTTTCAGTTCAACATTTCTATCTTATAAAAATAATTGTTTGACATAATAAATGAGGAATAAGGATGTCTTCAATACGGATATCGAACATCGAATGAAAAATTAAATAAAAAAATATTTATGCCATCAAACTTTGAGCATGTATGACTTTTACACTTATTTGAAACTGAATAAATATTTTTTATTTTTTTAAAAGTCAAATAAAATAATTTTAATTATGTATGTAGATATGAAATCATCAATTTTTGAAATATTTTTTTTATATATTTAAAAACTACATAAAAGGTATTAAAAGGCTTAATAATTAGCTATCCAAACATTTGACAACAATATACTCGGTGTATTCTTATAAATTGAGGTCTGAGAAAGATTAAGTGTATAGATAAATAAGGAGACTGTCTCCGATAGACTCTCAGCTCATGACAAATAATATTATAATAAGTAAAATATAAAAACAAATAACAAAACCGGGTAACACACCCCTAGACAATAAAAGAAATAAGAAATTAAAAGAGTAATACTATGACCTATCTATTCGAAATCTCAAAACTCTTCAAAACACCACAAATAAGAAACTACGAGAACATGTATAACACGATGATTATAGATATATCACAAACAAAGCACTCCTCCCTATTAGTATGGATGCACTCCGACCCACTAACTCTTTACCCTAATCTGCATCCTCCACGTCTTTGTATCAAAGGTCATGTCCTCTGTAAACTGTAATTGTTCTATGTCATGCTTAATCACTTCTCGCATCTCGTCTGAAATCATACGTAGTTCTCGCATTTCATCTAAAATCATAAACAGTGAGCCTCACACATTTCTCATATACATATCCAAACCATTTCAATTCCACTTCTCGCATCTCGTATTCCACCGAAGTCACTCTCACCAATCGCTCTTATCTAGCCAACGCTTCGCTCGATACAGTATAGCCGATCGGACTGTCAGTCTGCAAAACTCATCTTTTAAGCTTACGAGACAATTTTTTATCAGTCCTGAAGCGAGCTTCTATTTTAACCATCCTGCACCGATACTATGCATGATATCCTCGTCAATCTCTCCGTATGCCACGTCAGCGACCTGTACGAAACATTAATTGACAAAGTGAAGAATTAATTGAAGTGTGTAGTTGTGAGTACGACATAGTACAACACACACAAAATCTATGTTCCACCATGTTCGGCTTCCTCGTATAGCTTCCCGTCTTGTCATCTTCACAAAGTTTCTCCAAACTCTGACTGAATCATCATCGCTCAAGTTGGCTGATGACAATTTTTGTGATTCGGTGAGTGCACGAAAGGTGTTTGATGAAATGCCTCAAAGGGATTTGGTTTCATGGTACCAAAAAGATTTGCTCTCTTTCTGCGTCAATACAAAATCTCTTGTTCAAATACAACAACTTCATGCTTTTGCAATCATCCATGGTCTTCTTCCGACCAGCACTTCCATCTCTGCTGCTCTCATTCTCCGTTATGCTGCTTTTTCATCTCACCCAAGAATTGTACAGATGATGTTCAACCAGAGTCTCCCTTTTTCGCGTTCAGCGTTTCTCTACAACACCCTTATTCGAGCTCAGACGATGATGGGCGTTGCTGATGATCATATTCTTCCGTTTGATGTTTATAATGGGATGTTGAGAAGTGGGGTTGTGCCAGATGATCATACTTTCCCTTTTGTGGTCAAGCTTTGTACCGATTATACGGAGGTTAAAAAAGGTTTGGAGGTACATGGGATGTTGATGAAATTGGGATTTGATTATGATGTGTTTGTGAACAATACGTTGTTGTTGTTTTATGGGAGTTTTGGTGAATTGGCGGGTGCGAGGACGGTGTTTAATGAGATGCCTAAAAGGGATTTGGTTTCATGGAATAGCGTCATTCGAGTGTTTTCGGATAGTAAGTGTTATTTTGAAGCCATTGGGGTGATAAAGGAGATGTTTTTATGGTCTGAGTTTAAGCCGAATGTGGTGAGTGTAGTGAGTGTATTGCCTGTTTGTGCAGTGCTGGAAGATGAGATAATGGTTAGTGAGATTCATTGTTATGGGATTAAAGTGGGGTTACATTGTCAAGTGAGTGTCGGGAATGCTTTCGTTGATGCGTATGGGAAGTGTTTGAACATTGAGTCGTCAAGGCGAGTTTTTGATGAGATGGTTGAAAGGAATGAGGTTTCTTGGAATGCAATGATTGGTACTTTCGCTCATAATGGGTTTAATAACCATGCGTTGGAGAGCTTCAGGTCTATGATTGATGAAGGTTGGAGAGTAAATTCGACTACAATTTCAAGTTTGTTACCTGTCTTGGTTGAACTTGGAAAGTTTAGCAAGGGAAGAGAAGTTCATGGTTTTTGTCTAAGAACAGGTTTAGAGTGTGATGTATTTGTTGCGAATGCATTGATTGATATGTATGCAAAATCAGAGCGTTCAGCTGAAGCATCTGCCGTGTTCTACAATATGGGTTCGAGAAATGTTGTGTCATGGAATACAATGGTTGCAAATTTCGCTCAAAATAGGCTCGAATTAGAGGCTATAGGACTTGTTAGGGAAATGCAATCTAGTGGTGAAACTCCAACATCTGTTACGCTGACAAATGTTCTTCCTGCATGTGCACGAATTGGTTGTCTTCGTTCTGGAAAGGAGATACATGCCAGGTCAATAAGGAATGGGTCTGTAACTGATCTCTTCATCTCAAATGCTATAACCGATATGTATGCAAAATGTGGTTGTCTAAATCTGGTGCAAAATGTGTTTGAGATATCTCTTAGAGATGAGGTATCTTATAATATACTCATTGTTGGTTATTCACAGACAAGTCATTGCTCAAAGTCTCTTCAACTGTTCTCTGAAATGGTGCTGAATGGGATGAAGCACGATACTGTTTCTTTCGTTGGAGTTCTATCAGCTTGTGCAACTATTTCGGCGATTAAACAAGGAAAGGAAATCCATGCATTTGCGGTTAGAAGAATGTTTCATGAACACCTCTTTGTCGCAAATTCTCTATTGGATTTGTATACAAAATGTGGACGGATTGATCTTTCTCGAAAGGTTTTTGATAGGATTGAGAACAGGGATGTAGCATCGTGGAATACTATGATTTTAGGGTATGGGATGCTTGGTGATTTACATACTGCAGTTGATATGTTCGAAGCCATGCGAGAGGATGGTGTTGAACACGATTCAGTCTCATATATTGCTGTTCTATCAGCATGTAGTCACGGGGGATTAGTCGATAAGGGAAAGAAATACTTTAATGACATGCTTGCTCGTAACATTGAACCATCACAGATGCACTACGCTTGCATGGTTGATCTTCTTGGTCGTTCTGGGCTTATGGATGAGGCCATTAATCTTATTACTGGTCTACCATTTAAACCAGATTCCAATGTTTGGGCTGCACTTCTTGGAGCGTGCCGACTCCATGGAAATGTAGACTTGGGTTCTTGGGCAGCTGAGCACTTATTGAAGCTGCAGCCGCATCATCCTGGGTACTATGCTCTTCTCTCAAATATGTACGCTGAAGCAGGCCGGTGGGGTGAAGCTGATAAGATCAGAGAGTTGATGAAGCTGAGGGGAGTGCAGAAAATCCCCGGATGTAGTTGGGTTCAAATTCAAGACAAGGTCCATGCTTTCATTGTTGGACATAGACTGGAAGGATTGGATCCATGTTTGTCGCTCGAGAACACTGGTTGAGGTGGGTTGTTTCCTCGACCTTAGAGTATGATCACGCCCGATGGCCCGGACTTTTTGTGTGAGATGTGTTCCACCTAATTGACCTCCAATTCAGGAGGTCCAACCGAATATAATTCATCCTGAAGCGATGTGGAACAATTTTTGCTTCCTTGTGAAGACTCATTTGTTGCATTATTGGCAACGTTTGGGTCGGGGAAGCTAGGGAAAGTGCAAGCTTTGTCCAGGACAAGAACTGAAAGGATGGACCAAGAGCTCCGGTGATCAATCTGCTTTGCTTAAGATGTGTTGTACTGGTGCAATTTCCAGTCAACTTTTCGATTCAAGGACACGAGTTCGACTAAGCTCTAAACTGAGATGCAGCATCCATGGCTGGTGAATAGACTATCTGTCCTTGAGCTGATAGCAAGTGCTTATACTTGATGTGCTTCTGGCCTGCACCGTGAAAATGGCAAGCTGTTGGGTTTTTTAAAACAAGATGGGGCAGCGAAAAGAGGTTAAAATGGCTCTCAATGGATTACATTGCTTTCAATTATTTTTCTTAAGCATAAGAGAGCTTTAAATAGCCAACCTACAAAGAAAATCCACAAAGTACATACATAACCAAAAGAAAAAGAAAAAAGAAGACATTATCTTAGAACTTATAGAGCACAGAAGACAAGCGAGGTGTAATAAACACTTCTATAGGATCTGCTTTGCGCATGGTCACGCCTAGCCCTTGTTTCATATCCAAAGGATCGTCTGATGGTGTACTAAAATCGAAACCTTGGAGTAAATGAGCTATTGCAAGGTGGGTCACTTGAGTTGCATAGGTGATCCCTGGACAAGATCGTCTTCCAGAACCAAACGGGATGAACTCATAATGATGACCGCGAACATCAACCCCTGCTTGACTAGTCAAGAATCTCTCTGGATCAAATGTATCAGGATTCGACCAAATCTTAGGATCTCGATGTAGTTTCATAGTATTGACCCACAATCTTGTACCTTTAGGAATGTTGTATCCTTGTACGATGCAGTCCTCTACTGATTCATGAGGTGCTAACAAAGGTGCTGGTGGATATAATCGCAGTGTTTCTTTAACGACAGCTTGGAAGTATACCAAATCCTTGATATCACTCTCTTCTACCCATCTGTTTCTGCCAACATTTGTGTCTAGCTCTTCTTGGACTTTCTTCATGGCATCTCTGTGGTTTAACAGTGTAGCCATTACCCAATTTAAGTGAATAGCAGTCGTGTCCGAAGCAACCAACACCATACTCTGTGTTAAAAAGAACCATTTAAGAGAAACAAGACTAGAAAAACAAACAAAAGAACAATCTTTTAACCAATATTATGTTGGCATCATAAATTTCGGAAGCAACCTTTCTAACTCTGGAGTAGGAGTAACGTCTGCATACACTCTACCCTCCCCACGCCCCATTCCCACTGTATTGGACTACACTAGGTATGTTACTGTTGTTGCCATCATGCTAAATGGTTGCACAATTCAATTCAGAGCACAGTCTCTCCATATCAAACTTGATATAAAGAGTCAACCGTCATTGTACCTATATATGATAGCAGTTCTGGAGGAGCACGTGGCCGACACTCAGTGCCTTAACTATGCATCGAGCAAACCAACTGAACGTCTACCCATGTTCTATGTTGCTCGAACTCTCCAAAATATTACAGTACACTCTACCTCCCCAGACCCTACTTGTGGATTTCACTGGGGTACGCTGTTGTTATATTGAATCCTCCGAAAAAGGCACTACTTTTAAAGGATCAGATACACACCCGACGGCATTTTGAAGAGTCCGGACAACATAGATCATGATCATAAACACATATGCACAAGCATCTCATAAACATTCATAACCTTCCCCTATGTTGCTCGGACTCTTCAAAAATGTAATTGGGAGTTGTGTCGGATCCTTCAAAAGTAGTGCATTTTTGAAGGATCCGACCCTGGTGCGGCAACATTTTTGGAGAGTCCGAGCAACTTCATACTGTATATTCAAGAAAAGCAATGTAAATATTGAAGCAAGAGACATTATTACTCACCAGAGCAGTAGCTTTAATGGTGGTTTCTCTACTATAACCATCAACAAAATCTTCATTACTCATCATAGAAAGCATAACATCAATAAAATCCTCTTCATTTCCATCAACAAAATCAACCCTTTATCTCTTCTTCACATGTTCATCTAACCAACTTTGTAAAACACAATCAATATCTTTAAATGTCCTTTTCATAAACTTAACATGTCCTTGAAAATCAATCCACTTAAACAAAGGTATTGGAAATGCATCCCATAACACAAACCCTATTGACATAAAATCCTTCAAAGCTTTCTTAAATCTCTCAGCTTCTTCTTCTTCTTCATTTCCACCTTTTTCTACCCTTCCATAGCTTTTTCCAGCTATCATTTTCACTATCAAGCTCAGTGTTAACTTTTCTATCCAATTAGTAATATTCACTTTCACCCGAAAATCACCTCCGGTCACCGGAAAATCAAGATTAGCTCCAAAGACCAGGCAGTCTGGTGCACTAAAGCAATCGCTATGTGCACTATTGTACGAAGCTTTACCTTGCATTTCTACCACAGTCTGTTTCCACGACTTGATAACCTTATCTCCCTTAGCACTAAAGTTCCCGCCATGCGTGGGGTCCAAGGAAGGGTCAGACAAGAAGACTTTATTGTACGAATCCTTACCTTGGATTTCTGTCAGAGGTTGTTTCTTCGGCTTGATAACATTATCTCCATCCACAATAAAACTAATATCATCTCCATCCTCTGGGAAATCATCTCCGGTCATCGGAAAATGATCACCGGTGACCGGAAAATCAAGATTTTCTCCGGAGACCGGCGATTGATCTCCAGTGACCGGAAAATTAACCTCATCTCCATCCACCGTAAAACTAACATCATCTCCACCCACCGGAGAATTATCTCCAGTCACCGGAAAATGATCAGCGGTGACTGGAAAATCAAGATTTTGATCTCCGGTGATCAGAAACAAAGAGTAAAGATCTTTAATACTAGTTTTCACTTCAGAAACTCTCACATCTCTCAATTTTTCCAACTTACTACTAGACAAAACTTCGTTAATAACAATTTTCCTAATCTTTCTCCAGTAATCACCATAACTAGCAAGAAAAAGCATTGCATTATTATACCCGATAAACTCTCCAGCTAAACTCTCCGGCCGGGCAGCAAACACTTTATCATTGATATTCAAACAATCCTTCACAGCATCATAGCTGCTTACCACTAATATACGCGGTATTCCTAGACGGAAAGTGAAAATGGGGCCATATTTATCTGCCAAAGAGGATAATTTTCGATGCAATGGAATGCTGTCGGAGAATCGGAGAAGATGACCAATCACCGGTAAGCCACCGGAGATTTCTGGCGGGAAATTTGAAAGTTTATGTGATATTTGTGTTAATTTATATATGAAAATGGAGGAAAGGGTAATGGTTATGAGTAATAAAATTGCATTAAATTGAGAAAAAATATGATCTTCCATTTTTTTTGTTATAAAGAAAAATCTAAGTTTTTTGATGTGTTTATATAGTGATAGACAAAGATTTTATTAGTTAATTTCTCATACTAGATATGGGATAAAAAGTTAAGGACACAAGACATCTGGTCGCACTTTTGACACTTGTACTAATGAATAGTCTTTGCCACTACAATAAATAACATGTCAATTTAATTAAGGACATTCGATCCTTTTAAAAATATTTCAGTTTTTTTTCCTATAAATTTTTTAACTAAAAAAATATTCTATTTTTTTTTTTGTTTATAAATAAATAGTTAAGGACACAAGACTCTAACAAGATGGAGACAAAGGCATCATAATTAGACAAGCACTTAACTAGAGATCACATGGTACATGATGCAGACATGTTTGGTTCTCATTTCTTAGCTCTAAAGTAGTGGACCCCATAGTACTTGATAGAAATGAGTTTAAATGACACCATTTGAAACGTGAGAATTCATAATGCTGACGTCTAGAGTTGATTGTTCACATCGTCAATCAACTATCGATAATTATCTCAGAAAGTCACCATTCTTTGTTTTATGACAGAACAGACGCTCATTATTGTCATTTCACGTATAAAATCATTCAATCAATTCAAGTTATATTTTTTATTTTTGGTAGATATTGATGGTGTGGAACTCTTTTCAAACCAAACTTTTAAAAATGAATAGCTATCATCTTTTACTTTCTGATTTATAAGGTGCAAACTACAGCTTCAAAAAAGAATTTGATCATGCTACGAAAATTATTCCTACTGCTGGTGTATTGGTTGATCAGCAATCAGCTGGTACCAGTGCAACAGGTATTTGATACGACTGCTCCTTTGCGGACAAGCATGTGGAGATAAATCCATAAAAGCAAGTGGAGATAATCTATCAATGATCACCGCAAATGCTTCACCAGTGTTTGTAAAGGCTCCCGCGGAGAAAGGTGTTGCAGCTTTTGTGACTGACTTCCTCATGGGTGGAGTTTCTGCTGCTTTCTCAAAGACTGCTGCTGCTCCTATCGAGCGTGTGAAGCTTTTGATCCAAAACCAAGATGAGATGATCAAGGCTGGTAGACTCTCGGAAACATACAAGGGAATTGGAGACTGTTTAAAAAGGACAATGCAGGATGAAGGGGCTGTCGCTTTGTGGAGGGGAAACACTGCTAATGTTATCCGTTATTTCCCTACTCAGGTTTACCGTTTGCCTTCTTTTTACTTATGCCATTCTGTACGTTATTAATCACATTATGATGGACTAATCGTTAATTTTTCCACAGGCCTTGAACTTTGCATTTAATTTCAAGAGACTCTTCAACTTCAAGAAGGACCGTGATGGCTACTGGACGTGGTTTGCTGGAAACCTTGCATCCGGTGGTGCATCTGGTGCTTCCTCGTTGTTCTTTGTCTACTCATTGGACTACGCACGTACCCGTCTTGCAAATGATGCCAAGGCTGCAAAGAAAGGAGGCGAGAGACAGTTCAATGGTATGATTGATGTCTACAGAAAGACACTCACTTCTGATGGAGTTGCTGAACTATATCGTGGATTCAACATTTCATGTGTTGGTATCATTGTCTACCGTGGTTTGTACTTCGGAATGTATGACTCCTTAAAGCCTGTTCTCTTGACTGGAGGACTACAGGTTAGCGTTTGTCTGTTTTAGCGTCTTTGATTTTTATTGGTTTACGTGGATTTTGATAATATCGTTGGCTCAACAATTTCACTTGTCTTATATGGATGTTTACAGGATAGTTTCTTTGCTAGCTTTGCTCTCGGGTGGCTGATAACCAATGGTGCTGGTCTTGCCTCATACCCAATTGACACAGTCCAGTGAAGCTGTTAAGTACAAGAGCTCACTTGACGCATTCTCCCAGATTCTTAAGGACGAGGGTCCCAAATCTCTGGTGCTAACATCCTTCGTGCTGTTGCTGGTGCTGGTGTGTTGGCTGGATATGATAAAATTCAGATGATCGTTTTTGGAAAGAAATACGGCTCTGGCGCTGCCTAAATTCAGACCACATATAGCATCCTTTAGGATTAGATATTGATGAAAATCTTTTCGCAGTGAAATATGAGGATTCTTTTGGAAAGGCGTTTTACTTTTTTTCCTCTTTTTCTTTTTAGAATAATTTGAAAATTTTTCGGGATCTTTATACAGAGGTTACATATTGTCATACTCAGAACTTTTGATATAATTAAAAGAGACGGATTTGACTGCATTTACTTGTACTTTCGCTGATGTGATTTCTTTTGACGACACCATTTTCTTTCCATCTGTATGGGAGTCCCTCTTAGATTCGTCGCGTACTCTTGTGAAGACGGGATAGTCAAGAGAATTCATGTTTTGATTCGTAATTTTTTCCTGTTCTAATTCTTAACAGATCAGTTACTTGATGAGCTATAAGCGTATTTCTGCATGCAAAACAAATATGGTTTGAAAGTATGAATATGTAACGAGACATTCAAAGTTGAGCGTATGAACTTGAAAAATATATTAAGTTAATACGAACTAAAGAAGAACAATGTAGATGCAGACATCTCTCAAAATAAAGCTTAATATTCAACAATAGGAGTTACCAACTCCACTGCGCTAACGTCTTCTTATCCTTGATATCTGAAATTTGAAAAATAAGATAGTGAGCGTCAAACACTTATCAATAAGAAAAATATACTTCGGAGAGAGTATCGATTAGTTATTGTTATTGAAAAAAAAAACATATACATTAGTGTTGAACTTAGCTAGAATACCTGTAAGTTTGCCTTCACTGCTTCTTTCTCCTTGCCATCATAATTTTGTGTTCCATCTCTTCAACGATTCTTTCAAGCCATTTCATATTTCCAGTTGAGATCAAGAAATATAGTATGGATAATCCGATACATAGTCCGGTTCCATACCCCATAAGAGCAGCTTTCCAAAAATCATTCAGAAATTCAGAGTTGCTTTCTTCATCAAGTGCAGGTCCAGTATAAGTTTCCTCTGATACTGAATCATGACCGTCATTAGCACAACCTTTTGAAAGTGGGAATCCACGTAATCCGTCATTACCTTCATATGAATTGTTCTCAAAGGTATGAAATTGATTTCCTTGAGGAATGCACCCTTAGAGGTGATTGTAGGAGAGATTGAAGACCGCAAGAGATGTAAGAGAAGCAAATTGTGGTGGTATCTCTCCTACATTAACAAGTGCAGGTCCCTTCGATGTTTGATCAATTGTCCTCATGGCTTTCAGATGTTGAAACAAACTCATCGGCAGGTTTTTGGAAAAATCATTGCGAGAGAGATCTAAGATTCGAAGCTCAATAAACATGTATTCACTTCCTGAAGTTCTAATGGGTCCATGCAACTTATTCGATCTCAAGCTTAAAACTAGCAGCTCAGGAAGAGTTCCCAACCACATTGGAAATGCATCATTGAGGAGATTGTCTCCTAAATCAAGAAATTCCAGTCGTTGGCAATTTTTCAAGGATCGTGGAATTTTTCCCTCTAGCTTATTTCCATGCAAATTGAAGCTTCTTAGTGCACTTCCAATGCTACAAGTTGTTGGAAGAGTACCGGAAAGATTGTTGTGCTTCATATCAAGAACCTCAAGATGACCGCTCATGTTGCCAAAATATTGCGGAATTGCTCCCATTAGATTGTTTCTACCCAAATCTAGACTTTGTAGTGATGTTAAATTGCAAATAGACGACGGGAGCTCTCCACTGAGATTATTGTGTGACATCATCACATACCGGAGTCCACTTATATTACCCATGTAACACCCCAACTTAGGAAGGAGTCCCACATCGGCAAAACACAGGAGGGATGCTGGGTATATAAGTGAGAAAGCCTTACTCCCTAGTGATGCGTTTTAAAGCCGTGCGGGCCAGGGCCCAGAGCGGACAATATCACTAGTGGGTTGGGACGTGACAGGGGTATCTCGGGCCTGTGTGGTTCGGGATGCCCGTCGCGGCCAGGACCTCGGGTCGGGTCATGACAGAATGGTATCAAAGCCGCTCCTGTGTCATCCTTGTCGATGTGGGCCAGAGTTCAAGCCGCTCCTGTGTCATCCTTGTCGATGTGGGCCAGAGTTCAAGCCGCTCCTGTGTCATCCTTGTCGATGTGGGCCAGAGTTCAAACTGAGTGTAGGCGAATCCCGGTAAGGCGGGGCAAACCTCAGTCCAGAGTGTAGGCAAATCCCATTCGGTCGTGACAGAATGGTATACTGAGTGTAGGCGAATCCCGGTAAGGCGGGGCAAACCTCAGTCCAGAGTGTAGGCAAATCCCATTCGGTGGGGCAAACCTCAGTCCAGAGTGTAGGCAAATCCCATTCGGTGGGGCAAAGGAGTCCCACATCGGTAAAACACAGGAGAGATGTTGGGTATATAAGTGAGAAAGCCTTACTCCCTAGTGACGCGTTTTAAAGCCGTGCGGGCCTGGGCCAGAACGAAAAATATCACTAGTGGGTCGGGGAGTGGCAGGGGTATCTCGAGCCTGTGTGGTTTGGGATTCCCGTCGCGGCCAGGACCTTGGGTCGGGTCGTGACAGAAACTTAGGAAGGAGTCCCACATCGACAAAACACAGGAGGGATGCTGGGTATATAAGTTAGAAAACCTTACTCTCTAGTGACACATTTTAAAGTCGTGCGGGCCTGGGCCTAGAGCAGACAATATCACTAGTGGGTTGGGGAGTGGCAGGGTTATCTTGTGTCTGTGTGGTTCGGGATGCCCGTCACGGCCAGGACCTCGGTTCGGGTCGTGACAGAAACTTAGGAAGGAGTCCCACATCGGCAAAACACAAGAGGGATGTTGAATATAAGTGAGAAAGCCTTACTCTCTAGTGATGCGTTTTAAAGCCGTGCGGGCCTGGGCCCAAAGCGGACATTATCACTAGTAGGTTGGGGAGTGGCAGGGGTATCTCGAACCTGTGTGGTTTGGGATGTGCCCGTCGCAGTCAGGACCTGGTCGTGACAGAATGGTATCTAAGCCGCTCATGTGTCGTCCCTGTTGATGTGGTCCAGAGTTCAAACTGAGTGTAGGCAAATCCCAGTAAGGCGGGGCAAACCTCAGTCCTGAGTGTAGGCGAATCCCATTCGGTGGGGCAAACCTCAGCGAGGACGCTGAGTCCGTAAGGGGGGTGTATGTAACACTCCGTGAGTGTAGGCAAATCCCGGTAAAGCGGGGCAAACCTCAGTCCTGAGTATAGGCGAATCCCATTTGGTGGGAAAAAACTCAGCAAGGACGCTGAGTCCGTAAGGGGGGTGTATGTAACACCCCAACTTAGGAAGGAGTCCCACATCAGTAAAACACAGGAGGGATGCTTGGTATATAAGTGAGAAAGCCTTACTCCCTAGTGACGCGTTTTTAAGCCGTGCGGGCCTGGGCTCAGAGCGGACAATATCACTAGTGGTTTGGGACGTGACAGGGGTATCTCGGGCCTGTGTGGTTCGGGATGCCCGTCGTGGCCAGGACCTCGGGTCGGGTCGTGACAACCCAAGCATTGCAGAATTTTCCCCTTCAAGTTGTTTCTCGACAAATGCAGGAATTTCAGTGATGTCAAATTACAAAAAGATGAAGGAATTTCTTCGGTCAAATTGTTGCGGCCGAGAAACAGGTATTGCAAGTTTCTCAAATTGCCAAAGGAAGACGAAATTGAACCAGTGAGTAGATTGTTGTATAATAACAGATAATTGAGGTTTTTCAGATTCCCCAACTCACTAGGAATTGTGCCAGAGAGCTGATTATTGAATAATTCCAGATAATTGAGGTTTTTTAAATTCCCCAATGAAGCAGGAATAGAACCATTAAGAGAGTTGGTACTCAAAGATAGTTCTGTAAGAGACCTTAGGTAACCTATCTCTTCCGGAATGGAACCATTTAAATGATTGTCAGAGAGGTGGATGGTCTGAAGCCTAGCTAGTGAGCCGATTTGTGGTGGGATTATGCCCGAAATCTGGTTGATGGACAAGTCAAGATAGATAAGATTAGTGAGATTACCGATCTCCGGTGGAATGGTGCCAGAGAGATTGTTCACGCTAAGTTCAAAATATTCAAGAAAAGGGAGGGATGAAAACGGAAAATCATAGAGGGTACCAAAGACACTAGAATTTGTAATATTCAACCTGTTTACCCTACCATTAAAGCAAATAACTCTGTACCAGCCGTTGCATGCATCAGAACTTGGTTTCCATGAAGCCAATAAGGAATTATTCTGGTTCTTGAAAGTTGATTTTCATTTTAGGAGAGCAGTTGCTTCCTCAGTGGATGCAAAAGTAATTGTAAAGAGAGTAAAAACTGAAGTAAAGAGAATATTTTCGAAACCATCATCATGTACTGTTAAACGATTTTGAGTTGATAATTTTTGTTGTTGATGGATGAAAAATATGCAAGGTACACTATTTATATTGTAATAAACCGATACAAGCCTTGCGTGTAAACTAAGGCGTAGAATTAGAATGACTTTAAAGTCAATGAGTCTTCGTCTTAAATTTATAAGTAAAATAAACCATCAAAATGAAAAGGCTTTATTTGTTGATAATCATCTTAGTTTGGCTAATGATGTCATTATGTTTATTCATATGAGCAAATCTATCTCAAACACTAAACAATAATGCCCTGAACATGGATAATTAAACATCGAATAACTTAGTTTGAAAGTTCCGTTAACACATTTTAAGTTATCGAATTAAATTTAACTTCGAACAATTAAACACATTTCGTTGGTCCCAAAAGAAAAGAAAAAAGAGCAGAGAAAAATGAAGTTAAGGAAGGCTTTGTAAGTCTTGCTGTGGAAATTTCATCTGAAAACATATCTTTGAATTTTCGTTTGATGTTACTATTCATTAACAACATTTATTCTTTACTATAATCATCAACCATCATGTGTAGTTAGTTTGAACTATAATTTTTTTTTAAAAAAAGTTTGAACTATAACAAAATATCTTTTTTTTCTTATTCGTTCATAGATAATAGCGCAAATGGTGATCTCAATTTATTTTATTGAAACACAAATTATTCATGGACTAATAATGAGTTTTATGGGTGGTGAGAAGTGTGTGGTATTTGATGATCAATAAGTGGCCTAATTGTCAAAGAAATGGGCGAAAAGCACAGGAGTAAGGCTTAAATCATACCCTAGACTAAAGAACGTTAGGTGATTTTTCAATCTGCCAAAGTCATGATGGTGACGGTGACGACCGAGTTATAATATACATTTACTGGTATATTTACTAGTGAAAGGTAGCACGTACTCAATACACAAGTTTATAAAAGGTAACATTTTTAGTCTTGGTCAAATATTTACTGAACTTTGTTTGTGAAATATTTTCAAAATTCATTATTGAGAATCTTACATTGGATCATATAGGTTAATGGACGACTGACTCCCTTTTCGAGTCAAATAAAAGTTTGCATTTCTTTCTTGTGTCTGCCACTTCAACAAATTAAACTCATCTTTTTTTGTTGTTGTATTATAAGTCTTGAGATGACATAAAGATGTTTGAATGAAGATATATCCCAAAAGAAATACTCCATATTTTTACTTGGTACGGATTTTAAAAATATAAAGGGACGACCCGGTTCATACCTACTCCGTAGGTGTCGGGGAGGGGGGGACCGGTCCTGGCCTCACCTACGCATCCTCACTCCAGCTTCGCTGGAGGGACGTTTCGAACCCCCGACCTAGGCACACCACGGCAAGCAAGCTTACCGCTGAGCCAAGGCCATCCCTCAATTTTAAAAAAAATATATAATTTTTTTTTTTTTTTAATTTTGTATTCTTAAATTAAAGATATGTCAAATGTATGAAAATGTCCACTAATCTTGTGCTCCTAAACATGTTATATAGAAGGTTGAAATTAATATTAGTCTTGCGAAAGACTTCCAAGTCAATGAGTCTTTCCAATACACAAGTCTTCCTGTTACTGTGTAAATCACGGCGGAAAGCACAATCACTAATTATTCTTTGTGGTCCACTTGAATATCTCTGTTGAAATGTATGACTTGTTATGTCAAGATAATTAAGAATGTTTTCCTTCAGTAGTCATTTTTAATTTACAAATTGTCTATTTTAGCAAATTGGGTGTGAGAATTATTTTTTAATGTTCTTTTTACTTGTTGGGTGTGAGAACTAATGTCTCACATTGGTAGCTAAAAGGGTTAGGAAGCTACATATAAGGTGTAGGATCTCTTAATAGTATGAGGCCTTCTGGGGGAAATCGTGCAGGCTTAATCCAAGGGGATAATATCACACCATGTAAGGGTACGGTGTCTTTTGGCTGGTTTAGTCCAACAACTGGTATCAAAACTCAGGTTCAGCGGGATGAGTAGGAAGATGTGGCGGAGATGCACACACAAGAAGAAGCTAGTTGTGGACTTCGGTATGCAAAAAAATACTCAAACGATGTGGGCGGCAATAATAAATCTCGATGATCCATGGATCGTGATGATGGTGGTGAGCCATGTGGAATTTAGTTCGAGGTGGAGATTGTTGGACATGTAAACAAACGTCCTACATTGGTAGCTAAAAAGATTGATCGAGAAGCTACATATAAGGGGTAAGATCTCTTAACGGTGCGAGACCTTTTGGGGAAAATCATGCAGGCTTGATCCAAAACGGACAATATCGCCCCATGAAAAAGTATAGGTAAATATTTTTCAAATTAGAGGGATGGAGGGAATAAATCCTTTTGGTTGTTGAAAATGGCATATATAATATAAATATTCATAAATTTACAATGACTTAGGAGTCAATGTTTCACTTTCCATGCAAAAGTATATTAATAATTCAAAAGTGTTTGGCAATTACTTTTCAAATTGTGGAAATCTTTGTATCCATGGAAAAGAATAGCGGAAGGAAAAATCAAGTATTTTCAGAAACAAATAAGGCATAATACATAAACAAGACCTTTAACTTTGTCAGTGCACAAGTAGGCCCTTTAATTATATAAAAGCTGAACAAAAAAACTCTTCAATTCTAACTCTGACGCACGTAGTTTTGAGTGTATACACGCAGTTTGGCAGGTAGGATTGGAGTTCTGTATAAAGCTGAACAAGTGGACACATGCATTCTGCGAGGCTAATTTGCATCCTACGTGGTGTCCTACATATATCATGCTACATAGAACGTGTGTGCCTATTAAGTGTTTGTGATAATTAAGGAACGAATACGTGCCCTATGGGTCTTTTTGATATATAATAAGGAAGCTTCAATTTGATGTTACCTCTAAATGAAGAAAATACTCCCTAATCTATTGCATGATGAGCTCAATAGAATAGAAAACACAATAGTTGAAAAGAAAAATAGCAGGAAGAACAGAAGACAAGAGAATAAGATTTATTCATAATTAAGGATCTAATAAATGTATACACTTCATTGAATACATTAAAATCTTACAATAATATCACATTTTCCTAAGTTGATAAAAAGAAGAATGAAAAAGATTACTTATAAAGACAAACAGAAACCAAAAATTATAAATTATAGAAAAAAAAAAAAAACTAAAAATCAAATCCAGCAACATAAGCTGCACCTGCATGTTCAAATTTGTTTATTTACTGATTTTTATTTTACAGTATAAGAGTTAAGTCTTTCTTTTATTTTCATTAGAATCAAATTACCTTCCGCGTTAAGTCTGGCGTTTATTTTACATTGAAATTAAATCATTTGTTGGTAACATTAAAGTCACAAAATTCTTAGCTATAGAAATTTCAAAGAAAGCTACATCACAGAAATTCATTCAATTTGATGTATAATCCCAACGCTTGCAAAAGAAAAAAATAGGAAAAAAAAAACTAATGGCAAATCCTTATACTTGATTAGACATTAATTTATTTATGTGGATCGATTTTATTAAAAAGAGAATACTTTACTGTGATCTAATCAAGCATATTTAAATAGCTAAAAGAGTAGGAAAATGAAGCCAAGAAAGACTCTGTAAGTCATGTGGTTGAAATTTCATTTGAAAACTACAACACACAAAAATGAAGTCAAGAAAGCCCTTTTAATTCTTATCCTGGTTTTATGTTTATATTTGTGGTCTGCAGCAGTTCACTCTCTCTCCCACACGCCCACGCCCACGCTCGCGCGCACCCACCCACCCACACATATATTTGTTAATCCTGATGCATCATGTCACCACTTGTTCTTGTTCTTTCCTAAGAAGCAACCGAAGCTCTGAGCTAGCCGGTGCTCCCCGGTAACTCGCTCTCCCTCCCGCTTTCCCTTTGGCCGGAGCTAGTGGATGAACCCCCCTTCGCCAGAAGATCACACTTTATGTATGAAGTCAACTTTTTCTTTTTGGTTGTGTGTATAGTAGATGCTTTCTTGAGCCGAGGGTCTATAGGAAACAACCTGGTGTGCGTGCACTTGACCCTCTCGAGACTCCACTTTGTAGGATTACACTGGGAATGTTGTTATGTATGTTTAATAGCCATTGAACACCTTTGGTGAAAATCCCGCCTCTGCCACTACGCTCCCCCCTCCCTCCTCCCTTCACAGACAGAGAGATGTGTATAACCATAAAAAAACCACTGTTATGCATCGTCATGCCATTGAGTCGATTGACTTATTTTTTCTATAACCGTGTTGTTTGGATCAACTTGTGCACATCTCAACTTATTCCACGGAATATCTGTCACCTCCCACCTCCCGCCAGCATTAGGAACCAGGTAACTCTGTCCACCGCGGTTACTATTTAAATGAGAAGAAAATACCTAATGTTTTTTGTTTCTCTCGATATTTGAAATCGAAAACTTTATGGTTCTCAACCCACTTCATTGACGACTAGGTCATACCCTCGGGTATTAAAAAATGCATTTGAAGGCATTGCATACCATGAATGTGATACAAACAACTAAGTTTCAGTGTAAAATAGGCACAAAGTTTGTTATTATAAACTCTTAATAACTATTCGAATTCGAACTTATAACTTCAAAGGTACGATGAATTTAGTCGTGAAAACCTAAATATTGAATCTATCAAATTAAAATTCTAAATCCGTACCTCATTACAACACAACCTTTTTCCATGATCTGAAAAAGGTGTTGTCGAATCAGAGAAGTAAGCGAAGGACTGTCAGCAAACAACAATTGGTTTTGCCATCCAATTGTTGAACTTCTAGAGAGTTGTGTCAATCCCCATATGGAAGTACAACTCTGACAAGAAACTTACCACCCACATTGTTGGAAAATCCACCTTGCTTGACCGCTTTCGCTTTGACTGAGCTGCACCTGACTTCTATATCTCATGATTCATAGATTTCTTCGCTTATCGTTGTTGGCCTGAACAAAAGGTTGTTAGGTTCGTCGCACCTGACTTCTATATCTCATGATTTATACATCTCCTCGCTTGTTTATATTTGTCGACCTAAGCTAAAGGTTGTTAGGTCAAATGTCTGATGAATAAATTCTAATGAGTATATCTGTATGTGGGACTTACCACCGACATTTTTGGAAAACCTAACTTCCCTGACCGCTTTCGTTTTGACCGATCAGCTGATAGTCGTATCTGACTTCTATATCACATGATTTGTAGATCTCCTCGCTTATCGTTGTCGGTCAAAGCAAAAGGTTGTTCGGTCGAATGTCTGAGGAGTACATTCTAATGAGTATATGCAACGATCCAAATTTTTAACACAAACACGAAATGTATTTATAATCACTCAACACAAATTACAACTTAGTATCCGAACAAGAAGTAATAGTCACGCTAACTAAGATGAGATAACATAGTGAGAAAGTATAAGAAGGGGATGAGATACTAGACACACAGAATGGAGATGAGAGAACAACAGACAAGCCAAGGCTTCACATAATACGCCCCCCTGTTGTGTGAATTCCAAGTCCTATTTAACCAATTGACAATTGGGCCTGGATTCCAAATAAAACACTCCAACATTTCAATAGGTCCAATAATCTCAACTGGATCAACCCAATTCACCGCTTCTAAACCATAGCCCAATACAAAGTCAACTTGGTTCACAACAATACTCCCATCCTGAAAGAGAACCTTGTCCTCAAGGTTCGAATAGAAAAACATTAATTTGGGACATGAGAAATAAGTCGTTGCTAGAGCAATTGTTGTGGCAAAAATATTATTCTGACCCATTCTTGTCTCTGTGCCACTGTTTGAGTCCATGTAAAAGACAACACCTGCAACCATTGATGATTCCTTTGAAAAATTCACCTTAGTAGCATGCCCCACGGACTTGCAAAGACAAACTGCATATTCTTTGAAAAGAAAAATTACAACTCTAGGGGCTGTAATTGCAATTAAGTTCAATGCTTCTATTAAATTATTCACCGCGCCAAAGACAAGAACTTCCAGCTTTATGTCTTTATCCACTCTTATTGCAGGATTGAGTACACTTAATATAACTTTGGTTCCAACAACCACAAAATGCTTCAGTTGATTTCTTAAAACACTCTCAATAATCTTGTAGTCACATACTTCAGAAACTATTGGAATAGCTGTGGGTACATTTTGTCGCGGAAGCTGCACCACTGTTTGTGTTCCAACAAAATCAGCCTCTCTTGTCGCCAAAATGGTATCCTGATGCCTAATAAAATAAGCCATATTTGTCTTCGCGCCAATGTAGGCAAACAGAAAGCTTGAACCAGGATCAAAAGGAAAGTTTGATATGTATCGATTATGGAAAAACTGACACCAATTTAATATAAGTGTAGCATGACCGAGTGTAATAAAGCACACAAATATACCTCTGCTTATAAGCTTGGCATAACAATAAGCTGACATACTATACGTCTCCTCAAAGCATTTGCCAAGCCCAAGTCCCCATTGAGAGTGGCTATTTCTGGCATGTCGAGCAGACACATGATTCCTACCCTCATTGGAGGTTGATTTACTAAGATGTTCAAGGCTGCCATGATGTACTTGCAAACAAATAACATCAGGTGAATAACGTACAACCTCGACTATCGGCCGTTCAAGCAACTCCAAATTCAGTACTATGCAACTCAAAACTACAAGCTGAAAATCATGAAGTAGTGGTTGTTTGATAATTAATGCAAACTCTTCAGCCCAAGCTGGATTTTCAAACTCAATAAGAAAATTTTCATCAGGGACGGAGTTCTTAGTATCAGATGGAACCTTATTAGCCATCGTGAAGTTCTCATCATGCAACTGCAAATACTCGCATCCACGAAAAGGAATCAGCCACGATTCCTCATGTGAAACTTGAGTTATCTCTTCCGAGTCAACAGATAAAAGCATACATGAATCAGCTTCAAAATCTTGCCCTGTGTCGAACCAATCATCAACATAACCACAAAATGGAATAGTCCCTAGCAATTTAATTTTGTTGAGTGGTTGGATATCATGTAAGCAAGCATCAGATGTGAAAACGGTGAATAAGCTTTGTGTGTGGATACATGAAACGTAAAGAGATTCAGATAGAGGCATGGTAGTAGAATTCGGATTTGGTAATGAAAAATCCTGAAAGATTGAGGAAAATTCCTCTGGAGCTAACTCCACATGGATATTTGTAGTAGCAATCAGCTTCTGTTGAACAACATCCTTTGAGCCTTCAACTTGTTCTTTCACTTCGGCCCCTTCCTTGGACTTTCCATCCACGAAGGAAGACTCCGTTAGTGTTGAAAGAGACAAAGTAAGTGTTGAAATTTCATGTGTCGAATCACCAACGTACATGATATGCTTATTACCGAGATTCCCATTATCTCCCTCCGTCATGGCCATTTCAATTGGAATTTCTGAACGTGCCACGGTGAATACCTCGGGGCAACATCTATTTGACATTTCGTCGGACGTCTTGTGTGCATCCGTTTTGCCTTTGCATTCAGATTGCAAATCAAATTTCTGAGGCAAAGATGGGTTGCTTTTGCTTCTCCACAGTGTATAAACATGTGCAGGGCATGACGAAAGTACATCTGGCTCACTGAAGCCCCGCAAAACAACCTCAAAACGAGTTGAGTACTCCGTCACGGAGGGCGTCTGATTAGCCAAGCGACTTTTCAGTGATTCGAGATGTTGTTTAGGAAAGCGAATCAACACTTTTACAGTAAAATGTTTCCAGTCAACCAATTGCTTGTTCCGAAAAAGCCATTGGTACCACGACAAGGAAGCCCCATCGAGACAGCACGAAGCCAGAGATAACTTATTTTCTTCTGCAATTTCATAAAAGTCAAAGTAGCGTTCAGCCCGAGAGATCCATAACTCGGGATTCTCGCCACAGAACCGTGGAAACTCCACCGGAGTAGGTTTACTCCTTGCAGGGTTTCCAATCAACTCCTGTAATAATGAACGAATTTCACATATCTCCCTTGACCATGAATCCCTCCTGACGTTAATTGAATCATAAGGAGTTCGAAATTTCCGGTCCTCCATTGAAGACCTCTGGATGAAAGCACCAATGCAACGATCCAAATTTTTAACACAAACACAAAATGTATTTATAATCACTCAACACAAAATACAACTTAGAATCCGAACAAGAAGTAATAGTCACGCTAACTAAGATGAGATAACATAGTGATAAAGTATAAGAAGGGGATGAGATACTAGACAAACAGAATGGAGATGAGAGAACAACAGACAAGCCAAGGCTTCACATAATACGCCCCCCCCCCCCTCCCCCATTCTGTGAATTCCAAGTCCTATTTAACCAATTGACAATGGGTCTGGATCCCAAATAAAACACTTCAACATTTCAATAGGTCCAATAATCTCAACTGGATCAACCCAATTCACCGCTTCTAAACCATAGCCCAATACAAAGTCGACTTGTTTCACAACAGTATATGGGACTTACCACCCACATTGTTGGAAAATCCACCTTGCCTGACCGATTCCATTTTGACTGAGTTGATCATCGCACCTGTCTTCTATATCTCATGATTTATAAATCCTTGCATATTGTTGTCGGCCTAAGTAAAAGGTTAGGTCAAATGTCTGATGAATACATTCTAATGAGTATATGAAACTTACCACCCACATTGTTGGAAAATCCACCTTGCCCTGCTTCCATTTTTCGGTTTTGACTGAGCTGATCACCGCACCTGACTTCTATATCTCATGATTTATAGATCTCTTCGCTTATCGACTCAGGGGCGGATCCAGGATTTTCAGTGAGAGGGTTCAGTAGTACATATACGGACTAGTCGAAGCGGAACGGACTAGTCGAAGGGGGGTTCAGCCTCTTTATTTATACATAAAAAATAAAAATTACCATGTAAAAATAGTATAATTTTCCGACGAAGGGGATTCGGATGAACCCCTGAAATACATGTACATCCGCCACTGTAAAATCATGTAAAATCATTTAAAGAGGAATCGCTTTCGCTAGATTTGTTTTTCATTTTTAAGGTTCAAATTCAAGACTTCTATGGTTAAAAAATAAAAATAAGTCAAGATTTCATTTTAAAATAAACTTTTAAACCATAAAATAACTTAGGAAACATTTTCTAAAATCCATGAATATATATATAACGATATCCAGAAATATAGGGATAACGTGGCTATTAATTTCACTCTCGTCATATCCACTTACGATATTATACTAGATATGTTGCTGTTAATGATATCGCCTTCTTAGAAATGTTTCTATTTCCATGTCTTCTGGAAAAATAAATGGGTTTTATATTTTAATTTGTCAATGTGACAATTCAAAACTAATACTTTTTCCCTTAAGTAATATTTTAAATAACATCATCCTTAACTAAGTAAAAGAAATAATAAAGAATAAAAATAGAAAAGAACAAAATAAGAGTCTCATTCTTCTAGAATTGAAAGAATCAAATTACAGTTGGCGGCTGCTTTCAATTTCATTTTATGATAATTGATGTCATAAATTTTAATTTTAAAAAATATGACTTCTATTCGCATCAATCAGGAAGTTTTACTTTAATTTTAATTTTAAAAAATATGACTTCTAAATATATAAATCGCTTTTGGGTCAAATTAATCTGAATTCGCATCGATCAGGAAGTTTTACTTTAATTTTTAGGGGTAAGATGCTTCCTGTTAAAGGTGATTTTATCTTAAAAACTAGAATTCGCGATCCTTAATTAAAAAGAAAAAGAATACTTATCACTTTATCAAGATTTTTTTTTTTCCAAAGTGGGAGAAATGTCAAAACAACCAAAAAGAGATTTGACTTCTACATTTTCATATTTCCCATGAAAATAAGAAATATCACATGTTGGAAAATATGGTGGAATGAATGATATCCCTTTACCTTAATAAGAAAGTTTTAGATTTGAGCTTCGAGAATTAAAAAAAACCTTTCATAGAGAAGGACTTTCCATTACAATGTGCCTTACGTGGCGAGTCTCGATTATTCGATCCAATAGGTTCATGTTATCGAACTCATATAGTCAAACCTCTAAGTAACAACGTCCTTTTTCCAAACACCTTTTGGTTGTTACAACCAAATGTCTTGGTGGAGGTAGGATTTTCGCTAAAGAATTCAAAATATGAAAAAGTAAACATGTAATGAATCCAAAGAGATTTAATATCTATCATATATATATAAAAAACAATTTTGACCGTACATAAATAATATAACTTTTTGCCTCGTTGAACCTACTTGGCTCTACCCCTATCAAGACATTCAAAGTCGAGCATATGAACTAGAAAAATCTATTAAGTTAATAAAGTGTAAGTATATTAATACAAACTAAGGAAGAACAAGTGTAGATGCAGACATCGCTCAAAATAAAGCTTAATAGTGAACATAGGAGTAACCAACTCCACTGCGCCAACGTCTTCTTATCCTTGACATCTAAAAATTGAAAAATAAGATAGTGAGCGTCAAACACTTATCAATAAGAAATACTCGTTACCCCATAAGAGCGGCCTTCCAAAAATCATTCAGAAATTCAGAGTTGCTTTCTCCATCAAGCGCAGATCTAGCATAAGTTTCCTCCGATGCTGAATCATGACCGTCATTACCACAACCTTTTGAACGTGGGAATCCACGTAATCCGTCATTACCTTCATATGAATTGTTCTCAAAGGTATGAAATTGATTTCCTTGAGGAATACACCCTTCGAGAAGATTGTAGGAGAGATTTAAGACTTCGAGATATATAAGAGAAGCAAACTGTGCTGGTATCTCTCCTACAAGATGGTTACCTGCCAGGTCAAATGATTCAACTGAAGATAAACTTCCAAGTGATGGTGGAATAGGACCTTGAAATCCATTATGAGATAAATTTAGAACGCGAAGCGCAATAAGATCACCTATGATACTTGGAATATGTCCTTCAAATTTGTTGTTTGAAAGATCAATAGTGGTGTACAGAAACAAGATTCTCACAACTTCATGCTCCATTCCCTTTGTTACGACAGCTATGGAGTTTTGGTAATGCCTATCTTCGTCATCACTCGGTGCCTTCTTTGATGGATCAATTTTCCTCATGGCTCTGAAATGTTGAAACAGACTCGTCGGTAAGTTTCCCGTGAAGGCATTGAAAGATAGATCTAACAATTGAAGCTCAGGATACATGTTTTCACTTCCTAAAGTTCTAATGGGTCCATGCAACTTATTCGATCTCAAGATTAAAACTCGCAGCTCAGGAAGGGTTCCCAACCACATTGGAAATGCATCATTGAGGAGATTGTCCCCTAAATCAAGAACTTCCAGTCGTCGGCAATTTTCCAGGGATCGTGGAATTTTTCCCTCTAGCTTATTTCCATGCAAATTGAAGCTTTCGAGTGCACATCCAACGCTAAAAGTTGTTGGAAGAGTACCGGAAAGATTGTTGTGCTGCATATCAAGAACTTCAAGATGACCACTCATGTCACCAAAACATTGCGAAATTGCTCCCATTAGATTGTTTGTACCCAAATCTAGAATTTGTAGTGATGTTAAATTGCAAATAGACGACGGGAGCTCTCCACTGAGATTATTATGTGAGATCATCACATACTGGAGGCTACTGATATTACCCAAGCATTGCGGAATTTTTCCCTTCAGGTTGTTTCTAAACAAATACAGGATTTTCAGTGATGTCAAATTACAAAAACATGAAGGAATTTCCTCAATCAGATTGTTGTTGCCGAGAAACAGAGTTTGCATGTTTCTCAAATTTCCAAAGGAAGACGGAATTGAACCAGTGAGCTGATTATATGATAATGCCAGACCTTTGAGGTTTTTCAGATTCCCCAACACACTAGGAATTGGGCCAGAGAGTTGATTATTGCGTAATACCAGATCATTGAGATTTTTCAGATTCCCCAACACACTAGGAATTGGGCCAGAGAGTTGATTATCATAAAGAAGCAGATAGGACAAGTTGTTCAAATTCCCCAATGAAGCAGGAATAGTGTCACAACCCTTTTTTTTTTTTAAACTCCAAAAAAGATATCATTTTAAGGTTCGAAAGGGTTTTTATTATTGAGTGACAAAAGATGAAAATTTGTTTCGAAAAGGATTCATTATATAAAAAAACTCAGAGTCGCCACTTGGCATAAATCGGGTGTGTCAAGTCACCCGTGGATATCCTTTTTCAAAAAGGTTTTGACTCTGTAACACTGATCCGCAAATAGAGATTCCGACTAAGGAATTCTGTTGACCGAGGGGAAGGTGTTAGGCACCCCTCGGCCCCGTGGTTTGACCACGGTCGCTTGGTGGAGCGTATCGGCTAACTTGACACTAAGAATGTACAAACCACAAGGAAGCACGTTAAGCAAACAAACAAACCAAACAAAATGAATCAAAGTATAGTGTTCGGTCCGATTATACATACCCAAAATAAATAAAATGCGAAAAATAAATCTTATCTAACCTATACTAATCCTAACTACGCTCCCAGGCTACCCGACGCCTCGGGCCTTCATCACGAACGTCTTCCGCCAACATAGTACGTCGGGGCATTCCACGGCTAAAGGATACATTCGATCCAAAAACAATAAAATCAAATCATTCAACACGCATTTCAAGCATTCAATAATTCAACGAGTAAGTACCTAAATATTTTCCTACCCGGCCTAATGGTTGCCTAATCTGTCTCAACACATCATGAATCCATCCCGTTTCAGTAATATTCGTGCTTATTCCGAATTAAACAAGAAACAACAATAAAACCAACATTAATCTAAAATCGTTTTTATTTTTTTTAATCAATTTCTCAATCCCGCCCCCAAATTCCTTTCTTATATCAAATTTTCACGATTAACAATCACCATTTCAACAATCCATACTCACTTTTCAACATTCAAATCCAACATCAACCAATACGCAATCAAGATTCAAACATACCAAACACCCAAATCATTCACAATAACGTAAAAATTAAAGCGAGAGAAGATAGAATTGGACCTCAATTTATTTCAATCCGTCAAAGTATTTGGTTAGAGCTCCGACCGAAACCAAAACACAAACCTCGAATCAACAATCTCCAACCGAACCCCAACTCGGCAAAGCCTTCACTGTTTTTCACCAACCCAAACCCAATTTCGATAGTGAATCACTGAGCCAGATGAATCTGAAGCTTCAAAAATCCAAATAAACTGGAAACATATAGGAACTGAGCTCCAGTGAGCAGCTCCGGCGATGGGTTCGCCGGAAAAGCTCCGTTCTCCCTCTCGATCTCCTCTCCCTCTCTTCATTACTCTCTCTCTCTCTTCGTTCCTCTCTCTTTCTGTTACTCTCTCTCTCTTCGTTCCTTTCTCTTTCTGTTACTCTCTCTCTCTTCGTTCCTCTCTCTTTCTGTTACTCTCTCTCTCTCTCTCTCTCTCTCTCTCTCTCTTTCTATCCTATTAACTGTGTGCGATTTAGTGTAGAGAAGAAATCTGGGAGTGTTTCGTATGTATGAGTGAAGTCCGATTGGTGTGCGCGTCCCCCGTCGATGGTCAGTGTGCGTGATTCTGTTTCTTTCTGTAGAAGACAAAAATGGAAGATGATGGTAATGGTTTTGTGTGAAGGTGAGTGTGTTCTATAGAGTCTTTTTATGGAGAAGAAAGTGAATTCTCAGAAAGTGAAAATTGAAAAATGGACTCTCTGGTCGTCCATTCCCTAAGAAAAAGACCCAGGAGCAAGAAATGGAGGTCCCCCTTTATGCGTAATTCCCCCTTTTTAGAATGGAAGCAGATCATTAAATAAATGGGTATCTTTTTATATAGTGTGTGGGCCCCTTCTTTTTTGTTCTTTTTTCGTGAGTTGGTTAAGAAAAATGAATATAATGTGAGGGGTAGTGGTGAGGTGGGGTAGGGTAGCTAGGTGTCCGATTTTAATTGGTGAGGTTGTTAGGATAGGATTAAAACAAGATACAATTTGTTAAAGGTTATTATTTTTGTATTTTTGTGGGGTAATTACATGGGTGAGGGTGCGTGATAAGGTAAAATGGGTAAAAAAATATTATCGGGGAGGGACGAAATTAGATGTCTACATCATGCTCCCTTTGAATGTAAACACGAAGTGTTTTCAGACAAAGAAGTAGACAACAAGACAGAATTTTGTTCCGACCATTATTCAAAGAAAGAAACAGAAGGAAGAAGAGCAACCGAGTTGGAGAGTCGAGCGAGGTTCCATCGAGGTTCCGGTCCGCGGCTCTGTCATTACATCAAATGAAAATTACAAGTTAAAAACATAAATGAAATTACAAAAACCCTATTTATACAGCTTCTGTTGGACTCTTGACTTAAGTTTCATCACCCTATTCTTCAGGCGGGTTCCTGCCTATCACTTGTTGCTTGATTTTCAATTGCTTCACCTTGATTCTTAACTTTCAACTTCTTCACTTTGTTGCTTAATTTTCCATTTATTCTCCCTGTGTTTTGGGCGGGCTCCTGACTTGCTATTTTATCACCCTGTTCTTCAGGCGGGCTCCTGACTTTTAATTTCATCACCCTATTCTTCAGGCGGGCTCCTGACTTTCAATTTTCATCACCCTGTTCTTCAGGCGGGCTCCTGAAACCAAAATCAAAGCTAAAATGAAAAATTATACCAAACGAAGATTATGATAAAGAAAGATTTCATTCATTTATTTTTTGTTGAGAGTAATGTCCCATTTTTCAGGAGGGTACTGAACATAAAGTAAATTTCCATTTTTCAGGATGGTCCTGAACATAAAGTAAAATCTCATTTTTCAGGAGGGCCCTGAATAGAAAGTAAAATTCCATTTTTCAGGAGGGTCCTGAACAGAAAGTAAAATCTCATTTTTCAGGAGGGTCCTGAATAGAAAGTAAAATCCCATTTTTCAGGAGGGTCCTGAACAAAAAGTAAAATCTCATTTTTCAGGAGGGTCCTGAACAGAAAGTAAAGTCCCATTTTTTCAGGAGGGGCCTGAACAGAAAGTAAAAATCCCATTCTTCAGGAGGGTCCTGAACAGAAAGTAAAGTCCAATTTTTCAGGAGGGTCCTGAACAGAAGGTAAAGTCCCATTTTTCAGGAGGGTCCTGAACAGAAAGTAAAATCCCATTTTTTAGGAGGGTCCTGAACAGAAAGTAAAATCTCATTTTTCAGGAGGGTCCTGAACAGAAAGTAAAAATCCCATTCTTCAGGAGGGTCCTGAACAGAAGGTAAAGTCTCATTTTTCAGGAGGGTCCTGAACAGAAAGTAAAGTTTCATTTTTCAGGAGGGTCCTGAGCATAAAGTAGAATCTCATTTTTCAGGAGGGCCCTGAACATAAGGTAAAATCCCATTTTTCAGGAGGGTCCTGAACATAAAGTAACATCCCATTTTCCAGGAGGGTCCTGAACATAAAGTAAAATCCCATTTTTCAGGAGGGTCCTGAACCTAAAGTGAAATCCTATTTTTCAGGAGGGTCCTAAACAGAAGGTAAAATCCCATTTTCCAGAAGGATCCTGAACAAAAGTAAAGTCCCATTTTTCAGGAGGGTCCTGAACAGAAGGTAAAATCCCATTTTCCAGGAGGGTCCTGAACAAAAGTAAAGTCCCATTTTTCAGGAGGGTCCTGAAATCACATCAAAACTAAAAAGAAAATTATCCCAAACAAATATTATTATAAAGAGGTTTTATTTGCCAGAAAAGTAAAGTTTCAAAAATAGAAATTGAATTTTTGCCCCAGTTTATCATCAGAAGACTTTTGAAAAAGTCACATCATACCTACTCGCATGTTGCAATAATGAATCAAGACTCTGACTAAGAAATGCATCTCTTAAGAGTAAAATTAAATAACCAAGACTAGGAAGTGCATCTCCTAAGAATTAAAGTGAGGGATTGTAACTAGAAAGTGCGTCTTCTAGAGATACAAGTTTAAGTTAAAAGTGTGTCACCTGACAAATGAAAACTAGCAAGGAAGTGTGTCTCCTAAGGATTAAGTGCAATAACTCGACTAGAAAATGCATTTTCTAGAAATCAAGACTCAAGTTAGGAAGTGCATCACCTAAAAATCAAAATTTGAAATACCCAATCAAGGAAGTGCATCTCCTTACCAATGTTGCTTGAATTGTCAAAACAAGGAAGTGCATCTCCTTACCAATGCCGCTTGAATTACCAAAACAAGGAAGTGCGTCTCCTAACAAATGTCTCTTGAATTACTCAAATAAGGAAGTGCGTCTCCTCACAAATGTTTCTTGAATTAACCAAATAAGGAAGTGTTTCTCCTTACAAATGTCGCTCAAATTGCCTAAATAAGGAAGTGCATCTCCTTACAAATGTTGCTTGAATTAACCGAACAAGGTAGTGCTTCTCCTTACAAATATCGCTTGAATTACCAAAACAAGGAAGTGCGTCTCCTAACAAATGTCTCTTGAATTTCCAAAACAAGGAAGTGCGTCTCCTTACAAATGCCGCTTGAATTACCAAAATAAGGAAGTGCATCTCCTTACAAATGCCGCTTGAATTATCAAAACAAGGAAGTGCGTCTCCTTACAAATGCCACTTGAATTACCCAAACCAGGAAGTGCGTTTTCTTACAAATGTTGTTTGAATTGTCCAAACAAGTAAGTGCATCTCCTTACAAATGTTTCTTGAATTACCCAAACAAGGAAGTGCGTCTCCTTACAAATACCGCTTGAATTACCAAACAAGGAAGTGCATTTCCTCACAAATGTTACTAGAATTACCCAAACAAGGAAGTGCGTCTCCATGGATTTGAATATCAAATATGTGCAATAATATTGCCTGTTGCATTTAAAAAAGTGAGAATGTTACGGCCTTTGATGTTTAGGCTTTTGAAATCCTTGATTCGACGGTAGTATGTGTTCCTGTTTCATACAAAGAAAACTTGTTAGTTTAAAAACATGGTGGCTGGTTTATGGCTTTGGCTTTCGTGGAAATCGCTCTTGCCCCAGTCACATTTAATCTTGCTTTCAACCATTAGCATGTGTCACTGGCTTGTTGCATCATTGACCCGAACTCAGATTATTAAGCGTGACTCTGAAACAAATACAGTATCTCTGCTTTGTCATACTTCACAGATAAACCCTTTGAACCTTGGTATTTTCATGAGTTCCCAGACTTGTCGGCTGACAAAACTTTCTGCATGCCTAGTTTTGGCTCACAATCATGTCTTTTTCATGTGCTGGCCCTTTTGTCTTGCTGTGTGCAATTGAAGAAGCTGGTAGCCAGTTTTGAAATCTTTTCTCACTTATTTTGACACGGACTTTACTCAAAGACAAGAGAAAAATAACAATGACTTTTATTTGGACAATTGACCCAAGGAAACAAAATAAAAATAAAGAGAAGAAAGAAAAGACAATGAGTGTCCCCATTTGAAACAAAGAAATGAAAAATTTATCTAAAAATGACAGTCAACTCTAATGATTATGCCATGCATTTTGGATTAAGATACCTGATCTTTCCATCCAAACTTTCTACCAATTATTGTTGAGTTAATGGCCTTGAAACTGAGTTGCTCTCTTAGGCCAATTGCATTCAGACCTCATTCAGCTAGTGACGCCTTAAAGGGTCTTTTCTTCAGCTCACCATTGCCTTATGGTGTCTGTGAGGGCTTTTCACCATTGAGACTCTCTTATTTTCATCTCTCTCAACTCACAGTCGTCTTATGGTGCTCGTGAGGGTTTTCACCGATAAAACTCTCATTTTTATCTTTCTCAACTTACCATCGCCTTATGGTGCCCGTGAGGGTTTTCACCAATAAGACTCTCTCATTTTTATTTTTCTCTTGATTCCTTGTGCTGAGGAAGACAAGTAGTTCCCAAATACATCATCATATCCCTTGCATGCTTTGCCTTAACATCCTCAAAGATTGATCTGAAGGTCTTTCTTTGGTTGTAACTTGGCTTTTGGATAGGGTTGGAAAGAAAGGATGGCATGAGGCCCAAACGACACTTAAAGTGGGTTAGGACTTACAACTTGGCAACCTACATATCTCACCCCCGAGAGAGGAGAATCAGGTCATGCGTAGTTCTGGCAGCTTTTTCTTTCTTTTGATCAGATTTTTCTTTTTTTTTTCTTTTGCTGACTCTTTTTCTCTTTGAGACCTTTTCTGACCCTATTTTTCTTGACACTCTTCTCTTTTCTTTCTTTTTGAACATATTTTTTTCTTTTTTTCTTCTCTTTTTTTTTTGAACTTTTTCTGACTCTATTGTTTTGCTCGAAACTTTTTTTTTTAGCTTTGCTGACTATATTTATTCCAAAAGAGGGGTATGAAATAATATAAGACTGAATCTCAAATGGGGTAAACAAAGGATGACACGGTGTTTGAATATCAGAATGAAATACCTTCGTCATATCAATCTTTGAAATTGCAAGTACATATCATGCAATATGAACTTTAACAATACTAACTTAAACTGAACGTGTGTCACTTCTTCTCCTATACTTGTCCGGCATACAACTCTACCTTTGTTATGCATCCCTTACATCGAGTGATTCATGCTTTTGTGGAGATGATTATCTTCTTATTTCTCTTATATAGGGATAACACGCCCACTATTTGACCTAATTGGGACCTGCCTTTCGATCGATGACCAAGTTGTTCTTGTGATTCTCAAAATAATTGCCTTAACTTGTCACCAAATGTCTTAGCACTCTATCTATTTTCTCATATGCTCTCTTTTTCTAACTTTAACCCTCTGATTCAAATTTCATGCTTAAACTGGATTTTAAGATCTGGCTAAAAATTTCACTAGCGTGTCATATCACTAGGGTCAACATAAAATATACTATGTAAAGAAAACAAACAAACAACACATATTTAAAACACAAAGAAAAATGGGACACTTCATTTAGTTGAAACAAAAGATAGAAGGGTTTGAACATAAACAACAAAAGGACAAAACAAGATAGATCCCGAACTACAACCCTGAAATAATTTGGATAGCAGAAAATAAAACAAAACAAACTACCAAACCCCTTCCTAGTAAGGAGAGGGGTGACTTCTCAATTGCTCAGCCTGACATCTTAGCCACTGATTTGCATATCAGCATGACTAGAGCTTTTCTCACTATCAATGTTTTGTACCATGATTGATTTATCTTGAATCATCTTTTCACTTTCTCTTTTCAAAGCATGACAATCTTCAATACTGTGACCCTGAACATCAGAATGATATGTGCATCGTACATTAGGATCAAAACTTCTTGAATGTGGGTCACGAGTATACCCAAGGAGAGGAGTGATCATGTCCTGCTGTACCAATCTCTGGAATAAACTTGCATACGACTCTCCAATCGGTGTGAAGTTATCCCTCTACTTCTGTTTCATTTCATTATTTGGCTTAAATTAAAAACCAGATCTAGAAGGGCTTCGGTATGTATGTGAAGCTGGAGGATAACTCGACAGAGTTGGCGCGCGCGAGTGTGGGTAAGATGGGGGTTAAACATATGGTTGCGCATTATACACTTGATATGGAGATGGGGGAATGGAATATAATGAATTTTGGGAAAGATTCTGTGTAACTTGGCCATAAACTTGGGTTTGAGCCCGTGGGTAACGATGGTATGGTCCTCTTACCCATGCCTGTTGTCCAACTATAATGGCAGATGCATCTTCCTTATTCTTCTTTCCTCCAATACTTCCCGAACCTTTTTGAATTGCTTGAGTAGTCGCTTTCAATGTTGCAAAGCTCACAATGCGATCGGTCTAAATTCCATCCTCTATCATCTCCCCCATTTTGAGGACCTCAATGAACGGCTTGCCTAATGCAGGTAACAAGTGTTGATAATATGTTTCGTCCTGCGCTTGAATAAACACCTCCACTATTTTGCTTTCTTTCATTGGCGGTTTTACTCTAGCAGCTTGTTCGCGCCATCTGATCGCATACTCCCTGAAACTCTCAGTATTCTTCTTTGTTATACTAGTTAGGGATTTTTCGTCAGGGATCAACTCCACATTGTATTGAAATTGTTGCACAAATTCGTTAGCTAGGTCATCCCAACTAATCCATTTGTCAATGTCTTGGTCAACAAACCATTCTGAAGCTAGACCTGAAAGTCTCTCACCGAAATATGCCATGAGTAATTCTTCCTTCCCACCAGTACCCCTTAGCTGGTTGCAATAGCGTCTCAAATGTGATACAGGATCTCTATGTCCATCATACTTCTCAAACTTCGGCATTTTAAAACCAAGAGGAAGATATACACCAGGAAACATGCACAGATCTTTATGTGAGACACTTTTGTACCCCCTAAGTCCTTGCAAGTTTTTCATAGTCAGTTCCAAACTTCTCAATTTTCTGGATATTTCCTCTTGTTCTTCTATCATAACAGGCTTCTCAGTGTTAGGAGAAAATTCAGGCGGTTGAGGGCAATCGTAAGGACCAGTCGACTTAAATGTGGGCTCGAGAGCATAATGTTGATCACTAAAAATATTCAATGCAGGCTCTCTTGTAAAGTAGGGAGGCATAACTTGTGGATGAACATCAAAAGTAGGAGCTTCAGGTGGGGGTGGCGCCGCAAAAGCATGAACAACAGCTGGAGCCGAGTATGTGGTAGTCTTGGATTGGGGAGTGAGGAAATGAACATTGGAAGTGGTTGGATATTGTTGCTCCGGAGTCGATCCTGACGCATGTTGTGGCATATCAACAAAAATGGGAAATTGTGCATGTGACACGGGAGGCAAGCTAAAAAGATATTCCAGATTATCAGTGGGAACTGGAGGAGGCGGCAACCCATTAGCCCAAGCTCGATGCATTTCTATCATTTGTTGCCTTAATTTTCGAATCTCTTCATTAGCTCCTAAATTCTCATTTCCCGAACTCCCTATCTGATTGGTGACAACAAACTCGATATCCTTGTTGGCCATAACTTTCTCTGTGACTTGGAGCAATATGGAGGACCAGTCAAAATGCCACAAACCAACCACCTTAAACTAACTGGACAAGAGATAGCAAATGCGTTAGAGTTCAACGATTTTTCAAAACCTCTTCTTCTTTTTTGTTTCTTGAAAAAAAAATCACCGAACCCTAGAAGGGCGCCTACGTATCTCACCCCCGGGAGAGGAGAATCAGGTGTGCGTAGTTCGTGAAGTCTTGCCAAAATGGCCAATTAATTTTTTTTTCATTCTTTTCCTTGAAACCTTAAGAAGAAAAGAAAATAACAATTTGTCAAAAGAATTGACGAAAATCTTTTTGAATTTTTCACTTTTAAAATACCTATACAAAACGAAACTTATGATTACCAAAGAAAAAATCTTTTTGGGTTTTCAATTTTGAATTTCATATGAAAATGAAACTTGAAACTATTAAAGGAAAATCTTTTTGTAGTTTTCTATTGAAGATGTATATGAAACACCTACTCTAAATGAAGAGTGAATAAAATATTTTTTGAATTTTCGAAATAAGATCCCCGAACCCACAATAGGTTGCCTACGTATCTCACTCCCGAGAGAGGAGAATTAGGGGTGTGTAGTTCGTCCAGATTGGACAATTAATGATTAAATAACGGATTGCACCTTGACTTGAGACACGACCAAAGACATACGATGAATAACATAACAAAATCTTTTTATTTTTTTTTATTTTTTGACACTTCACCTAAAAAATGACACCAACAGCTATGAAAGATTTTTTATTATTTTTTTTTTTGGTATTTTCGTTATATGAAATATACAAAACTTCTACCACCTTATTTTTGTATTTTTATTTTTTATAAAAAGATCCTAAAAAATCTTTTTGGAGTTTTCGAATTGTGAATGCTTGTTAAAGGAAACAAAAGGAAAATCTTTTTGATGCTTTTTTTTTTTTTGAAAAATGAGTACAAAAAGTAAAATTTGAATTTTGAATTGTGGAATTGTGGAAAACAAAAGTCATAAAGAACCTAAAAACTACGAAACTCTTTTTGATTCACCTTTTTCTTTCCTTTTTTATTTTTCAACACTTTCTTGTCTACACACTTTACTTCTAACACATGTTTTCCCCAAATCGGTCCGTCAAATGACCACATTACCTTCAGAGATGCAACATTTAGCACGTAGAGATGCTTTAGAGGTGAGTTTCCTATAAAGGGTCATGTGGGTCCCTCTAGGTCTCAATATGATGCATATAAGAATGATCTAAAGGCTGATCTATGTTGTGGTTTACTAACAAGGTCGTTCGGGGGAGCATATGGTCGATAGTGACTGCTTTGCTTTCCACCTACTCCATACATCCAACGGCTCCCCCCTCCTAAAATAAAGGTGACTCAACTAAAGTTCGTGCGCACGACGTGTGCTCCGAGACTTTTTGCGGAAAGAATGACTCGGGTTATGCACATGATGTCAGATATAAAAGTGGTAACACATAGGATAAATACTGTAAACAAAGAGCACGAAAATGCATAAAAGTGAAAACACAAACAAAAATCACAAACAATGATTATACACTCATAATGCCAAACAAAGCCGATACGACTCCAAAAAAAAAAAAAAAAAAAACTCGAATTCTGAAATTGTCCCCAGCAGAGTCGCCAGAGCTGTCACACCCCCTTTTTTTTAAAACTCCAAAAAAGATATCATTTTAAGGTTCGAAAGAGTTTTTTATTATTGAGTGACAAAAGATGAAATTTTTTTTCGAAAAGGATTCATTATATAAAAAAACTCAGAGTTGCCACTTGGCATAAATCGGGTGTGCCAAGTCACCCGTGGATATCATTTTTCAAAACGGTTTTGACTCTGTAACACTGATCCGCAAATAGAGATTCCGACTAAGGAATTCTGTTGACCGAGGGGAAGGTGTTAGGCATCCCTCGGCCCCGTAGTTTGACCACGGTCGCTTGGTGGAGCGTATCGGCTAACTTGACACTAAGAATGTACAAACCACAAGGAAGCACGTAAAGCAAACAAACAAACCAAACAAAATGAATCAAAGTATAGTGTTCGGACCGATTATACATACCCAAAATAAATAAAATGCGAAAAATAAATCCTATCTAACCTATACTAATCCTAACTATGCTCCCAGGCTACCCGACGCCTCGGGCCTTCATCACGAACGTCTTCCGCCAACATAGTACGTCGGGGCATTCCCCGGTGAATAAATACAATGTGTCTTGGGGAATTCCCCAGCTAAAGGATACATTCGATCCAAAAATAATAAAACCAAACCATTCAACACGCATTTCAAGCATTCAATAATTCAACGAGTAAGCACTTATTCCTAAATATTTGCCTACCCGGCCTAATGGTTGCCTAATCTGTCTCAACACATCATGAATCCATCCCGTTTCAGTAATATTCGTGCTTATTCCGAATTAAACAAGAAACAACAATAAAACCACCATTAATCTAAAATCGTTTTTATTTTTTTTAATCAATTTCTCAATCCCGCCCCCAAATTCCTTTCTTATATCAAATTTTCACGATTAACAATCACCATTTCAACAATCCATACTCACTTTTCAACATTCAAATCCAACATCAACCAATACGCAATCAAGATTCAAACATACCAAACACCCAAATCATTCACAATAACGTAAAAATTAAAGCGAGAGAAGACAGAATTGGACCTCAATTTATTTCAATCCGTCAAAGCATTTGGTTAGAGCTCCGACCGAAACCAAAACACAAACCTCGAATCAACAATCTCCAACCAAACCCCAACTCGGCAAAGCCTTCACTGTTTTTCACCAACCCAAACCCAATTTCGATAATGAATCACCGAGCCAGATGAATCTGAAGCTTCAAAAATCCAAATAAACTGGAAACATATAAGAACTGAGCTCCGGCGAGCAGCTCCGGCGACGGGTTCGCCGAAAAAGCTCCGTTCTCCCTATCGATCTCCTCTCCCTCTCTTTGTTACTCTCTCTCTCTTCGTTCCTCTCTCTTTCTGTTACTCTCTCTCTCTCTTTCTATCCTATTAACTATGTGCGATTTAGTGTAGAGAAGAAATCTGGGAGTGTTTCGTGTGTATGAGTGAAGTCCGATTGGTGTGCGCGTCCCCAGTCGATGGTCAGTGTGCGTGATTTTGTTTCTTTCTGTAGAAGACAAAAATGGAAGATGATGGTAATGGTTTTGTGTGAAGGTGAGTGTGTTCTATGGAGTCTTTTTATGGAGAAGAAAGTGAAAATTGAAAAATGGACTCTCTGGTCGTCCATTCCCTAAGAAAAAGACCCAGGAGCAAGAAATGGAGGTCCCCCCTTTATGCGTAATTCCCCCTTTTTAGAATGGAAGCAGATCATTAAATAAATGGGTATTTTTTTATATAGTGTGTGGGCCCTTCTTTTTTGTTCTTTTTCGTGAGTTGGTTAAGAAAAATGAATATAATGTGAGGGGGTAGTGGTGAGGTGGGGTAGGGTAGCTAGGTGTCCGATTTTAATTGATGAGGTTGTTAGGATAGGATTAAAACAAGATACAATTTGTTAAAGGTTGTTATTTTTGTATTTTTGTGGGGTAATTACATGGGTGAGGGTGCGTGATAAGGTAAAATGGATAAAAAATATTATCGGGAAGGGACGAAATTAGATGTCTACAAATAGAACCATTAAGGAAGTTCCCGCCCAAAGATAGACTAGTAAGAGACCTTAGGTAACCTATTTCTCCTGGAATGGGACCATTTAAATGGTGGTTAAATATGCGAAGGATCTGAAGCTTGACTAGTGAACCGATTTGTGATGGGATTGTCCCCGAAATTTGATTGATATGCAACTCAAGACAGACAAGATTAGTGAGATTACCAATCTCAGGTGGGATGGTGCCAGACAAATTGTTCATGGTAAGATGAAGATACTCGAGAAAATGGAGAGATGAAAACGGAAAAGCATAGAGTGTACCAAAGACACTAGCATTCGTGATACTCAACGTGTTCACCCTACCATTAATGCATGAAACTCCGTACCAGTCGTTGCATGCATCAGAACTTGGTTGCCATGAAGTCAATAAGGAATTATTCTGGTTCTTGAAAGTTGCTTTCCATTTAAGGAGGGCAGTTGCTTCCTCACCGGAAGCCAAAGTAACTGTAAAGAGATATAAAAGAGTGAAAAGACCAAGTAATAAAGAGAATATTTGGTTGGGAACCATCATCATATTTTGAGTTTATTATTTTGGGATTCAATGAAGTAATTGTGGAGGGTTCACAGGATTTTACATTAAATACCAAAAGGGAAACGTGTTTTCATCAAATGTTGCAAATTCGACTACTCCCTCTCATTCACACTTTGTCTCTTCATATTATATCAGAGAACATGTTCTCATTCTCAAGTCAAATTTGGGTTATGTTTTTGTATTTTTTTTTTTTAAATTATCCACGTATATTACAAAAAGAAAAAATGGCAGCCCGGTGCACTAAAGCTACCGCTATTGACGGTGTTCGGAGAAGGGCTCCACCAAAAGGGTGTATTGTATGCAGTCTTACCTTACATTTCTGCCAGAGGGTGTTTCCAAGGCTTGAACCTGTGACCTCCTCCTGGTCACATGTATACTTGTATTTTATGTTACCTTCTTATTTATTGTCATGAATCACAAAATGTCTTAATTATTCTCTCTTTCTCTTATACATTCACACTTGGTAGAGAAAACAGGTTGATGTATTTCTGTCTTTTATTAAATTCTATGATTCTCAAGTCAAATTGTGTAACACATCTACATTTTTTTCAAGTAAACAAAACTATCATACAGAAAATAAATTCCGTCAAAAGAATACCTGGCATCATAACGAAGTCGAAGAAAATCATCCATTGAAGGTTCATATTTGAGTGTCCGGATTGGTGACCGACCGGTTAGCTTGATCCATCTCATTATCGGGTCAACCGGATGGTCATTATTGGTAATTAAGGTGGGAACTCGCGGCCTGAAGTGAGGAAAGAAGAATAACAATGACGTGTCCCGAAGACAAAATAAAAGGGCAGATACCATAGATGTAGCCTACGAGATCAACCAAATTGTTGGGTTCAATATGTCTGGAAAATGTGACTGGAAAATGGAGGGACACAACTTTTGGGGAAAAGACATATTGTTTTGGAAAAGGAGTGACTGTTCAGATAGTTGTATCTGTTCAGAATAAGGCTGTCAAGTGGGCCGGGTCGGGCCAACCCGGAACCGGCCCGTGTTATTTAACCGGGTTGAGGGCTGAGTCGGGGCCGGGGTGGGGTCTAAGTGGGCCGGGCCGGGCCGGGCCCAACAGTAAAAAAATAAAAAACCACCCTAACCCGGCCCACTTAACCCAACCCGGTTAAACCCACCTAAACCCGGTCAAACCAGATTAAAAAACCGGTCAAAAATATAAAAAAAAAAACTTTTTTTCAATATACATTATATATACCCACCTATATACATTATAAATACGTTAAACAATATATATACACTATATATATAGTATATACTACATTAGAATTTAAAAAATATATACACATATACACAATTACACGTATATATGCACCATCCAAATATATATGTACTACTTTAAACTTTAAAGTTTAAATAAAATATACTACAATATATATATATATATAATTATATATATACACATGTATACGTTAAATATACACGTCTATAGAAGATCTATTCACATATATACACTCTAATTTATGTATATGTAATACTTTAAATGAAATATACTATAATATATATACATTACAATATATATTTGTATAGTTATATACTAATTTATAAAACATATACACATGTATACGTTAAATATACACGTCTATAGAAGATCTATTCACATATATACACTCTATTCTATGTATATGTAATACTATAAATGAAATATACTATAAAGTTATACATTACAATATATATTTGTATAGTTATAAAAAGCAAGGACTAAGGAGTGAATGAATTTGGGGAATTTTATTGATTGCAAAATGATCCAAAATATATAATTTACATGAATGAAAAATCTATAAATTATGCATCATTTTTTCCAACTCATTCATGTTAATATTAATGGGAACATGCATAGGATAGTCGAAGTCAACGGGGGCAAAACCATGCATTGGACTTGATTCTGCTGAGTTCTCCCGTGAAGTCATAATTTCTTCAAGTTTCAGCTCGTCGCTCGGCTCCGGTTCCATTCCTTGGTTTCTTCTTTCTGCTCTAATCCAATCTCTGAGGAAAACTAGAACATTCATTGCATTGCTTCCCAATGAGTGTCGGTTGTCTCCAAGCTGCTGTCGTCCCTGACTAAAGGCGCTCTCTGATGCAACGGTTGACATTGGAACATTCAAGATATCTCTAGCTAATCTTGAAAGCACAGGATATTGTGTTTCATTACTCCCCCACCAATCCAACGTGTTGATCCGTCGTCTGCGATCCTCTGGTGTCGTCCGAAGATAATATTTCAGCTCTTCCCGATAAGTTGATGTGTAAGTTCTCTCATCAACACTGTTCCAACAATTTAAATCATAAAACGAATCAGAAAAACCAATATGTGCCGGCCTTTTAGAAGATGATGGCTCCTCGGGAGGATGAGGAACGACAGTTGAAGTGATATTTGTAGGTACGGCTAAATCAAATAAATCAGCATAGTGATTATATAATTTTTCTATGTACTCCTTTGCATCAGTCGTAGCCGTCCACAAATCAGGTTGTACTTGTTCAGAATCATGGTTAGTATTTATTTCTAAGTTAGTATAAATAAGAGTACTAAAATGACACATATTATTATATTTCATGCACGGATTTAGCATAGCACCAACCAAGTAAATAGGGGAAATCGGGAAAACATATTTTTTAAATTTCGTAAACATGGCGCCAACAGCTTCTTTATAACCTTCTTTATTTTTATATTCTTTGAGTAAACCAGAAATATCGGCTATATATGCCAAAATATTACAAACAGTAGGATAATAAGCACCGGAAAATTCAACCGTAGCTACATAAAAATTTTCTAAAAACTTAACAAGATCATTAATTACAACCCAATAAGAATTATGTAGCATGCAATCAGCAGAATCAGCAAATGAACCGCAATGTTGGTTAAAAGCTAGTGTAATAGGAATTCTATATTTATAACAAGTTTTTAAAAATTCATACGTAGAATTCCATCTAGTATCAATTTCCTTAGGCATCAAAATCGGTGTAAGTCCATTTTCTTGACATTTAACTTTAAATTCTCTAATTTTCGATCTACGATTATTTCCTTGAATAAAACCAACAGCAAGGAGAATTTTTTTAATATAAAACTCAAAAAACTCAAGACCATCTTTTACAATTAAATTATATATATGACATACACACTTAATATGAAAAATTTCAGTCAAGGGCGGAGATAGCGTAGATTTTAATTTTTTTATAGCAGTGTTGTTGTTAGAAGAATTATCAAAAGCAATACATAAAATTTTATTTTCGATACCATAATATCCGGTAATTTTAACAATAGATTCAGCAATAAATTGTCCAGTATGTTTACGATCTTCATCATATAAAAAAGCAAGAATACGTTTTTGCATCACGAAATTACTATCCATCCAATGACAAGTAACGGTTAAATAATTATTTTTATTTACAGCACGACCAAGATCAGAAGTTAGGGACAATCTACATTGAATATTTTTTAACAATGTTGATAAATAAAAATAATATTGTGAATGAAGTCTAAAAATATCAGACCGACAAGTAGTTCTAGGAATACCGTTAAACATAGGATTATAAATTGCTTGTATATAACGAATAAAGGCATCAGAAGAAGGAAAATTAAAAGGCAAACAACCCACAGCTACCATTTTAGCTATTTCTTTCCGGTCCCTCAATTTATTATACTTCTTTGCTACGTGACCGGTTGCTGGGTCCATTCTAATTTGCGTTGGCCCACCAACATCCCCACCACCTTTTGCAATATTTAACTCTCTTTTGTGATCTTCAGCTACATGTCTCATTAACGTACCCGTACCCCCTTGCTTGCCTCCACTTCTATGCTTATATATTTGTTGACAAATATTGCATTGCACCTCAATATCTGATATACGTTCAAAAAATTGTCATGCAATACTAGTTTTTTTACGAGGTTTTGGGGCACTGGGAGGACGGGAAGGGAGATTAACTGATTCAGATCTAACGTTAGCATCTCCTACTGCAGGTGTCTCAGCAATATTTTCATTATCTTCGTCTAAATTAACCGCATCTATTTCATTTTCTTCTTCTGTACCGTAATTTTCTTGAGCTTCTACATAATCCATATCGTGAGCACCTACACCTATTTCTTCCTCAAAAGGTGTACCAAGCGGTACCGGAGGCGAAGGCACACGGGTATATCTACTACTTGAACTACCTCTACCGCTAGTAATTCACTTTTTACTACCACTACCGCTTTCGGGACAAAATTTTTTAACACCTTTAGTAGCGAGGTTTTTAATTTATCCATAATATAAATTAAATTAAACTAAAAATATTCAAAATACACAAATATAATAAAATTAAATATTAAACAATTAATACATAAATAAAAATTAAACGTAAGAGATGGAACGACAATACCAAATTTTGGAAGTATTCGAAGGTTGCGACTTTAGAAACTTTCGCTCGTACTTTGTAAATGAAAAATTAGAAAATTAAAGTGAACACTTTAAGAAATTAAATATATTGAATATTTGAGAATTGAGAATTGAGATTTGAGAGAGTGAAAAATTGTGTGAAAAATGATTTGAAGTTGTAGGGTATTTATAGATTTTTTTTTGGGATTAAAAAATATTTTTTAAAGTTTTCTTTTTTTCTTTTTTAATAAATGGGCCCAAACTAGCCGTTTGGACCCAAAAACAGCTATATAGCCGTTGGGCCAACGGCTAGTTTGTCCCAAAAGCCAAAATCTTTTTTTTTTTTTTAAGTTATCCGGGCCGGGCCGGGCCGGTTAACCGCCGGGCCTGGACCGGGCTTGGTCCGGGCCGGGTTAGCCGGGCCCATTTTAAAAAAATAACCGGCCCGGGACCCGGAACCCTAAAGCCCTAGGGCTTATCGGGCCGGGTTAGTTATGCGGGCTGGGTCGGGCCGGGTCGAGCCGGCCCACTTGACACCCATAGTTCAGAAAAAGACACAATGTTTGAATCAACAGACATGACTCTTCCAAAGGATACACCTTTTCGGATGAATCATTGCCAACTTTCGGAAGGGGCACTTGATGGCTATATAAACCTGCATTTATCCACAGGTTTATGCAAGAAAAAAATTTCTAAATATAAAAACTCTTCTTGTCTTCAAAACATTACTTGTGATCAATCAAATCGTTGAGTGAGTTCGATGAATCTAATTATTTAAGGTACCACTATAGTTGGATTAAAAGCCATTTTATTCTGGGAGGAAGATTCCAAAACCTCGGGTACAGTGAGGAGAATTATTCCTTAAGGACACTCCAATTCATCCTTATTTGTGTTATATATTTATACATTATATACACTACTTATTACAGTTCAAAGATTCACAAAGTATTAACCTATTCAGGGCAACAAAACACAATACAAAACACGAGTATTATCGTATTGAAAAGCATATTTCATGCCACCACATTTCATGTTGGTATCTCGAGGTCAATTCACAAGTCTTCATGTTACTGTGTAAATCACGAAAAACACAATCACTAATTATTCCTTGTGGTCCACTTGAATATCTCTGTTGAAATGTATGACTTGTTATGTCTTTTTTCTTAGGTAGTTGTCCCACAAGATAATTAAGAATGTTTTTCTATTTTAGCAAATTGGGAGAGAATTATTTTTTGAAGTTCTTTTTACTTGTTGGGTGTGCAACAAATGTCTCGCATTGGTAGCTAAAAGGATTTGGAAGCTACGTATAAGGTGTAGGATCTCTTAATGGTATAGGATCTCTTAATGGTATGAGGTCTTCTGGAGAAAATCGTGCTGGCTTAATTCAAAGGGGACAATATCACATCATGTAAGGGTGTCTTTTGGCTGGTTTAGTCTAACAACTGGTATCAAAACTTAGGTTCAGCGGGATGAGTAGGAAGATGTGGCGGAGATGTACACACAAGAAGAAGCTAGTTGCAGACTTCAATATCCATAAAAATACTCAAACAATGTGGGTGTCAGTGATAAATCTCGATGACCTGTGGATCATGATGAGCCATGTAGAATTTAGTTCGAGGGGGAGATTGTTGGGTGTGTGAACAAACGTCCTATATTGGTACCTAAAAAGATTGAGAAACTAGATATAAGGTGTAAGATCTTTTAACGGTGCGAGACCTTTTGAGGAAAACCATGAAGGCTTCATCCAAAACAGACAATATCACACCATGAAAAAGTATAGATGAATATTTTTCAAACTAGAATGCTGGGTAACTAAAAGGGAATGGAGGGAGTAAATTTTTTGGTTGTTGAAAATGGCATATATAATATAAATATTCATAAATTTACAATTGACTTAGGAGTCAATGTTTCACTTTCCATGCAAAATATTATATATCATATAATTCAGAAGTGTTTGGCAATTTCAGAAACAATGTTAATATAAAGGCAGTTTAGGTTACTTCATTAAAAACAATTGATAAGTATTCAAATGTTTAAAAACATATTTAGATGCTAAAATTGATGTTTATAAATAAGTAGTTACGTATTTGAATAGAGCCTTGGAACTGATAATAAACTGTTAATGTATTTGGTATAAACTTTAAATCTGGCTCCCCGTCTGACTAGAAAATCAAATTTCCAGTAGCGACAAAAAATGACATGTCATCTTCACATCATCATTTCTATTTTCCCAAACCCTGCGCATAGCGAGAGCTTTAGTGCACCAGGTTATCCTTTTCTATTCTGCGAGAATCACGAAAAGCTATACTTACATTTAGTCATCGAGGTCCACTAGCACATTTTGAAAAAGAGTTGAAGCTTAAATGAAGGGATAACATATAAACGTTCCCTTTAACTTGGCTTCAACTTGCATCTATGCCCTCCAACTTTGGGTGTATACAAGTAGGCGGTTAAACTTATATAAAGCTGAACAAGTAGACACATGCATTCTACGAGGCCAATTTGCATCCTACATAGTGTTCTACATGTATTATGCCACATAGAACGTGTGTGTCTATTTAGTGTTTGGGTCTTTTGGATACCTAATAAGGAAGCTTCAGTTTGATGTTACCTCCAAATGGAGAAGATCCTCCCTAATCTATTGCATGGGTGAACTGAACAGAACAGAAAACTCAATAGTTGAAAAGAAAAATAGCATGAAGAACAGAAGACAAGAGAAACGTGATAACTTTTTGCAGAGAATGTGGCTGGATACATTTATTCAATACGCTTAGTGGCCTTATATAGGTTTACATATTTTATAGAGTCATTATCCCACTAAATCACTACTGTAATTCCACTAAATAAGCTCTCCTAAACTTAAGGAACGCATTACAAAACAGGAAAAAAATATCACAAGCTAAAAATTAAATAACAAAGAACTAACTGAACGCTAATAGCTATACTACAGACTTAGTCAAACTAGAAAGTAGCAGCTGAAAAATAAATGGGTTTTACATTTTAATTTGTCAATGTGACAATTCAAAACAACCAAAAAGAGATTTGACTTCTACATTTTCATATTTCCATTCCAATTATGGGTCAAGGAAAATGGGAAAAATCACATGTTGGAAAACTATTTTCCTTTCAAACCTTTTTTTCTTCCACTTGATCCCACATGATATTTTAAATCATCGTGAAATATGATAGAATGAATGATATTCCTTTACCTTAATAAGAAGTTTTAGATTTTAGCTTCGAGAATAAAAAAAAAAATACCTTTGATACGAGGACTTTCCATTTCAATGTTCCTTACGTGGTGAGTCTCGATTATTCGATCCAATAGGTTCATGTTATCGAACTTATATACTCAAACCTCTATGTAACAACGTCCTTTATCTGAACACCTTTTGGCTGCTACAACCAAATGTCATGCTGGAGCTAGGATTTTTGCTAAAGAGTTCGAAATATGAAAAAGTACACATGTAAAGAAGCCGAAGAGATTTAATATCTATCATATATATATATATATATATAAAACAATTTTGACCGTATATAAATAAGGGAAAAGGCTCAAATATGTCACTGAACTATCAGAAATAACTCATTTATGCCATCCGTTAAAAGTTGGGCTCATTTATGCCATCGTCGTTACAAAACTGGCTCATCCATGTCATTACTTTTTAACAGCCGGTTTTAAAAAACAGCCTTGCCACGTGGCAGCTTATTAGAGGGCCACGTCATTTTTATTTTATTTTTTATTTTTTTTTTAAAAAATAATTTTATTTTTAATTTTTTTTTTGATCCATTAAAAAGAATCCACCCAATTTTTTGATCCATTAAAAATTAATTTGATCTATGCTTTTAAAATTTGATTAATTTTTCCTGATCAAACAAATATTTAAAGAATTTTTTTTAAAAAATCTACTACTAAAATTTAGAACCAAACACTATTCTAATTAAGCATATAGTATGTCTTAGCATACATGAAATATTTTGTCAGCCGAATGTAAGTAACTTTTTATTTTTTTATTTTTTTTATTAAGCATAGAATGGCATCATCAGCATCTAGGGCGGCTCAAGCAAATTTATGGCCTAAGGCAAAAATCAAACGGAGGCCTTGCGTTTTATTTTTTTATATAAAATTTTTCTTTTTTCTATAACTAGTATTTAATATATTTCTTAAAATTTGTAATTTATTATTACTAAACAAAAATAGGCCCCTCAAATTTTGGGGTCTTAGGCGGTCAACTTTTCTCCTAAAGGGTTGAGCTGCCCCTGATCAGCATTCAACATTTGTACGTAACACTTTATGCATCATCATTTATCATTGCAAAAACAAGAAGGCGACAACATGCCGATATATATAGTATACGTAGAGTTGGCAAAATGAGAAGCTAACTATTAATAATATAATAATAATATTTGATGTTTATATATCCCTTCAGTTTCAACTGAAAAATGACAAAAGCTTTAGTTAACGTGAATCTTTTAAAATAAATAAATAAAGTGATAAAAAGCGTGGAGTGTATATTCTCTCTGTTCCCTTTTAGTTACTCGCCCATCAATTAAAATAGCTATTTTATTATAATATATTTATTAAATGATGTTTACTATTGTATTTGAAATTAATTTGAAGAAAAAAATAATTAATATTAAAGGTAAAATATGAAAACAATCTTAATATGTCAAAAATGACAAAAAAACGAATCGAACGAGAATATTTTAAGAATATATTCATGAAAAATTAATCAAATTTTAAAAGCATAGATCAAACTAATTTTCAATGGATCAAAAAGCTGCGTGGATTCTTTTTAATGAATAAAAAAAATATATATTTTTTTAATTTTTTTTTAAAAAAAATTAAAAATGACGTGGCCCTCTAATAAGCTGCCACGTGGCAAGGCTGTTTTTAAAAACAATCTGTTAAAAAGTAATGACATGAATGGGCCGGTTTTATAACGGCGATGACATAAATGAGCCCAACTTTTAACGGATGACATAAATGAGCCATTTCTGATAGTGCATATTTGAGCCTTTTCCCTATAAATAATATAACTTTTCGCCTCGTTGAACCTACTTGACTTTGCCCCTATCAATTGCTACTCTAGAAAACATATAATATAATGAGAATTCAAGATAGAAATTGACCGTCACCAATAAAGCAAAAATTCAGATAGTTTGAGCTAGTAAGATTCCATATATATAACATAAAAAATCAATTTCAATTAGAACTCGCTCGCTACAGAAAAATGTTGTTATAGAGAAATCTGACAATAAAATGTACGTAGTAATTTTGCTACAAATAAGTTCCTGAAATCAAATCTTGCTCCATTGGTAAATTTTCTAGATGCGATTGTTTCTTCTTCTGTAATTCCTTTGCCTTCATTGCTTCTTTCTCCTTCCCATCATTATTTTGTGTTCCAGCTCTTCAACGATTCTTTCAAGCCATTTCATATTTCCAGTTGAGATCAAGATATATATTATGGATAATCCGATACATAGTCCGGTTCCATACCCCATAAGAGCGCCTTTCCAAAAATCATTCAGAAATTCAGAGTTGCTTTCTTCATCAAGCTCAGATCCAGCATAAGTTTTCTCTGATGCTGAATCATGACCGTCATTACCACAACCTTTTGAAAGTGGGAATCCATGTAATCCGTCATTACCTTCATATGAGTTGTTCTCAAAGGTATGAAATTGAGGCCCTTGAGGAATGCACCCTTCGAGATGATTATAGGAGAGATTCATGAATGCAAGAAATGTAAGAGAAGCAAATTGTGCTGGTATCTCTCCTACAAGATGGTTACCTGCCAGGTCAAATGATTCAACTGAAGATAAACTTCCAAGTGATGGTGGAATAGGACCTTGCAATCCATTATGAGATAAATTTAGAACGCGAAGCGCAATAAGATCACCTATGATACTTGGAATATGTCCTTCAAATTTGTTGTTTGAAAGATCAATAGTGGTGTACAGAAACAAGATTCTCACAACTTCATGCTCCATTCCCTTTGTTACGACAGCTATGGAGTTTTGGTAATGCCTATCTTCGTAATCACTCGGTGCCTTCTTTGATGGATCAATTTTCCTCATGGCTCTGAAATGTTGGAACAAACTCGTTGGTAAGCTTCCCGTGAAGGCATTGGAAGAGAGATCTAACAATCGAAGCTCAGGATACATGTTTTCACTTCCTAAAGTTCTAATGGGTCCATGCAACTTATTCGATCTCAAGCTTAAAACTCGCAGCTCAGGAAGAGTTCCCAACCACATTGGAAATGTATCATTGAGGAGATTGTCTCCTAAATCAAGAACTTCCAGTCGTTGGCAATTTTCCAAGGATCGTGGAATTTTTCCTTCTAGCTTATTTCCATGTAAATTGAAGCTTCCGAGTGCACTTCCAATGCTAAAAGTTGTTGGAAGAGTACCGTAAAGATTGTTGTGTTGCATATCAAGAACCTCAAGATGACCACTCATGTTGCCAAAACATTGCGGAATTGCTCCCATTAGATTGTTTCTACTCAAATCTAGAACTTGTAGTGATGTTAAATTGCAAATAGATGACGGGAGCTCTCCACTGAGATTATTATGTGACATCATCACATACCAGAGGCCACTGATATTACCCAAGCATTGCAGAATTTTTCCCTTCAAGTTGTTTCTCGACAAATCCAGGACTGTCAGTGATGTCAAATTACAAATAAATGAAGGAATTCCCTTAGTCGTCAGAATGTTGTCGCCGAGAGACAGGTATTGCAAGTTTCTCAAATTGCCAAAGGAAGATGGAATTGAACCAGTGAGTTGATTATTGGATAATACCATATTATAGAGGTTTTTCAGATTCCCCAACTCACTAGGAATTGGGCCAGAGAGTTTATTATGGAATAATCCCATAGAATTGAGGTTTTTCAGATTCCCCAACTCACTAGGAATTGAACCAGTGAGTTGATTATTGGATAATCTCAGATAATTGAGGTTTTTCAAATTCCCCAACTCACTAGGAATTGAGCCAGAGAGTTGATTATGATAAAGAAGCAGATAGGACAAGTTGTTCAAATTCCCCAATGAAGCGTGAATAGAGCCATTAAGGAAGTTCCCGCCCAAAGATAGCTTAGTAAGAGACCTTAGGTAACCTATTTCTCTTGGAATGGGACCATTTAAATGGTTGTCAAATATGCGGAGGATCTGAAGCCTGACTAGTGAGCCGATTTGTGATGGAATTGTGCCTGAAATTTGATTGATATGCAATTCAAGACAGATAAGGTTAGTGAGATTACCAATCTCAGGTGGGATGGTGCCAGACAAATTGTTCATGCTAAGATCAAGATACTCAAGAAAAGGGAGAGATGAAAACGGAAAAGCATAGAGTGTACCAAAGATGCTAGCATTTGTAATAGTCAACGTATTTACCCTACCATTAATGCATGTAATGCCGTACCAGTCGTTGCATGCATCAGAACTTGGTTGCCATGAATCCAATAAGGAGTTATTCTGGTTCTTGAAAGTTGATTTCCATTTTAGGAGAGCAGTTGCTTCCTCAGTGGACGCAAAAGTAATTGTAAAGAGGTACAAGAGAGTGCAAAACTGAAGTAATAACGAGAATATTTTGTTGCGAACCATCATCATATACTACTAATTATGTGATTGTGAGTTGATTATTTTGTTTGTTGATGGATGAAATTGGTGCAGGGTACACTATTTATATTGCAGTAAACCTGGATAAGTCTTACGTGTCATATAAGTAGCAGCATCAGAAAAACTTGCAAGTCAATACACAAGTCTTCATGTTACTGTGTAAATCACGGAAAGCACAATCACTAATTATTCTTTGTGGTCCACTTGAATATCTCTGTTGAAATGTATGACTTGTTATGTCTTTTTTCTTAGGTAGTTGTCCCACAAGATGACTAAGAAATTTTTCTTAGGTAGTCATGCTTACAAATTTTCTATTTTAGCAAATTGGGAGAGAATTATTTTTTGAAGTTCTTTTTAATACTTGTTGGGTGTGAGAATTAATGTATCACATTGGTAGCTACATATAATAGAATTAATACTTGTTCTATTTTAGCTACATTGAGTAATCCTATACATCAAGGATAGAATAGAACAGCACACGGCTCACCACAAGTGTTGTAGCTGGGATTCAAGCCTTGAGCCTTCGGGTTGTCACTCATTGCCTTAACCACTCAGCCAACCCTTAAGGGACTTGACAACTATGTGAATATGTCGAGCAAAATTATACACCTGTGTAATTATTTTCTAATGCTTAACATAGAAAACGGCTCTGGAAGATCGACAGGATAACTGGTAAAAGCACATTATCTACCAAAAGTAATCGTCTATTGCAGAACTGGTGCATACTTCTTGATATGCAAAACTCCAACTTTATGGTTAGAGATGAAGGTTTTTACACTAGGCTATCCCTCCTGTGGCCATAATTAGAATGTACAGATCATGCAGCATGGTGTCATCGGAGGTCAAAACTTGTCGACAACAGAAGACAAGTCTAAGAGAAAACTTATTCACTAACATAATATCTAATCCAAATACCAAATCACAAAACAAGACGTTTCTGGAGGAATACTTGCAAGCTCGCTCAGACGTTAATGCAACACTTAGAAGGCAACGATTTAAAGGAAAACATCCATGAACGCTGGGTTTTTACATACCCGTGCATCTCTGACTTCGAGGAGAATATCAACCAATGGGATCCGTTCCGTTATGGCACGAGATGCTGCAGCCATGTGAGGTGTGTATCACCACGTTGAGCCTTTGTTCCTTGAAACTTCCTTAATTGCACTGCCTATCTTTTGAACTAAACTGTGTTTCAATGTCATTCCTGAGCAAAAGAATAAGCTGGGTCGGTTCATAGCTGGATTAGCATTTTCCCCAAAAATCCAAGTCGAAGCAAACTTTTTTTTCTTTTCTTAAATCAATAGACATGCATATGAAATTATGAATCAACCAGTACAACAACTAATACTACTGCTACTTTACGCCTCAGTCCCAAACAAGTTAGGGTCCGCTATATGAACCCTACTATCATTTAAGCTCATTTCGTTTTACGAATTAATCACTCATTAGGAATAATTCAAAAATATAATCTCACCCAAAATATCTACCAGCAGCGAAGGACAATTACCAACGTTATCTTTGTCCAAGTCAGCTTGGACGCACCACAACTAATTCCACGGGATACCTACCACCTCCCATTAGTAACCAACTAATTCCACGGGATATCTACCACCTCCCATCAATAACCGACTAATTCCCTAGGAAACCTACCACCTCCGAACAGTAACCAACAAATTCCACGAGATAACTACCACCTCCCACCAATAACCAACTAATTCCACGGGATACCTACCACCTCCCACCAGTAACCAACTAAGTCCACGAGATACCTATCACCTCCCACCAGTAACCAACAAACTAATTCCACGAGATAGCTACCACCTCCCACCAGTAACCAACTAATTCCACGAGATACCTACCACCTCCCATCAATAACCAACTAATTCCACGGGATACCTCCCACCAGTATCCAATTAAGTCCACGAGATACCTATCACCTCCCACCAATAACCAACAAATCCCACGAGATACCTACCACCTCCCATCAGTAACCAACTAATTCCACGGGATACCTACAACCTCCCACCAGTAACCAACTAATTCCACGAGATACCTACCACCTCCCACCAGTATCCAACTACTTCCACGAGATACCTACCACCTCCCACAAGTATCCAACAAATCCCACGAGATACCTATCACCTCCCACCAGTAACCAACAAATTTCCACGAGATACCTACCACCTCCCACCTCCAACCAATAACAGGTGCCAGGTAACTCCGTCCACCAACACTTGAAAAGTAATCACCTAGTATTTTGTCAGATTTGAACCTGAGACCTCACGGCGCTCAACTCACTTCATTGACCACTAGACCACAACCTTAAAGAACACCACAAATTATGTTACAGAAAACCTAGTTAAGGTTTGATGGTTGGCTGTAGCTCCATCATCAATATTAACTATAATCTCATATAAAGTGGATAAAGAATGAAACTTTTTTCACAATACAGTAAACAATCAACCAAAAGATGCTAACTTTGAATACTAAAGCAAGTGCACAAGCTCAAAGAAACACTTAAAAACATACAAAGTTTCCATTTTTACCTATTTTTGGTATGAAACTCCAGCAGTAGAAGTAACCCCAAATCTCTAATTCTTCAAAAAAATGCCTAACCCCCCCGCACACTTCAAAGTGAAAACACTCAATTCAAATAATGGAGATATTCATAGTTATCAAGAAAAAGAAAGGGTCTTTGAAAATGGAAAATAGACCTTAATTGAATTATAAAATGGATGAAATGTCAATTTTTACATGTAAATCGCTGTCATTGAATGCATTTTTTACTAGTTAAATGAAATTCCTCTTTTAAAAAAAAAAGAAAAAAGTATTACTATATATGAAAATATGATTTTTTTTTCTTTATAATGTTAATTCATAGTTTAATTAGCATGCTATTTTTTTATTTTATTTTTTTGAAACTAACCATAATTTGACTGTTACAAAAAATAATAACATATCCAGTAAAATCATACAAGTGAGGTCTGAGAGCGTAAAGTGTACATAAATTTTAGAGCAAATGCTCTGTTTCTATTCTGAACTATACACGAAATTGCTAGACATAACCAAACACCTCGTGGGTAACTCCACGGCGGACGGGCTATTAACGTAGGTACTAAGGTTGCAAAAAATACGGTTTTAATTAGTCCAGGGGTAATAGGACCCTCCTAAAGTTTGGTTATATCTCAGCAATTTCGTGTATAATTTAGAATGAAAACAGTGCATTTTCTCTAATTTTTACTACTACCTCGAGGAGATAGGAAAGTTGTTTCGAAATACCGTTGGCTTAAGTGTAGCACATTCTAAATCAAAGTATTATTATTTTATATAATCATTTGATACTCCACTTTAAATAATTAAATTATTATTGTCTATTTGGTCACGTGATATGATATTATTTGAGATGAAACTACGTAAAAGGTACGAAAAGACTTAATAACCAGTTATCCAAACATTTGACAACAATATACTTAGTGTATTCTTATAAAGTGAGGTCTAAGGAAGATTAAGTGTATAGATAAAGTAGAGAGACTATCTCCGATAAACTCTCGGCTCATGACAAATAATATTATAACAAGTAAAATGTAAAAACAAATAACAAAGCGAGATAACACACCACTAGATAGTAAAAAAAATAAGAAATTAAAAGAGTAATACTATGACCTATCTATTCGAAATCTCAAAACTCGTTAAAACACCACAAATAAAAAACTACGAGAACATGTATAACACTATGATTACAAATATATCGACAAACAAAGCACTCCCCTATTAGTATGGACGCACTCCGACCCACTAACCCTCTACCCTAATTCACATTCTCCACACCTTCATATCATCAGTCATGTCTTCTGTAACTCATAATTGCTTCATATCATGTCTAATCACTTCCCTTCAATATTTATTCGACCTACCCTTGCCCCGTCTGAAATCATACATAGTGAGCCTCTTACATTTCTCGCATACATATCCAAACCATCTCAATTTCACTTCTCGCATCTTATCTTCCACCAGTCATTCTCACCTTCTCTCGATCAATTTCATTTTCAACCCCATTCATCATAATAAATCCGTACATCCATCTCAATATCCTTATTTCCGCCATCTTTAATTTTTGAATGTGAAAGGTCTTATCTGGCCAATGCTCCACTCGATACAGCATAGCTGATCGAACTGTTACTCTGCAAAACTTATCTTTTAAGCTTACGAGACAATTTCTTATCACTCCTGAAGTGAGCTTCTATTTTAACCATTCTGCACCGATACTATGCATGACATACTCGTCAATATCTCCATGTTTCACGTCAGCTACTTGTGCGAGACAGGGCAAGACAAAATGAAGAAGTAGTTGAAGTGTTTAGTTGTGAGTACGACATAGTACAACACACACAAAATCTATGTTCCACCATGTTCGGATTCCTCGTCTAGCTTCCCGTCTTGTCATCTTCACAAAGTCTTTCCAAACTCTGACTGAATCATCATCGCTCAAGTTGGGTGATGGCAATTTTGTTGATTTGGTGAGTGCACGAAAGGTGTTTGATGAAATGCCTCAAAGGGATTCGGTACGAAAGGTGTTTGATGAAATGCCTGAAAGAGACAAAGATTTGCTCTCTCTCTGCGTCAATGCGAAATCTCTTGTTCAAACACAACAAGCTCATACTTTTGCAATCATCCATGGTCTTCTTTCGACCAGCATTTCCATCTCTGCTGCTCTCATCCTCCGTTACGCTACTTTTTCATCACACCCAAGAATTGTACAGATGATGTTCAACCAGAGTCTGCCTTTTTCGCGTTCAGCGTTTCTCTACAACACCCTTATTCGAGCTCAGACGATGATGGCGTTGCTGATGATCATATTTTTACGTTTGATGTTTATAATGGGATGTTGAGAGATGGGGTTGTGCCAGATGATCATACTTTCCCTTTTGTGCTCAAGCTTTGTACCGATTATATGGAGGTTAAAAAAGGGTTGGAGGTACATGGGTTGTTGATGAAATTGGGATTTGATTATGATGTGTTTGTGAACAATACGTTGTTGTTGTTTTATGGGAGTTCTGGTGATTTGGCGGGTGCGAGGATGGTTTTTGATGAGATGCCTAAGAGGGATTTGGTTTCATGGAATAGTGTCATTCGAGTGTTTTCGGATAGTAAGTGTTATTTAGAAGCTATTGGAGTGATAAAGGAGATGTTTTTATGGTCTGAGTTTAAGCCGAATGTGGTGAGTGTAGTGAGCATATTGCCTGTTTGTGCAGTGCTGGAAGATGAGATAATGGTTAGTGAGATTCATTGTTATGGGATTAAAGTGGGGTTAGATTGTCAAGTGAGTGCCGGGAATGCTTTCGTTGATGCGTATGGGAAGTGTTTGAACGTTGAGTCGTCAAGGCGAGTTTTTGATGAGATGGTTGAAAGGAATGAGGTTTCTTGGAATGCAATGATTGGTACTTTCGCTCATAATGGGTTTAATAGCCATGCATTGGAGAACTTCAGGTTTATGATTGATGAAGCTTGGAGAGTAAATTCGACTACAATTTCAAGTTTGTTACCTGTCTTGGTTGAACTTGGAAAGTTTAGCAAGGGAAGAGAAGGTCATGGTTTTGTCTAAGAACAAGTTTATAGTGTGATGTATTTGTTGTGAATGCCTTGATTGATATGTATGCAAAATCAGAGCGTTCATCTGAGGCATCTGCCGTGTTCTACAATATGGGTTCGAGAAATGTTGTGTCATGGAATACAATGGTTGAAAATTTAGCTCAAAATAGGCGTGAATTAGAGTCTATAGGACTTGTCAGGGAAATGCAATCTAGTGGCGAAACTCCAACGTCTGTTACACTGACAAATGTTCTTCCTGCATGTGCATGAATTGGTTGTCTTCGTTCGGGAATGGAGATACATGCAAGGTCAATAAGGAATGGGTCTGTAACTGATCTCTTCGTCTCAAATGCTATAACCGATATGTATGCAAAATGTGGTTGTCTAAATCTGGCAAAAAATGTGTTTGACGTGTCTCTTAGAGATGAGGTATCTTATAATATACTCATTGTTGGTTATTCACAGACAAGTCATTGGTCAAAGTCTCTTGAACTGTTCTCTGAAATGGTGCTGAATGGGATGAAGCACGATACTGTTTCCTTTGTTGGAGTTCTATCAGCGTGTGCAACTATTTCAGCGATTAAACAAGGAAAGAAAATCCATGCATTTGCAGTGAGAAGATTGTTTCATGAACACCTCTTTGTCTCAAATTCTCTCTTGGATTTGTATACAAAATGTGGACGGATTGATCTTTCTTGAAAGGTTTTTGATAGGATTGAGAATAGGGATGTAGCATCATGGAATACAATGATTTTAGGGTATGGGATGCTTGGTGATTTATATACTGCAATTGATATGTTTGAAGCCATACGAGAGGATGGTGTTGAACACGATTCGGTCTCATATATTGCAGTTCTATCAGCATGTAGTCACGGGGGATTAGTCGATAAGGGAAAGAAATACTTTAATGACATGCTTGCTCGTAACATTGAACCATCACAGATGCACTATGCTTTCATGGTTGATCTTCTTGGTCGTTCTGGGCTTATGGATGAGGCCACTAATCTTATTACTGGTCTACCATTTAGACCAGATTCCAATGTTTTGGCTGCACTTCTTGGAGCGAGCCGACTCCATGGAAATGTAGACTTGGGTTCTTGGGCAGCTGAACACTTATTGAAGCTGCAGTCGCATCATCCTGGGTACTACGCTCTTCTCTCAAATATGTACACTGAAGCAGGCCGGTGGGGTGAAGCTGATAGGATTAGAGAGTTGATGAAGCTGAGGGGAGTGAAGAAAACCCCCGGATGTAGTTGGGTTCAAATTCAAGATAAGGTCCATGCTTTTATCGTTGGACAAAGACCGGAAGGATTGGATCCATGTTCGTCGCTTGAGAACACTGGTTGAGGTGTGTTGTTTCATTGCCTTTTAGTTTGGTTGGGAAAGAGTTATCCCGGGATTAGTTATCTCACCATATATATGGGATAACTTGTCCCATCACTGTGGTGTAAATGGTGGGATAAATAATCCCCGGTACCAACTAATACCTCACACCAAACATGGGATAAAATAGCCCTTCATTTTATCCCGGGACTATTTATCCTTATACCTCACACCAAACGACCCCTTAAGAGTATGATCACGTCCGATGGCCTGGAATTTTTTGTGTGAGATGTGGTACACCTGATTGACCTCCAATTAAGGAAGTCCAACCAAATATAATTCATCCTGAAGCGATGTGGAACAATTTTTGATTCCTTGTGAAGAGTCATTTGTTGCATTATTGGCAATGTTTGGGTCGGGGAAGCTGGCACTGGTCCTCAAACCATGGCCAAGTGCAAGCTTTGTCCAGGACAAGAACTGAAAGGATAGAGCAAGAGCTCCGGTGATCGATTTGCTTTGCTTAGGATGTGTTGTACTGGTGCAATTTCTAGTCAACTTTTCGATTCAAGGACACAAGCTTGACTAAGCTCTAAACTGAGATGCAGTATCCATGGCTGGTGAATAGACTATCTGTCCTTGAGCTGATAGCAAGAGCTTATACTTGACATGCGTCTGTCCTGCAGCATGAAGATGGCAAGCTGTTGGCTTTTTTAAAACAAGATGGGGCAGCGAAAAGAGGTTACATTGCTTTCAATTATTTTTCTTAAGCATAGGAGAGCTTTAAATAGCCAACTTACAAAGAAAATCCACAAAGTACATACATAACAAAAAAAAAAAAAAAGACGACAGCATTATCTTAGAACTTATAGAGCACAGAAGGCAAGCGAGGTGTAATAATCACTTCTATAGGATCTGCTTTGCGCAGGGTCATGCCTAGCCCTTCTTTCATATCCAAAGGCTCATCTGATGGTGTACTAAAATCGAAACCTTGGAGTAAATAAGCTATTGCAAGGTGTGTCACTTGAGTTGCATAGGTGATCCCTGGACAATATCGTCTTCCAGAACCAAACGGGAAGAACTCATAATGATGACCACGAACATCAACCCCTGCTTGACTAGTCAAGAATCTCTCTGGATCAAATGTATCAGGATTCGACCAAATCTTAGGATCTCGATGTAGCTTCATAGTATTGACCCACAATCTTGTACCTTTAGGAATGTGGTATCCTTGTACGATGCAGTCCTCTACTGATTCATGAGGTGCTACCAAAGGTGCTGGTGGATATAACCGCAGTGTTTCTTTAACGACAGCTTGGAAGTATACCAAATCCTTGATATCATTCTCTTCTACCCATCTGTTTCTGCCAACATTTGTGTCTAGCTCGTCTTGAACTTTCTTCATGGCATCTTTGTGGTTTAACAATGTAGCCATTACCTAATTTAAGTGAATAGCAGTCGTGTCCGATGCAACCAACACCATACTCTGTGTTAAAAAGAACCATTTAAGATAAACAAGACTAGAAAAACAAACAAAAGAACAATCTTTTAACCAACATTATGTTGGCATCATGCTAAATTTCGAAAACAACTTTTCTACCTCTGAAGTAGGGGTAGAGTCTGCATACACTCTACCCTCCCCACACCCCACTCCCACTATGTGGGACTACACTAGGTATGTTACTGTTGTTGTCGTCGTACTAAATGGTTGCACAATTCAATTCAGAATAAAAAGTGTCTCCATATCAAACTTGATATAAAGAGTTAACCGTCCTTGTACCTATATATGATAGCAATTCTGGAGGAGAACGTGGCTGGCACTCAGTGCATCGAGCAAACCAACTGAACTTCTACCCATGATCTATGTTGCTCGAACTCTCCAAAATATTATAGTACACTCTACCTCCCTAGACCCTACTTGTGGATTTCACTGGGGTATGCTGTTGTTATATTGAATCCTCCGAAAAAGGCACTACTTTTGAAGGATCGGGTCGAAGACATTTTAAAGAGTCCAGACAACATAGATCATGATCATAAACACATGCACAAGCATCTCATAAACATTCATAACCTTCACCTATGTTGCTCGGACTCTTCAAAAATGTAATCAGGGGTTGTGTCGGATCCTTCAAAAGTAGTGCATTTTTGAAGGATCCAACCCTGGTGTGGCAACCGTTTTGGAGAGTCTGAGCAACTTCATACTGTATATTCAAGAAAAGCAATGTAAATATAGAAGCAAGAGACATTATTACTCACCAGAGCAGTAGCTTTAATGGTGGTTTCTCTACTATAACCATCAACAAAATCTTCATTACTCATCATAGAAAGCATAACATCAATAAAATCCTCTTCATTTCCCTCAAAACTTTCTCTCTTCTTCGAATGTTCATCTAACCAACTTTGTAAAACAAAATCAATATCTTTAAATGTCCTTTTCATAAACTTAATATGCCCTTGAAAATCAATCCACTTAAACAAAGGTATTGGAAATGCATCCCATAACACAAACTCCATTGATATATACATAAAATCCTTCAAGGCTTTCTTAAATCTCTCATCTTCTTCTTCTTCTTCAGCTTCTTCTTCTTCTCCTCCTCCTCCTCCTCCTCCTCCTCTTCTTCTTCCTCCTCTTCTTCTTCCTCTTCTTCCTCCTCCTCTTTTTCTTCCTCTTCTCCCTCTTCCTCCTCTTCCTCTTCCTGTTCCTCCTCCTCCTCCTCCTCCTTCTACTCCTCCTCTTCTTCCTCCTCTTCTTCCTCTTCCTCTTCCTCTTCCTCTTCCTCCTTCTTCTCCTCCTTCTCCTCCTCCTCCCCCTCCTCTTCCTCTTCTTCTTCCTCTTCCTCTTCCTCTTCTTCTTCTTCTTCTTCTTCCTCCTCTTCTTCCTCTTCCTCTTCCTCTTCTTCTTCCTCTTCCTCTTCCTCTTCCTCTTCCTCTTCCTCTTCTTCTTCTTCTTCTTCTTCCTCTTCATCTTCTTTTTCCTCTTCCTCTTCCTCTTCCTCTTCTTCTTCCTCTTCCTCTTCCTCTTCCTCTTCCTCTTCCTCTTCTTCTTCGTCTTCCTCTTCCTCTTCGTCTTCGTCTTCCTCTTCCTCTTCTTCTTCCTCTTCTTCTTCTTCCTCTTCCTCTTCCTCTTCCTTTTCTTCTTCTTCTCCTTCTTCTTCCTCTTCTTCTTCTTCTTTTTCTTCTTCCTCTTCCTCTTCCTCTTCTTCCTCCTCCTCCTCCTCCTCCTCCTCTTCCTCTTCTCCTTCTTCCTCTTCCTCCTCCTCCTCTTCTTCCTCCTCCTCCTCTTCCTCTTCTTCTTCTTCCTCCTCCTCCTCTTCTTCTTCCTCCTCCTCTTCTTCTTCTTCTTCTTCTTATTCTTAAATCACCTCCGGTCAACAGAAAATCAAGATTAGCTCCAGTCTAGTGAATTAAAGCACTCGCTATGTGCACTATTGTACAAAGCTTTACCTTATATTTCTACCACAGGTTGTTTCCATGACTTGATAACCTTATCTCCCTTTGCACCAAAGCTCCCGCCATGTGTGGGGTCCAAGGAAGGGTCAGACAAGAAGACTTAATTGTACGAATCCTTACCTTGGATTTCTGTAAGAGGTTGTTTCTTCGGCTTGATAACATTATCTCCATCCACAATAAAACTAATATCATCTCCACCCACCGGAAAATCATCTCCGGTGACCGGAAAATCAAGATTTTCTCCGGAGTCCGGTGATTGATCTCCAGTGACCGGAAAATTAACCTCATCTCCATCCATCATAAAACTAACATCATCTCCACCCACCTGAAAATTATCTCCGATCACCGAAAAATGATCATCGATGACTGGAAAATCAAGATTTTGATCTCTGGTGATCGGAAACAAAGAGTAAAGATCTTTAATACTAGTTTTCACTTCAGAAACCCTCATATCTTTCAATTTCTCCAATTTACTATTAGACAAAACTTCGTTAATAACAATTTTCCTTATCTTTCTCCAGTAATCACCATAACTAGTATTGACCCACAATCTTGTACCTTTCGGGATGTGGTATCCTTTTACGACGCAGTCCTCTACTGATTCGTGTGGTACTAACAAAGGTGTTGTGGATATAATCGCAGTGTTTCTTTAACGACAGCTTGGAAGTATACCAAATCCTTGATGTCACTCTCTTCTACCCATCTATTTCTGCCAATGCTCATGTCTATCTCTTCTTGGACTTTCTTCATCGCTTCTCTGTGGTTCAACAATGTAGCCATTATCCAATTTAAGTGAATCGCAGTCGTGTCTGAAGCATCCAACACCATACTCTGTGTTAAAAAGAACCATTTAAGAGAAACAAGACTAGAAAAACAAACAAAAGAACAATCTCTTAACCAATATTATGTTAGCATCATGCTAGATTTCGAAAACAACTTTTCTACCTCTGGAGTAGGAATAACGTTTGCATACACTCTACCATCCCCACACCCCTCTCCCACTGTGTGGTACTACACTAGGTATGTTACCGTTCTTGCCATCATGCTAAACGGTTGCACAATTCATATCAGAACACCAAGTCTTCCATATCAAACTTGATATAAAGAGTTAAATGTCGTTGTACCTATATATTATAGCAATTCTGGAGGAGCACGCGACCGACACTCAATGCCTTAACTGTGCATCGAGCAAACCAACTGAATGTCTACCCATGATCTATGTTGCTCGAACTCTCCAAAAATATTACCATACTCGTATTGAACCCACCACAAGGTAGTGGATAAGATCTACGTACACTCTACCTCCCTAGACCCTACTTGTGGATTTCATTGGGGTATGTTGTTGTTATATTGAATCCTCCAAAAAAACACATTACTTTTGAAGGATCAGATACACACTCGGCCACATTTCGAAGAGTCCGGACAACATAGATCATGATCATAAACACACATGCACAAGCATCTCATAAACATTCATAACCTTCACCTACGTTGCTCGAACTCTTCAAAAATGTCATCGGGGGTTGTCTCAAATCCTTCAAAAGTACTGCATTTTTGAAGGATCTGACCCTAATGCGACAACATTTTTGGAGAGTCCGAGCAACTTAGACCTTTACAGTAAACAAAAACAATGTAAATATAGCAACAAGAGACACTATTACTCACCAGAGTAGTAACTTTAATGGTGGCTTCTCTACTATAACCATCAACAAAATCTTCATT